>JAEBUP010000057.1:0-364434 GCA_023014405.1 Amanita molliuscula
CCCTGTGCGAACATTGCGGCCCTTATATGGAAGGTGGTTAGGTCAGCATCAGCTATGGAGATAGACCAAGTGCCGACATAGGAGATGGCCTGATGATGGGCCTATGCCATGGAAGGATACATGAGTGGAACAGCGCCTGAGGGGCGACATGGGAAAACCTGGAAGTACCAAGACATCGGTACAGGGGAATACAAGAATGGTTAAATGCGCAACACAATAAGTCACAGCCGTATAGGGGGAGATTGGTCCCAGAATGGTCATATGGGCACAGGATGGCTGCTGCACCAAGTCGCCTGATTGTAAGGAACTTGTGCTGCACACAGACCAGGGAAAGGCTTTATAAGGGCTGTAGTTTAGCATAGGAGACCTTAAGTCTCTAGATAGTCTATTGTCACTAGACATAGCTACAGAGCAAATAGAATTGTCTTTGACCTAACAAGTCAACACTTGAGTCATATAGGTTGTGTCTAGGGCAGTCCTGACAATACTAGGATGGAGGGAAAACTGGATGGACACCCAAACACTAGAACTGCTCTCACAAACTGCACTGGCTGCTGCAATAGCTGCCAGAGAGGACGAGATCAATTGTCAAACAGAAGCAAGGCATCAAGCAATAACTAGTGCAGGACAGGCCCTGGTAACAATTATTAACAAATACCAGCGGAGTAGTCATCCCAAACCGGGACCTCTAACAAAAGCAGAAATGCCGGACTACTACCAGGGAGACCCTAGAACAGTCAATGGATGGTTGCGTCAAATGGAGACCTACTTTATGCTTGCACAAGAACCCGAGGCAAAAAGACGAATTTCCATATGCCTCTACTGAATGAAAGGTGGAAAAGGCAATAGAGTGGCTGATTGGAGCAGGGTTAAACTCAAAGCCTTCCAAGAAGCATTGCAGGAATACCAGGACAAGATTGACAACAGTGGATGGAATCCAAATCTCGACTGGCAACAACTAAATGAGGGGGAATCAATGGAAGACAACCGAGTGTGGGTGCGACCACTGCTAAACAACCAGTTCCCATTCACAGACTGGGCAGACTTTAAAAACCAGATGCATGACTTCTTCATGTCTACCGAAACAAAGGAAAAGGCAATAGAAGCACTGCTCAAACTACAACAAGGGATGATGATAGTTGAAGACTACATCATAAAATTCAATTCCTTACTTCATTGACAGATTGGAATGATCAAGCACTGATCTCTCAATTTCAAAACAATCTGAACCCAGCCCTCGGAAGGGACCTAATTCAATATGGAGAACTCGCAGATAATGCTACTCTTGCTCAAATACAGGTGTGAGTCACAGTGCTTGCATGAGCCTATCGAAAAGCAAACAAAACCTACAGCTTCCCAAAGGCATGACAAGAATACTGAGAGCAGACACCTAGCACAAGTACTTGCCCCCAGTATCAATATAAAGTGCCAGCCCCATTTGTATCGAGTAATTGAGACCCAAATGCCATGGACGTCGATAGAAAACCATGCAATGAAACCTGGTGCTACAACTGTCAGAAGGAGGGACATACTAGTTGGAGATGTCTGCATGTCTGCAACCCTGACAAAACAAACCAGTACCTGAATGTGCCAATTGTGGTGGAAAGGGACACCCAATGGAAAGGTGTTGGGAAAGGAAAAGAATTATGGCCGGAGATAAAGGAAAACAAATTATATGAGCAACCAGCACAATCAAACGCAGTGGCAGCTCAGGGGAAACAACCCCAGAAGGATGTGCCAAGATTGAAGAAATCTTGGATTTTGGCAAAAGCCAGTAGACAAGCGCTCTGTCTCACTGGCTTCTGGCTCTAGTTCTCTTAGTGATGTATTGGTACCAGTAGATTCCCAAATAAATATGCATGCCCTACTCTATGAATGCAAAGGGAATGTACATCACATAAGAAACTTGGAAATGAGTGCAAAACCCGAAAAAAGACTAAAAGCATGGACGCCTCCATGGGTATTAAGGCAAATCTGGCAACAACCAGAGCAAACGGCGATTGAATGTCTACAACAATGGGTAGACAACAAACAAGTAAAAGAAGTGGACAGAAACCTTGTCCAACAATTAAATGCATTGTCAGAAACCGATGCCCTTTGGAACCTGGTCCACTTAAGAGAAAAAGTGATACAGGGAATAGGGAAGCAGGAGCCGGACTTAAAAGGGATGCTCACCACTATGGACACCTTCCAGTCCACCAATGTCACCATGTTGTTAGACTCTGGGTGTACTGCCTCATGTATAAGCAAGGAATTTGTCAAAAAACACCAGATGAACACAAAGAAACTGTTGCACCCCATACCAGTATACAATGCAGATGGCACCCGAAATGGATCAGGAAGTGTGGAATACTTCATCCAGTTCAAACTATGCATAGGGTCCCATGAAGAAATCATGGATTGTGCTGTAGCCATGCTCAGCAAAACGGATCTCTTCCTGGGACATGACTGGTTAGAACACCACAATCCAACAATCAACTGGAAAAAGAAATCATTGGAGTTTAACTGCTGTCCAGGAACATGCTGGAAACCATCTTCAGTACAAGAACCTGAAGATGAAATTGATGTATCATACTGCCTACATGAAGGGGATCATCTATTGGCTGTTCATATCAGAGAACCCAAGTTGCGAGTACAAGCTTTCACCTCGATGGCCACCAAAATAGCTGTGGAACAGGCCAGAAAGGAAAAGAAACGGACATTAGAAGAGGCAGTCCCTCGACACTATTTAAAGCATCGCAAGGTATTCGAAAAAGAAACCTTTGATGAACTTCCACCATGACAACGATGGGACCATGCAATAGAACTAATTCCTGGTTTGACCCCAGTAGATTGTAAAATCTACCTGCTCAACAGGGACGAACAACAACAGTTGGATGAGTTTTTAAAGGAAAACCTGGATTCTGGACGAATCCAAGCAAGTAAATCCCCCATGGCATCCCCCTTCTTCTTTGTTAAAAAGAAGGATGGGAAACTTCGACCTGTACAGGACTACAGGAAATTAAATGAAATGATGGTTTAAAAACTGCTACCCCCTACCACTTATAGGAGAACTAGTGGACCAGCTATCTCAAGCAAAGGTCTTCTCAAAGATGGACATACATTGGGGATATAACAACATATGAATAAAAGAAGGGGATGAGTGGAAAGCTGCTTTTAGGACAAATTGAGGACTTTTCGAACCGCTGGTCATGTTTTTCGGGTTAACTAATTCCCCTGCAACTTTCCAAACCATGATGAATGACATATTCCGAGTCAAAATAGCAGAAGGATGGGTTGTCATCTACATGGATGACATCCTAGTGTTTTCAAAAAATCAAGAAGAACACACTAAACATGTTAACTGGATATTGGAGAAACTCGAAGAACACAAGTTATCCTTAAAACCAGAGAAATGCTTCTGTGACAAACACAAGATTGATTTTCTAGGAGTCATTATTGGAAAGGACACAGTATGAATGGATCCAGCCAAAGTAAAGGCAGTATCTGAGTGGCCTAAGCCAAAATGCAAAAAAGAAGTCCAGCAGTTCTTAGGTTTCATTAACTTCTATAGATGATTCATGAAAGACTTCACGAAATTAGCAAAACTGCTGACACGGCTCATGGGAAAGGAAGAGTGGTTGTGGACACAACTGCAGGACAAAGCTTTCAATAAGCTCAAAAGAACCATTGCAGAAGAAGTAGTACTTTGCATCCCAAATGAAGATGGTCAATTCCGAGTGGAGGTGGACGCCTCAGATTTCGCCATTGGAGGAATTCTATCCCAACAAAGAGAGGACGGATTGTGGAAACCCATGGCCTTCATTTCCAAATCCTTGAACGACACAGAATGAAACTACGAAATATATGACAAAGAGATGCTCGTGGTAATGCATGCCTTTTACAAATGGGCACATTATCTCAAGGGAGCTAAACAAACCATTGAAGTTCTGACAGATCATCAGAACTTGATGTACTTTCGAAAGGTGCAAAATCTTAATAGACAACAGGCAAGATGGGTCATGGACTTGCAAGATTACAACTTTGTAATTAAGCACCGAAGCAGCAAGTCCAATACCAAGGCCAACATGCTGTCCAGATGAGCAGGACATAACAAGGGAGAGAATGACAATGAAGGAGTCATTCTACTCAAAGAACACCTCTTTGTCAGGATATTCAATGATGATCAGGCAATAGACGACATCCTCAAAGACATTAAGGATGTTCCCTGTTGACAATGGGAATCACAGGTCATCAAAGGCCTAGAAACTACTGGAGGAGAATGTAAGATCGATAAGGGATTAGTTACTTGGCAAGGGAGAGTCTATGTACCAGTGGTACCAGCATTACGAGAAGATATCATCGCCATTCATCACTCTTGGGGACACTCTGGAGTAGCTAAAACCTTGGAATCGCTCACCAGGAACTTCTGGTGGCCAAACATGTGCAAGGACATTGAGTGCTACATACCAGGATGCAAAACCTGTCAAAAAGCAAAACCAGACAGGACTGCCCAAGCAGCACTGCTACAACCCAATGAAGTTCCTTCTGAACCTTGGGAAATTATTTCAGTTGATTTTGTTGGACCACTGCCAGAGTCCAAGGGGAACAACATGGTTCTGGTCATCATGGATAGATTCACAAAGAAAGCCTACTTCCTACTGACTACTTTGGAAGTCACCTCGCAAGGAACAGCAGTGCTATTCAGAGACAATGTATTCAGGGAGCACGGACTCCCCAGGAAAGTAATCAGCAACAGAGGCCCTCAGTTTGCCTCAAAATTCATGAACAATTTATACAGAATGTTGGGAATAAAAGCTAATAGATCAATGGCTTATCACCCTCAAACAGATGGACAGATGGAGCAGGTCAACCAGGAATTAAAGGAATTCCTAATGATCTTTGTTAACAACCAACAAGATAACTGGAGCAACTGGTTGTCGGTGGTGCAATTTTGCCACAATGATCGAGTTCACTCGGCAACAGGCTTTACCCCCCTTCTACATGAATTATGGGTGACACCCGAATAAAGGACTTGATCCTACGTACACACCAAAGGCAATTGCAGTCGAACAACTAGCAAAGGAGATAGAGGATGTCCATGCCAAGGCAAAAATGGCATTAGAAAAAGCAGCTCAAATCATGAAAGAGTGCTATGACACTCATCGACGCCAGGCAGTTGAATACAAACCAGGTGACAGAGTTTACCTCAGTACAGAAAACCTTCCTGTCATCAGAGCCACCAAAAAATTGGACGGAAAGTTCATTGGTCCTTTAGAAGTACTTGCCAAAGTTGGCAAATCCTCATATAAACTAAAAATTCCTGCCTCCTGGAAGGTGTACAATGTATTCAATGAAGTCCTGCTGAAACCATACAGGGAACCAGTATTCCCCAAACAAAAAGCAAAGGCTGTGG
This sequence comes from Amanita molliuscula, assembly GCA_023014405.1. Classification (NCBI taxonomy): domain Eukaryota; kingdom Fungi; phylum Basidiomycota; class Agaricomycetes; order Agaricales; family Amanitaceae; genus Amanita; species Amanita molliuscula. Next base: position 5,396 of record JAEBUP010000057.1, read on the forward strand.
TGCACAAAGATGCACAAATGGTAGAAGAATCCTGGGAGGATGAATATGAAGTAGACGAAATCCTAGAAAGCTGAATTAGCAGAAGAGGAGGAGTGAGGCTGGAATACCTCGTAAAATGGAAAAACTACCCAGTGGAAGAATCCACCTGGGAACCAGTCAAGAACATCGTCAACGCACCCACCAAAGTAAAAAAATTCCATAGGGAAAACCCAGACACACCCAAACTCATTAGAAACATTCGAGATGGGGTACTTTATATCCAATACACCAAAAAGAAACCACTGCAACCCACTAGTGCATCAAGGCACAAGCAGAAACAGGGAACGCACTGGAAAGATCGACAGAGACTCTTCGGTTGGGAGGATGGTCACTTTGGACCAAAGTATCTTGAAAACATGGAGCACAGATGGTGCAATTGGAAAGGAGACTGAGCGGCAATAATGGAATTGCCTGATGACACTGATGGGACATTCTCCAGAGACCTGGAGCGCGGCGGGCGGTCTAAACCCGTGCTTAATTTCCCACAGCAGATGGAAGCGGAGGAGCTAGCAGAGGAACAAAAAGCTCGAGAAAAAGACATGGCAGTACTCGCCAAGAAAATCCTAGAAAACAATGAGACAGTAACAGCTGCAAAGGAAAGCAGTGAGTCGGAAGATGACCGACAGAGGAGGATTGTGGGTGCTAGGTGCCAGCAGAAACAACTGGTCAACCATAAGACCACCATAGAAGATGTCGACTCAGAACAAACCAGGCTGTTGCCCAATGAACAACAAGTGCGCTTGGACACGTTTTATGCATGAATGAAGGAGGACCCAAGATATGTGGACTCCACCACATCAGCCTCTCAGGCCTTAAGGGGGGGGTGATGTTATGAGCATACCTCTCATATTCAAAACCATTACAGTAATGACACCATAACAATTATGAAGATACGCACTTAGAGACAACACTGTCAATAGAAGACAGGAAGATACAGGCTTGCAGAGTCGGACTATATTTTTCTTTTCTTTTTATCTATTTTACTTCACTCAAATGTTAGGATACAAGGGCTAGACGAGACGCCACTAGGATGGGAACCCTGTGCGAACATTACGGCCCTTATATGGAAGGTGGTTAGGTCAGCATCGGCTATGGAGATAGACCGAGTGCCGACTTAGGAGGCAGCCCAATGATGGGCCTATGCCATGGAAGGATACATGAGTGGCATGGTGCCTGAGGGGCAATGGAGGCATACCTGGAAGTACCAAGAGATCGGTACAGGGGAATGTGGGAACAGCAAGATGCGCAACACAATAAGTCGCAGCCATATATGGGGAGATGAACCCAGGAAAGGTCATATGGGCACAGGATGGCTGCTGCACTGAGTTGCCTTATTGTGAGGGACTTGTGCTGCACGCTGTCTGCGCACAGACCAGGGAAGGGCTTTATAAGGGCCATAGTTTAGCATAGGAGACCTTAAGTTTCTAGATAGTCTTGTGTCACTGGACATAGCTATAGAGCAAATAGAATCGCTTCAGACCTAACAAGTCACTACTTGAGTCACATAGGTTGTGTTCAGGGCAGTCCTGACAAAGGCCTACATTAACACTACAGCCCGAATAGGAAGGTGGTTAGGTCAGCATCGGTTAAAGGGAACACCGAGTGCCGACTAGGATGTGGCCTGATGATGGGCCTATGCCATGAAGGGAATCATGAGCGGCACAGTGCCTGAGGGGCGACATGGGAACACCAAAGAGAACCAAGTCAACAGTATGGCATGCATGGGAATTGGCCAAATGCTTGAACAATAGCAAGGCCATATGCGGACAACCCAGGAGTTGGGAGTGGGAGAGGATCTCCAGGAAAGGTCATATGGGTGCAGAGTTAGCTGCTGCTGCACATTGTCTCTATTGTGAGGGACTTTAGCTGTGCACTGTCTGTGCACAGACCAGGAGAGCAGGATATAAGGGCAGTAGTTAGCATAGAGAGACTCTTAAGTCTCTAGATAGTCTATTGTCACTAGACATAGCTTCTGAGCAAAAACATCTTGTCTCTGGCTTAACAAGCCCCACTCTGAGTCGTTTAGGTTGTGTCTAGGGCAGTCCTGACAATGAAAGTCTCTTTTCCATAGGCAAATGTTGTACATTTCATTAGGGTGCAGTTCCCTTGCATTTTCCGGGTCTTACAATACTGGTAGTTACTTAGCATTGTATGCTACTGGGTAGAAATACAAGTACATTTCCATGTTGAAAAAAAAACAAAAATCAGCCCAATCCAAGTGACATGACTGTTATGTCATTGACATCAGCACCAGCCACAGCCACTATGCCTTCTTCATTGGTGAATGTGCTCACATGCAATGATGTGCCAGTTGATGAAATATATTCCCATAAAGATGTAGCAAGTTACACATCAGCCATGACCAAAATGGAGAAGCTTGGCCCAAATAATTGGCTAGCCTGGAAGGAGCACATGTTATATGTGCTCAACACTTGTGGTGCTTTTGGATTTGCTACAGGACTAATTGAACAGCCAGATATATCTATTAGTCCTGTCACCTCTCAACAGTGGAAGAAAATGGATGGCACTGTTTTGTCAGGACTGCCCCTAGACAAAACCTAAGTGACTCTGAGAGTGATGGCTTGTTAGGCCAAAGACAAGAAATGCTGCTCTATTAGCAAGTGTCTAGCGAACACAAGACTATCTAGAGACTTAAGAGTCTCCTACACTAAACTACAGCCCTTATAAACCGTCTCCCTGGTCTGTGTGCAGACAGTGCGCAGCTAAAGTCTGCACCCATATGACCTTCTCTGGAGATCTCCTCCCACATCCCAACTCCTGGGTCTCCTGTATGTGGCCTTGCTATTGTTTGAGCATTTGGCCAATTCCCATGCATGCCATACTGTTGACTTGGTACTCCATTGGCATTCCCATGTTGCCCTCAGGTGCTGTGCTGCTCATGATTCCTTTCATGGCATAGGCCCATCATCGGGCCACTTCCTAGTCAGCACTCAGTATTCCCTTTAACCAATGCTGACCTAACCTCCTTCCTAATTGGGGCCACAGTCCAACATAGGCCTTCCTTGCTAAGTCTTGTCATATAGTTCTTGTTCTTCAACATTTGAGCAAAGTAAAATAGATAAAAAGAAAGGAAAAATATCCCCATGCTCCTCATGACCGTATCTTCATGAATATTATCAGTGTTGTTACTGTAAAAGTTGAAATGAGAGGTGTGCTTATAACATGTTTCAACCCTGATTATTACCAGGATAGGAGATGAACAAATGATTCATGTTCCAAAATGGCAACTTGATGGCACACCTGTTATGTTGGCAGAATTATGGAAAGCACTCAGGGAGGTAAATCAGCCTCAAGGTGTGGTAGCCATACTCATCACACTTGGTGATTTTTGGGCTAAGTGTGCTACTCAAGGAGATGACATTATAACTCATATTAATTGGATGAAGGAATATTGTGCAGAACTACAAATGATGGGCTGGGAAATCAGTGACAATCTATTTAAACTACACATCCTATGCTCATTGCCACTGATGTGGAATGAATGGGTTAATTCCACAGTCAGCACCATCACAGAGTTATGGAATATTCCCATGTCTGTGGGACAATTAATACAACAAATATGCAGTGAACTGTGCCAAGACAGCCAATCAGGCATATAATGCCAGGAAAAAGCATATATTCAACATTACTCAATTGGCATGTACCATATGTGGATGTGCCAATCATACTACAAATAATTGTCTGCATAAGGGAAAACCCAAATGCAGCTTTGTCACAGGCCCAGACATTCCACAGAAGAATGCTGGACCAAAAAGGAAAAGAGAAATCAGATGGATGTGCTAAAAAGGAATGCACACATATTGTTGATGAGGACATAATTATGGACATCAGCAATATGTCAAAAATAGTTGAACTATCTGATGAGAATTTAAATGTAGCAGCTGAAAACTCCAATGTCACTAATTCTGTCTATGACTGGTATGGAGATTCAGCAACAACATCTCATATAACAAATCAATTGAAGATAATAAGGGACTATCAACCTAACCCTGAATATATCAAGGATATTGGTGATAATCAAGTTCAGGCTCAAGGATGTGGAACAATTATTTTAGAGACCCAGTCTCAAAAACCAAAACATCAACTTATTATTCATGACATTTTTTATTTTCCAACATTGACAAATAATTTGATATCAATACCATGCCTTGATCTTTAAGGCTATTTAACTCTCATTGGCAATGTCCATATGCACATTTATAATAATGCACATCAATTGATTACAACCAGTAAATTACAAAATTGGTTATACAAAATTGATGTTATGCCAAAAGTAATTAAGTGTGTATATGCACTGTCCAAACAGTTATTGTCATGGAATGATTGGCATAAATGCTTTGGACATATAAACATTCCCTCTTTGCAATATTTATATAAAAACAAAATGATTAAAGGTTTAACAGTTGATTCTAATACATGCATATTGGATTGTGATGCATGTAAGGCCACAAAGTTAACAACATGACCCTTTTTAAATCAATATAAAATAACAACTACTAAACCAGGACAACAGACTCATACTGATTTATGGGGGCTGGTGTCCACAACATCCATTGGCAATGCATCATATTATTTGATATTTATAGATGACTATAGTTGTTATACAACTGTCACATATTTAAAACAGTGGCACAAAGCATCATCCAATACTTAACCAAAATATGTGTACAATGTAATTATATGCCACATGCTTTACACACAGATAATGGCAAGGAATATGTAAATGAGGAATTAATAAATTGGTGCCATGAACAAGGCATCAATATTGAATTGATGGCACCTTACTTGCTGCAACAAAATGGTATTGCAGAATGAGCAAATTGGACATTAGTTGAATTAGCATGCACAATGCTAAGTGCTAAAGATCTTCCAATATTTCTATGGACAACAGCAGTTTCACATGCTGTTTATTTATGCAATTGTGCTTATACTAAAGCTATACCTAATGCAACACCTTATGAACAGTGGTATAAGGAAAACCTAATGTCCAACATTTATGTACATGAATTTGGTGTGCCAGTGATGAGCATTAGCTCAGTGTAGCTGTGGATAGGGGTTAGTTATAGTGACAGTCACTTAGTTGCTTAGTTACTAGGCCACAGAAAAACAACAGAACAATACACCCTCCTCCATAATATTGTTTGGCCTTGGTGCTGGGAATCTTCCTGGACTCAACCCCCTCACCACTCCCTTGCCAGCCAGCATTGGAGTAGGTTTATCACCAGTTTGGATTTTAAGACAACTGGCTACACAATCCAAATTAGAGCCAAAAGCTCTCAAACATATATTTGTGAGCTTTGAAGATCAAATATCTTCAATCCATTATTATGATAAGTATATGTGTCAAATTAAAACAACATGCAATTATTCTTTCTCTGCTCAGTGTGAGGGGGAGAATAATGATGATAATATTATAGATGTGCTGGGAGAACATTCTCAGGCACCAGTTTTAGCTCAGGAACCCATTTCTATTGAGGGGGAGCTAACTAAAAAAAGAAAATATAATTCTATTGACACTAATCAAGAGGAAAACTCCTTGATGGTCTAAATGACCACATAAATTACATGATTACTGTCAGCTTAATGAGCTGGATTTGCCAGAAGAGTTAGTGGTTATCATGAATGATGAAGAAATAGATGAATTACCTTTAACTAAAAAGGAATTTGTGTGTTTGAGATGTGAGGTCATTGACAATACATCTGGTAATCCAAATATGCTAGAAGAAGCTAAAGCTTCACCTGAATGGCTAGAATGGCAAAAAGCTATTGAAGCTGAATTAAAACAGCTTAATCATATGGGAACTTGGTGATTGACAAAACCACTGCCTGATAGAAAGTTGATTAAAAATAAATGGGTATTTAAAAATATAATAAAGAAGGAATACTCACTAAATACAAAGCATGCTTAGTTGCAAAGGGATATCAAATCCCTGGAATAGATTTTACAGAAACTTATGCTCCAGTGGTTTGTCTAGAGATGCTACAAGCACTCATGGCAGAATCCATTCAGTGATGAACCTACTCCAATGCTGGCTGGCAAGGGAGTGGTGAGGGGGTTGAGTCCAGGAAGGTTCCCAGCACTGAGGCTGAGTGCTCAGGTGTCATCCATGGGCACTGCATGCAACTGGAGGCTGTGATGATGGCAGAGGCTGCATGTGATGAATGCAACTAGTGTATGAAGATGCAGGGAAAGGAGTGTAGCCGAAACAAAAGAGATTATCGTGGCAGGAGGTAAGCTACTTCACTGTGTGACATGTGATAATGTGACTATATAATGCTACACTGAGCCAGTGCTCATCATTGGAAGTGCTGGAAAATGTGTCAAATGGATGTCAAAGGTGCATATTTAAATGGGTGCTTGCATGAACAGCTCTACATGGAACAGCCAAGTGGTTTTGAAGATGGAACCAATAAAGCTTGTGAATTGTTAAAGTCTATCTACAGTTTAAAACAAGCCAGGCACAAATGGAATGATGAATTTAATGATAAACTAATGCAGCATGAAGTAATAACCTATCAACCACCTAAAAATAATAATGAACTGTCTTTTTACAGTTATTCAGATACAAGTTATGCATCAAAAGATGACACAATATCAGTGTTGGGCTATACTTTTATAGCTGCAGAGGGCACAATCACTTGGGCATCTAAAAAGCAGACATCAACTACATTATCATCAACAGAAGCTGAATATATTTGTCTATCAGATGCTGTGTGCAAAGCCACTTGGTTGTGAAACCTTCATAAAGACTTAGGATCAGATATTTCTAAACCTACACTAATTTATGGGGATAATATGAGTTCATTAGTCATTACAAAAAATCCTGTGTATCATAAACAAACTAAACATTTTGAAATGAAGAATCATTACATACAAGAATGGATCAAAGATTGTTCTATTAACACACAATATTGATCTACATGATTTATGACAGCAGACATTTTAACTAAGTGCTCCCTAAAGACAAATTTCAACAACATAAACACAAGCTAGGAATATCCTAAGCTCAAGGGGGAGTGTTGGAAATAAGTGAGCATTGGATATATCTGAGTATGATGTGAGTTTCCATATGTGGAGAAGTAAATCATGATTAGCTATATAAGGTACATAGTGCCTGATCTAAATATAACTTTGGCTCCACATCACCACCATCTCAGACTGCTTCTCACACATAACATCCCACTTTTATTCACATGCATAGCACCCTCATCCTATTCATCTATATTCATACACCTATTCTATTAGATGGTATAGCTTGATGTGGGACTATGCTTGCAGTGAACTTGGGGCTTGTAGAGTGAGCATGCTGAGTGGGTGCCACTGTGTGGATTGTCAAGTGCCATTGCATGCAGTGTGTCACACTGAGTGACAGTTCAATCTGCAAGGCCTTGGTGTTTTGACATTTGCTGCCTACTCCTTGTCCTCCCTTCTTTCATTTTCCTGCCTAGCTTTCATCTCCTTTGAATGTCAACTGGATTGGTGCCCAGATCTTCCCCTCGAGCCAGATGGCATTCATGTGTCTTGGTCATGTCACTCATGTGATGCCATGACATGACAGATGGTTGTAGTGCTTGATTCCGAGATGGAATCAATACACATGGGGATTATTGACATAGTTGATAGATGGCTGTGATGGCATGGAGTGCAGGGACTTGAGGAGTGCCTGTAGACAAGTGCCAGGGCTTTGGCTATAGCTTTGTTGAATGGGGCTAGTGACCCATGACATGGCTGTTAAGGTCAATGCCCTTGGTTTGTTACTGAGTCAACAATGATGACTAGAGTCTCAGTCTAATCCCAGTTGGTGGACAAAGTATGCCTTGACATTGTACTAGGCAATGATGAAGGTATATCAAGCAATGTAGAAGAAGAGCAAGAGGATCATTCAGATGAGAGCAATACTTGACTAAGTTGGAACTAAGGAACTATGGTACATGCATAGGTTTATATAATGTCTGGAGAACAATGGAAAGATGTAAAAGGAAGTGAAACAAGGAAATAAAACAAGGGGTGAAACAGGTAAGTGAAATGAATAGCAAAGTGTGGTGATGAAGTGAATAGGTGAATGTAGAGATAGAAACTGTAACATTACCCCCCTGTTATGTGAGAAGTCACTGGCTTCTTCAAGGCCAACCCTGGGTTGTCCAAGCATGATCCCTCCTGGATTCATACCAGTGGATGATGTTTTTGCCATCCTTCTGTGCTGTATCCACATGCCATCATATGGAATCGAGGGTGACTTCCAGTTGTTGGAGCTCTCAAAGTGCAAGGTCTCATTCTGCATAGGTCATGGCATTTGGATCAGTAGTGAGGGTAAGTCTGGTGAGGGCCCCAAACAGGGCTGAGAGATCATGGAGGTTTGTGATGATGTACAAAGCTTCCAATGAGGCAGCGGTGATGAGGGGGTTGGATTGGGGAATGGGAGCTGGGGTGACCTCTTCTTCAATGGGCAGTTTGTCTACAAGTTCAGGTGGATGAATGTGTAGGTCATCATTGGTATGGGTTGTCATCTCTGTTTCGATGAAGATTTTGAGGGGTGGTGTGAAGACATCGAATTCAGGGAGTGTAGGCAAAGGTGAGTATGGCAAGCAGGGTGGCAAGGACAATGATAGGTTTGCTCCACTATTGGAAATAGGGAGGAAAGGGAAGGGGTGAGGTCACAAAAGAGTTCCCATCAACTCCAGTGCACTCGATGACAATGCTACAATGTGTGGAACTGTGGAGTTTGTGGATAATGACATTCATCACACAAGAGCATAACAGTGATGAACACAGAATGCAGAGTATGACAAGACTCAGAGGCATGGATGAAGCAAGGAGGGTGTAGCTTAAAGAACAAGACTTGAAAGCTGGGGCATGCCACTCTGTTTTTCTATCTGTTGTACATGAGCTTATATATATTTTTCTATCCTACTAATAATGAGGTAACTCTGCAAATTTTCACCTTGCAACCATATATCCAAATCCATCTTGAAAGTCTTCATGCAATGGGGCTAGCTGAGGGATGCAATGGTGGTATAGGAGCACCATGGTGAGAACCAGTATTGTGACCCAACACAGGACACCAATAGAGTCAAATACTTGAAATAGATGTGGCTGATCACCATGCATGGCAACTCCAGGATTCATCTGGCTTGACATGTCCCTGTTCTCTATTCTCTGCAGACCTGACTGGTCCATACCATAACTGGTCATTGGCCAATGGGTTTACTCATCTGCTAGGGTCCTGATCTGCTATGTCAGTTCATTGCTAGGGATGACATGGCAGCTGCATAGGGGTGACCCTTGGATCATAGACTACAGATCCTTCCTAACATGGATATGATATTGATGGCAACAGTCCCTTCTCCAGTGACCTAAGCTGTACTGGCTGACAATTTTATGCAGGTTGGCTGACAGGGTGCTTTATCAGATGCAAACAACCAACTAGTGTGTGTTTTGGATGGTGTATGTGGGAGACAACTTGGTTGTTGGACATGGGCAATGCTTGCCTTATAGTGGATAATCATGGAGTTGGCAGAGTTGCTTGTAGCTAGTGCGGAAGACTTGTGGAAGACCTTGGATGAGTGCAGATGCTAAGCAACAGGGTCAGGGCATGTATAATCTTAGTGAGGGTAAGGTTTCTAATGTCTAGTGCTGAGATTAGTCCATTTGATACCTATACACCATCACATTGGAATGATGCTCATCAATGAGTCCTCCAATGATGACAGAGGGGAAGAAGGCAGAGACAAGGATGACGAGGATGGCAGTGAGAAAGAACATTTTGTGTATGCAATATCAGTTGGAAGGCTAGGAAGTGGGAGTCTTGTTTTTATAAGTTGCATGCAAGAGTACCCTTAACTAAAGTATTCCAGACCCAGGATGGGCTATCTGCATTGGTAGAGAGAATCTCCCATAAGAGTTGATCAGCCGATGTGTCTGGTCTGGGAGTGTTAGGTCATGTGGGAGTTTCTTCAGCCAGATATGGTTCATTCAGTGGTCTAGGTGGGATTCAATGCATAATTGTCCCATGGTTTGTATGATGAATGATACCTGTGATCATCAGGTATCCAGGTTCCCATTCGAAGTTTTGGTAGTGGGGTGGTCAAGGTGGATTTGGGTATGGGGGTGGTGTTCCTCTGCAGAATGTATAGGTAATTTGGTGGAAGGTCAAAATTCAGTGATCCACTGGATGGAAAATTAATTTTGTCCAGGAATAGCGCTGTTGCATGGTGTAGGCAGGTCACTCCTGCTGCTTCCAGGTCTCTTGTTTGGTCAATGATCCACAGGTTCAGTGCTCTTCTTGCTTCTCTGGTGTGTCAATTTCCAATGATAGCTCTGGTGGTCGTTCAAAGGCTGGAGCTGCTCTGTGGTCCATATACTGGGTGTAAAGATGGTACTTTTGTTCAGTAGAGCAGGATTTTGCATAGTTCAAGGAAGATCATTCCTATAGAGCATTGTCCTTGATGGGGATGGGTTTGACTAGGGAGTTGGATGATCAGATGTTTAAGTTGTGGGATGGATTGTCTGGGGGAGAATCGAGAATAGGGGGAGGTGATGTTCTTGGTATGTCTGATGTTTTATTTGAGAATCTGCTTGTTGCGGTATAGAGCCATGGTTTTTCATAGTAGGTTTTGATGACTTTTATATGCTTTGAGGATATCCACAGCATTTCTGTTACGAGCTCCCACTCATAAACAAAACCCAGAAGCCTCGCAGAGTAGACTGGTTAGTCTGGAGACGAAACACAGGCTATATTCCAAGCCCTATGATACTACAAGAATGGTTCTACTAGAGAGAACTAACTCCTAGTGAGAGTTAAACCATCTTGAGTCTTAAGGACTCAAGACCACAATCGTCTGTCTTTATATACTACGAAGGAGAGCCCCCTGGTATCTCCCTCTGACCAATAACACTCCTGCTGTGCTTCAGCGCCCATCCCTATTGTCCGGCGCATGTTTCATGTGAGCGCATATGAGCGCGATCCCCCTGCGACGACTCTATCTTTTACCGGCTGCCTTTAGCCATGCCTAGACCTCCGCGGACTGTTCTAGACTATCCCGACTCTTGGTGCCCATCAGCGCGCATTTATCCTTCTATGCTGCTTGGCCTATTCTGTACTCATGCCTTCCCCTGGCTATTGAGTTTATTGTCGGGTCTGTGTCCGATGTTCTATCAGCTGACTGTTCCTTCTTGGCATATGCCGTGAGCGCTAAGTGTGAGCGCTGCCTCGTGTTCGTCGTCATGCGGCATTTCCGCTATTGGTCTGATGACCTTCTTCCTGTACCGTTGTTCTGGGTTCGTCTGAGCTGTGCCTGTGTCTGGACTCCTCTGGACCCTTCATAGACCTGTCGCCTAGAGCCGCTATTGCTGTGCGCTCCTTGTATAGCTAAACGATCCTTGGTCCTGGTCCTGTGATGGTTCTATCCATATATGTCCTGGTGGCTATGCTCCTTGACTAATCCCTTCCCTCGAGTCCTTATATGGCAGGTGCTGAGCTAATCCTTCATAGGGGCTCCTGTGGCTGTGTCCATAATGACTTTGGCCTCCTATGCCTGTGCGCTCCCGGCCCTGTCTGGCCCTGTGGCTGTACCCATGCCATATCCTGGTAGTGACTCGTGACGCTGACATAACGCGCCCGTAACGATAGGGGTGTCACCCTCCTTCCTAGTATATTGATGGCTCCTTGTCTGGCCATCGTCTTGTAATCCTGTTGACGCTCCCATGCCTTGATGCACGCGAAGTGTTGCCCTTGTTTCCTATGACAGTCTCCTACTGTCTTATATCCTTCTATGGCGGTCTCCAACCGCCAGAATAAAAATTTAAAAATGTTCGTTAGGATTCGTTCCTAACAATTTCTGAGATTCAATTTGGGTTCCCATGAATTCTCGTTTGGTCCATACCCCTTCCACTTGACTAGGTATTGGTAACCAGCTCCTCATTTCCTGTGCATGATGATTGCCTCAATCTCAAACTCCTCTTGTCCATTCACAAGATCAGGAGGTGGTTTTGTAAAGTTTGGTCCATGTGCCACTGTTTCCTTATATGGAGTTAGTAATGCAGTGTGAAATACAGGGTGAATTCGCCATTGTTTGGGGAGTTTCAGTTTGTATGTAACAGGACCTAGCACTTGTTCAATTATGAAGGGCCCTTTCTTTTTGGTGCTAGCTTCCTTGATTTGTAAGGTATTTGGAGGTTCTGGTTTTCAAGCCAGACTTTGTCTCCCTTCTTGAATCAGATGCTTTTGTCTCTTGTTCTGAGCACTACCATTTGTCAGGCAAGTTCATGTGCTGCAAGTGCTTCTTCTCTGGCTTTTTGCAGCATTTGTAGTCGGTCTTCAGCTGCTGGAGTTGTCATAGGGCATGTGGCTGTGGGAACTGCGACAGGGTCTTCTCCATACATTAGCTGAAATGGTGATGCCTTGATGGTATCATGGTATCAGTTGTTGTGAGCAAATTCCATGATTGGCAGTAAGGATTTCCATTTGTGTGGTTCGTTTGTACAGAACATTCGGAGGTAGACTTCTAGTTCCTGGTTAACTCATTCTGTTTCACCATCAGTCTGAGGGTGGTAGGCTGTGCTCATTCTATGATTGATTCCCAGCACTTTTCCTACTTCCTGAAATACTTTTGATGCAAATTGTGGTCCTCTATCAGATATGAGAATGTCAGGTAAACTGAATCATTTGAAGTTTTCATTTATGTATAGACTTGCAGTTTCTAGTGTGTTGGTTGTTTTGTGCCATGGAGAAAAGGTTACCCCCTTTGTAAGGCCATGGTCCACCATGACCATGATTGAGTCAAAGCCATCTGCAATTGGCAGATCAGTGGTAAAATTGATCGTGACTTGTTGAAATGGTTGGGTCACATTAGATTTAATTGGGTACAAGGTGGGGGTGTTTGGGTGAGTGTTGACTTTCATTTGTTGGCAGGGCACACACCCTTCAATCCATTCTCGAGTGTGTTTGTTCATTCCAGGCCACCAGTAATTTCATTTAAGTAGTTCCAGGGTCTTGAATCACCCTGGATGTCCAGATGTGGGTGATTCATGCATGAGCTTGATGAGTTGGGTATGCAATCCATTTTGATCAGGTACATATACTTTTCCTTGGTAATGTACTATGTGATTGGCATAAGCCCAGTCTTGAAGTTTTGATTTTATCAGTGGTGTGCAATGGTTTTTGATTACTTTGACTAATATTTGTCCAAAGTCATCCTTGATCATGCCTTTGCACAACTTCTCTGCTAGGTTGTCTGCTATGAGTCTGACTGATAAACCATTCAGGTGGCAGCACTGTGGTTTCTTCAGGTGTATTGTCAGTCCCAATGTGGTCTGGGTGCCAAGACAAGGCATCTGCCTCAAACATTTTGGTTCCTGGGACATGTTCTATTTGAAGATCAAACTCACTTAAGAAAGAGGACCATCATGCTTGTCTGGGGGTGAGACACTATGGGGTTCAATAGAAGGATAGATTTTATGATCACAATGGACAATGGTGGTGTGGGGTGATCTGTGAAGAAAGTGTCACCATGCTGCAAGTCCTTTGACAATTGCCAGTAGCTCTCTGTCATAAATCTGGTAGTTTTGCTCTGTCATAGTCAAGGCATGTGAGATGAAGCCACAAGGGTGTAAGAGTCCTGCTTCATTGGCTTGCTTCAGGACTGCTCCTGTCGCTTTGTTTGAGGCATCCATTTGCAGGACAAATGGTCAGGTGATATCTGGCATTCAAAGGACTGGGGCCATTGTAAATTGGTGTTTCAGATCTTTGAATGCATTTTGCCTTTCTGGCATCCAGAGGAATGGTTCGTCCTTCTTTGTGAGATCAATAAGTGGTCAAGCAAGAGTCACAAAGTTCCTGATGAATCATCAGTAGAAATTTCCAAATCCCAAGAACAATCTTGTTTAACTGTTGTTGGTGTTGGCCAATCTGCTATTCCTGCCAGTTTGATTGGGTCCATTGTGACTTCTCCAGGTCTGATTATCATTCCAAGGAACTCAATTTCCTGAGTGCAAAACTTGCATTTTTCAAGTTTGAGGAACAGGTCACTTTCTTTTAGCCATGTTAAGACATGCTTTGTCCGAGTTTCCAGTTCTTTGGCTGTTTTTCTGCAGATTAGGATATCATCCATATAGATAATCAACCATCCTTCATTGATCATGTCTTGGAAGTATTCATTCATCATTGTCTGAAAGGTGGATGGGGAGTTACATAAACCAAAGAACATGATGGTTGGTTTGTATAATCCTTTGTTGGTTATGAAGGCTGCTTTCCATTCATCTCCCTTTTTTATTCAAACATTATTGTATCCCCATTGGAGATCTAGCTTTGTAAAGTATTGAGTGCTGGATAGTTTAGTCATTAAATCAGAGATTAGTGGTAATGGGTATGCATTCTTGATTGTCCATTTGTTTAAGTATCAGTAATCTTCACATGGTCAAAGCACCCCACTTTCCTTTTTTGCAACAAAGAAGAAGGGTGAGGCTTGTGGGGATTTGGACAGCCTGATATATCCTTTGTTTAGTTGTTCAGTAATCCATTTGTCAAGGGATGATTGTTCTTTCATTGATAATGGATAGATCTTGCTAACCTTTGGGGTGAATCCGGTTTTAAGATCAATTGCATGGTCCCATGTGCACCTAATTGTTATGAGCACACCTCTCATTTCAAACTTTACAGTAATGACACTAATGACATTCATGAAGATTCACTTATGAGGAGCATTGGGATAGTTTTCCTTTCTTTTTATCTATTTTATTTCACTCAAACGTCTAAGGACAAGAGCTACTCAACAGGACTGAAGGAGGATGGCCTATGTGAACTGCAGTCCCTATTAGGAAGGAGGTTATGTCAGCATCGGTTAAAGGGAGCACCGAGTGCCGACTAGGACATGGCCTGATGATGGGCCTATGCTATGAAAGGAATCATGAGTGGCACAGCGCCTGAGGGGCAACATGGGAATGCTGACGAGAACCAAGTCAATGGTATGGCGTGCATGGGAATCAGCCGAATGCTGGAACAATAGCAAGGCCGCATGCAGACAACCCAGGAGTTGGGTGTGGGAGGAGATCTCCAAGTAAGGTCTAATGGGCACAGAGATAGCTGCTGCACATTGATCCCCAGTGAGGGACTTTAGCTGTGCGCTGTCTGCACACAGACCAGGAGAGTGGTATATAAGGGCCATAGTTTAGTGTAGGAGACTCTTAAGTCTCTAGATAGTCTATTGTCACTGGACATAGCTACTTGAGCAATAGCACTCGTCTTTGACCTAACAAGTCACCACTCGAGTCCATTAGGTTGTGTTCAGGGCAGTCCTGACATAATCTAGAGACTTATCTCTCTACCCCGTTGTACTGTCCAGCACCAAGCACACCACTCATAGTTGCATCTGACAATCAATGGCCTAGTTTCCATCTTTGACAGTAGTAATCCGATTATCCCAGAACCATTGGCGACATCAACACCGACACACACTGTCAATGGGTCATGAATGAGTGATCCTCAATATGCCCGTTGGGCCTGTCTACACAACAGTTATGGACGAGAGTACTGTCAGGACTGCCCTAGACACAACCTAAACGACTTAGAGCGGTGACTTGTTAAGTCAAAGACGATTCTGATTGCTCTATAGCTGTCAGGACTGCCCTAGACACAACCTAATGACTCAGAGTGGGGACTTGTTCAGTCCAAAGATGAAACGAGTTGCTCAGAAGCTATGTCTAGTGACAATAGACTATCTAGAGACTTAAGAGTCTCCTACTGTAAACTACGGCCCTTATATACCGCTCTCCTGGTCTGTGCGCAGACAGCGCGCAGCCAAAGTCCCTCAAGCCGGGATCAATGCGCAGCAGCCGATCTGCGCTCATCTAACCATTCGTGGAGAGATCCTCTCACACCCAACTACTGGGTTGTCCGCATATGGCCTTCCTATTGTTCAGGACTTCGGCCGATTCCCATGCACGCCGTACCGTTGACTCGGTACTCCTCGGCGTTCCCATGTCGCCCCTCAGGCGCCGTGCCGCTCATGATTCCTTTCATGGCGTAGGCCCATCATCGGGCCGCAACTCCTGTCGGCACTTGGTCTATCTCTATAACCGATGCTGACCTAACCACCTTCCTAATAGGGACCACTGCTAACGTAGGCCATCCTCCTAGAGTCCCGTTGCGTAGTCTTGTTCATAGACGTTTGAGCTTGATAAAATAGATAAAAAGAAAAGGAAAATATCCTCCGACTCCTCGTGACCGTATCTTCATAAGTGTCATTGACGTCGTTACTGTAAAGTTGAAAATGAGAGGTATGCTCATAACATCACCCCCCCCTCAAGGCCTCGCGTCCCGAGAGGCTGACGTGGCGGAGTCCACATATCTTGGATCCTCCCGCATTCTTGCATGAAACGCGGCCAAGCGCGCTTGTTGCTCGTTGGGCGACAGCCCAAATTGTTCTGAGTCGACGTCCTTGACGTCTTCAATGGTGGTTGTGTAGTTGACCAGTGGTTTTTTCTGGCGACTTGCGCCCTTGATCCTCCTCTGTCGGTCCTCTTCCGACTCACTGCTCTCTTTAGCAGCTGCTACCGTCTCCCTTTTTAATATTTTCTTGGCAAGTACTGCCATGTCTTTTTCCTGAGCTCTTTTCTCCTCCGCTAGCTCCTCCGCTTCCGTCGTCTGAGGGAAATTAAGCACGGGTACAGACCGCCCGCCGCGCTCCAGGTCTCTGGAGAACGTCCCATCGGTGTTGTCCGGCAGCTCCATGATTGCTGCCCTCTCGCCTTTCCAGTTGCGCCATCTGCGCTCCATATTTTCCAAGTATTTCAGCCCAAAACGACCATCTTCCCATCCGAACAACCTTTGTCGATCTTTCCAATGCGTTCCTCGACTTTTCTTGTGCTTGGTGGCACTAGTGGGTTGTTTTGGTGTAGTAGTTTCGGTGTACTGGATATATAAGATCCCATCTCGGATATTTCTGACGAGTTTGGGAGCATCAGGATTCGCTTTGTGGAACTTTTTTACTATGGCGGGTGCGTTAACGACATTCTTGACTGGTTCCCAAGTGGCTTCCTCCACTGGGTAATTCTTCCACTTCACGAGGTACTCCAGCCTCGCTCCTCCTCTGCCGCTTACTCGGCTTTCTAAGATTTCTTCGACTTCATATTCCCCTTCCTGGGATTCCTCCACCATCTGCGCGTCCTTGCGCGCCGCTGCTTTCGCCTGTTGTTTTGGGAAAACTGGTTCCCTGTACGGCTTTAAGAGGACTTCGTTAAAGACGTTGTAGACCTTCCATGAGGCCGGAATTTTTAATTTGTACGAGGATTCTCCTACTTTTGCAAGTACTTCCAAAGGTCTGACGAATTTCCCATCCAGCTTCTTAGTGGCTCGAATGACTGGTAAATTCTCCGTGCTGAGATAAACCTTATCCCCAGGTTTATACTCAACAGCCTGCTTCCGGTGAGTGTCGTAGCGCTCTTTCATAACTTGCGCTGCTTTCTGCAATGCCACCTTTGCTTTGGCATGTACGTCCTCTAATTCTTTTGCTAGCTGTTCAACAGCTACTGCCTTTGGTGCATAAGTCGGGTCAAGGCCCTTGTTGGGATGCCTCCCGTAGTTCATGTAGAAAGGGGTAAAACCGGTAGCGGAATGAACCCTATCATTGTGGCAGAATTGCGCCACTGATAACCAGTCCGACCAATTGTCCTGCCGGTTGTTGACAAAGATAGTTAAGAACTCCTTTAGTTCTTGGTTTACTCGCTCCGTTTGCCCGTCCGTTTGAGGGTGATAAGCCGTTGACCTGTTGGCTTTGATTCCCATCATCCCATATAAGTCCGTCATGAATTTTGAGGCGAATTGAGGTCCTCGATCACTGATTACTTTTCTGGGGAGTCCATGTTCCCTGAATACATTGTCTCGGAACAGCACCGCTGTTCCTTGGGAGGTGATTTCTGAAGTGGTTGGTATGAAATATGTTTTCTTGGTAAAGCGATCCACGATAACCAGAACCATGTTATTCCCCTTGGATTCTGGTAGCGGTCCGACAAAGTCGACCGATATAATTTCCCAAGGCTCTGAAGGAACCTCATTTGGTCGTAAGGGCGCTGCCCGGGCAGTCCTGTCTGGCTTTGCTTTCTGGCATGTTTCGCAGCCAGGGATATAGCACTCGATATCTTTGCACATATTGGGCCACCAGAAGTTCCTGGTGAGCGACTCCAATGTTTTAGCCACTCCGGAGTGTCCCCATGAGTGGTGAATGGCGATGATATCTTCTTGTAGTGCTGGTACGGCTGGCACGTAGACTCGTCCTTGCCAAGTGACTAATCCTTTTTCTAACTTATATTCTCCTCCAGAGATTTCTAGCCCCTTCAGCACCTGAGTTTCCCATTGACGGCGAGGTACGTCCTTAATGTCTTTGATGATGTCGTCTATTGCTCGATCATCATCAAATACTCTGACGAATAAATGTTCTTTGAGCAAGATGACACCTTCGTTATCGTTTTCTCCTTTACTGTGTCCCGCCCGTCGGGACAGTAGGTCGGCCTTGGTATTAGACTTGCCGCTTCTGTGTTTGATTATGAAGTTGTAGTCCTGCAAGTCGGTTACCCATCTCGCCTGACGCCTGTTAAGGTTCTGCGCTTTTCGGAAATATGTCAAGTTCTGATGGTCTGTCAGAACCTCGATAGTCTGTTTTGCTCCTTTAAGGTAATGTGCCCACTCGTAAAAGGCGTGCATTACTGCGAGCATTTCTTTGTCGTATATTTCATAGTTGCGCTCGGCATCATTAAGCGATTTTGAAATAAAGGCCACTGGTTTCCATAAACCGTCCTCTCGCTGTTGTGACAATATTCCTCCAATGGCAAAGTCTGAAGCATCTACTTCCACCCTAAACTGTCCTTCTTCACTGGGGATTCTTAATACCACTTCATCCGCAATAGTTTCCTTGAGCCTATCAAAGGCTTCGTCCTGTAGCTGTGTCCACAGCCACTCTTCTTTCCCTGTGAGCCGTGTTAACGGTTTGGCTAATTTTGCAAAGTCTTTTACGAATCGACGATAGAAATTAACGAAGCCCAGAAACTGCTGGACTTCTTTCTTATTTTTGGGCGTAGGCCACTCGGATACTGCTTTCACTTTTGCAGGATCCATTCGTACTGTATCCTTTCCGATGATAACTCCTAGGAAGTCAATTTCATTTTTATCAAAGAAGCATTTCTCCGGCTTCAGTGACAACTTATGTTTTTCCAATTTCTCGAGTATCTGGTTGACGTGTCTTGTATGCTCCTCCTGATTCTTTGAGAACACCAGGATATCGTCCATGTAAATAACCACCCATCCTTCCGCGATTTCAACTCTGAATATATCGTTCATCATAGTTTGGAAGGTGGCGGGTGAATTGGTTAAACCAAAGAACATGACAAGTGGTTCGAATAACCCTCGATTTGTTCGGAAAGCGGCCTTCCATTCGTCGCCCTCCTTTATGTGAACATTGTTGTATCCCCATCTTATGTCCATCTTTGAGAACACTTTAGCTTGGGACAACTGATCCACTAGTTCCCCAATTAAGGGTAGAGGATAACGATTCTTGACCGTCATTTCGTTCAACTTCCTGTAATCCTGTACAGGCCTGAGTTTCCCATCCTTTTTCTTGACAAAGAAGAAGGGTGACGCCATTGGTGATTTGCTAGGTTGGATTCGTCCAGAATCCAAATTCTCTTTTAGGAACTCGTCCAGTTGTTGCTGCTCGTCCCGGTTCAAAGGATAAATCTTGCAGTCTACTGGAGTCGAACCAGGTATAAGTTCAATTGCGTGATCCCATCGTCGTCTCGGTGGGAGTTCGTCAAAGGTTTCTTTTTCGAAAACCTTTCTGTGCTTTAAGTAATGATGAGGCACGGCTTCTTCTAGTGTTCGTTTCTTTTCTGTTCTTGCCTGCTCCGCGGCTATCTTTGTTGCAGTTGAGGCGAAGGCTCGTACCCTCAACTCGGGTTCTCCGATATGAACGGCTAGAAGGCGGTCTCCTTCATGTAAACAATATGAAACGTCGATTTCATCCTCAGGTTCCTGTACTGAGGATGGTTTCCAACAAGTTCCTGGGCAACGGTTGAACTCTAAGGATTTCTTCTTCCAGTTGATAGTTGGATTGTGATGCTCCAACCAATCGTGTCCCAGGAATAGGTCCGTTTTGCTGAGTGTAGCGACGGCACAGTCCATTATCTCTTCATGGGATCCTATTTTTAATTTGAACTGGACGAAGTATTCCACACTTCCCGATCCATTCCGAGTACCGTCTGCATTATATACCGGTATAGGACGCAACAATTTCTTTTTGTTCATTTTGTGCTTTTCAACGAACTCTTCGCTTATACACGAGGAGGTGCATCCGGAGTCTAGTAGCATGGTGATGTTGGCGGACTGATAAGTGTCCATGGTGGTGAGTGTGCCTTTAAGGTCTAACTCCTGCTTCCCAATTCCTTGTACTACTTTTTCCCTCAAGTGTACAAGGTTCCATAGGGCGTCGGTTTCTGATAAGGCATTTAACTGCTGGACCAGCTTTTCATCTACTTCTTTTACTCGCTTATCGTCTACCCAGTGGCGTAGACATTCAATTGCCGTTTGTTCGTCTTGCTGCCAGATGCGTCTCAGCACCCATGGCGGCGTCCATGTTTTTAATCTTTTTTCGGGTTTTGCGCTCATTTCTAAGTTTCTTATGTGATGTACGTTCCCTTTGCATTCATAAAGTAAAGCATGCATGTTTATTTGGGAATCTACTGGTACTGGTACACCACTAAGAGAACTTGAACTAGAGGCCAGTGAGACAGAGCGCTTGTCTACTGGCTTTCGCCAAAATCCGAGACCTCCTCTATTTTGGCACATCCTTCTGGGGTCATTTCCCCTGAGCTGCCGCTGCGTTTTATCGCGCTGGTTGCTCGTATAATCTGTTGGCTTTTATCTCTGGCCGTAATTCCTCTCCTTTCCTGACACTTTTCTGTCGGGTGTCCTTTCCTGCCACAATTGGCGCATTCGGGGGTTGTTCTTTCTCTGAGCTGCGGACATCTCCACTTAGTATGTCCTTCTTTCTGACAGTTATAACACCACAGCCTAGTACGTGGTTTCCTGTCAACATCCATTGCGTTTGGATCTTTGCTTCCAGATGCGAAGGGAGCTGGTGCTTTGTATTGGTACTGAGGATGAGGATGCGTACTTGGAGTTTGTTCCCGGTACTCCTGACGTGTCTTTGCGAAGCCGTAAGTTTCGTTGGCTTTTCTATATGCCCATGCAAGGGCAGTGACTCGCGTCTGTATCTGTTGTAGTGTGGCATTATCAGGGAGTCCTCCATATCGAATCAAATCCCGTCCTAAAGCTGGATTAAGATTGTTCTGGAACTGTGAGATTAAAGCTGCGTCGTTCCAGTCCGTCAATGAGGTGAGAGAATTGAACTTTATGATGTAGTCTTCGACTATCATCGTTCCTTGTCGCAATTTCAATAATGCTTCAATTGCTTTCTCTTTTGTTTCCGTGGACATGAAGAAATCGTGCATTTGGTTTTTGAAGTCAGTCCAATCCGTGAATGGGAATTGGTTGACTAATGGCCTTCGTATCCACGCTCGATTATCTTCAGTTGACTCTCCCTCATTCAACTGCTGCCAGTTGAGTTGTGAATCCCATCCACTGTTGTCTATTTTATCTTGGAACTCCTGCAGCGCTTCTTGGAGGGCTTTGAGTTTAACACCGCTCCAGTCGGCTGCTCTATCCCCTTTTCCGCCTTTCATCCTGTACAGGCATATGGAAATCATTCGTTTGGGATCTGTTTCTCTTGACAACATGAAGTATGTTCCCATCTGTCGTAACCATGCATCAACTGTTCTGGGATCTCCCTGGTAGTAGTCGGGCATTTCCGCTTTAGTTAGGGGTCCGGGTTCCGGATGTGAACTCCTCTGATATTCGTTAATGATGGCAACAAGAGCTTGTCCTGCACTGGTAATGGCTTGTTGTCTCGCCTCCTCCTGACGATGAATCTCGTTTTCTCGTGCTGCTACTGCTGTAGCTGATTGAGTGTCTGGAAGAGACTCCAGTGTTTCGGAGTCTGCCCAATGGTTCCTCCATCCGAGTAATGCGTGGTAGGCTTGGGTAACCATGTCAACTGTTAATCGAAAAGGTCCTGCTCCTACACGGAGCGTCCGATGACCGCTGGTGAGTAATCTTTCCACCATGTCCCATCCGTTTGTGTCAGCCATTTCTAGGCCTACATGTACAACGTCGGGTCGTTCTGTGGCGGTCCACCTGGTTCTTATTCCTTCTTTTCGGAATTGTCCTTCTATCTGCCAGATTGTTTCGATGGTCGGATACGCGGGCCATTCGTATTTGTTCCAGTACTCTGGCTTGATAAGGCAGAGGTAACAAAACCCTGGAACTGTCGGTGCAAGTTGTTCAGGAATGGGGCCCATTTGAACCGTCCACCAGAAGCCTGGTAAGATGTTTCCGTTCATAGCATGCATCCAGGCATTCCAGTCTTTGTGCGACATGGTCATGCCTTCGTGAGCGTATAATTCTTCTATATGATGAGCACATTGAAGTCGCTCGACTGCTATTCAGTATTTCATGATTGCCTTGTCTCCGTTGTTGATTAGTATCAACCATTGATTATATTTTGATGAGACTAAAGCCAGCCAGATCGGGTTGGAGGTGTCGCCTTTGTATTGGTCCTCCAATAATGTCATGAGAGTTTGGTACTCTCGTTCTGCTTTGCACATGGCGTGTTCTGCGCGTAATACAGCCTTGCTTGCTGCACGTTCTGCTAGAAGGGCCTCCCATGCTTCCTTCTGTTCGAGCTCTTGACTGAGCTCCTTTTCTCGTAATAATTTCTGTGCCTCCGCGCGTTCCCTCTTCCGCTCATCTTTGCGGTAATGCCAGTATAGTCTGACGTGATTGTCGTAGTGGCGTACAATGGTGTCGCCGATAAAGGTTGGTGTCCTAACAAGGACAGATTCGATGGTGTCGACCCAGTCCGCTTCAAAGATTTGGCCAATCTCTGAAAGTGTCGCCTGGGCGTATGGGAGTACGTATTGAAAGTGGCAATTCATTTTTCGTGATGAGGGAAGGTAGGTCGTTCCTGTAAAATAATCTTCAATCAAGTTCAGGCCCTCCACTGACACTTGATCTATTCTTTGCGGCAGCCGAAAATTCCGCGCCTGTCGATGACGTTCCCTGGGAAACAGGAAAGATACTGTCTGCAGTGTCGTGGGTCCGCAAGCTATCTTTTGGGTGCACCCAGCAATTCGCCTCACTATCTTTGTGCCTAGTTATCACCCCGAAATCAGGTAGGGGTGCTAGTACAGGGAGTATGTGAGGAACTTGGGTTCAGCCTTGATATGCAACACCAATAGAATTGTTTCGTTCGTTCCTGAGCTTTTCCGCAACTGCAGTGTACGTTACCCCGAGCGTGTCTATGGTCTCCTGCCTACACTGCTCTCGGGCGAACTCGTACTCTCGTCTGCAACTGTTTGTAGCCTACCCAAGCTTGGGTTTGTTGCCAGGCCCCTGTGGGCGTATTGAGGACACTTAAACAGTGCCCGTTGACAGTGGTCTGTCGAATTCGAAGTCGCCGACGGCCCTGGGATAATCAGGATACAACCGTCAAAGTATGTCGTGGTCGACGTCGACAACGGTTCCGGGATAATCGGATTACAACCGTCAAAGTAGAAACTAGGCCGTTGAATGTCCTTTGCAACTACGAGCGGCGTGCTCGGTGCTGGACAGCTAGCAACGGGGTAGAGAGTAAAGTCTCTAGATTATGTCAGGACTGCCCTAGACACAACCTAATGACTCAGAGTGGGGACTTGTTCAGTCCAAAGATGAAACGAGTTGCTCAGAAGCTATGTCTAGTGACAATAGACTATCTAGAGACTTAAGAGTCTCCTACTGTAAACTACGGCCCTTATATACCGCTCTCCTGGTCTGTGCGCAGACAGCGCACAGCTAAAGTCCCTCAAGCCGGGATCAATGCGCAGCAGCCGATCTGCGCTCATCTAACCATTCGTGGAGAGATCCTCTCACACCCAACTCCTGGGTTGTCCGCATATGGCCTTCCTATTGTTCAGGACTTCGGCCGATTCCCATGCACGCCGTACCGTTGACTCGGTACTCCTCGGCGTTCCCATGTCGCCCCTCAGGCGCCGTGCCGCTCATGATTCCTTTCATGGCGTAGGCCCATCATCGGGCCGCAACTCCTGTCGGCACTCGGTCTATCTCTATAACCGATGCTGACCTAACCACCTTCCTAATAGGGACCGCTGCTAACATAGGCCATCCTCCTAGAGTCCTGTTGCGTAGTCTTGTTCATAGACGTTTGAGCTTGATAAAATAGATAAAAAGAAAAGGAAAATATCCTCCGACTCCTCGTGACCGTATCTTCATAAGTGTCATTGACGTCGTTACTGTAAAGTTGAAAATGAGAGGTATGCTCATAACAATAGCTATGTCTAGTGACAATAGACTATCTAGAGACTTAAGAGTCTCCTACACTAAACTACGGCCCTTATATACCGCTCCCCTGGTCTGTGCACAGACAGCGCGCAGCTAAAGTCCCTCATGCCGGGATCAATGCGCAGCAGCCGATCTGCGCCCATCTATCCATTCGTGGAGAGTTCCATCCCTTCCCATCTCTTGGGTTATCCGCATGCGGCCTTCCTATTGTTCAGGACTTCGGCCGATTCCCATGCTCGCCGTACCAGTGACTTGGTTCTCTTCGGCGTTCCCATGTCGCCCCTCAGGCGCCGTGCCGCTCATGATTCCTTTCATGGCGTAGGCCCATCATCGGGCCGTAACTCCTGTCGGCACTCGGTCTATCTCCATAGCCGATGCTGACCTAACCACCTTCCTAATAGGGACCGCAGCTAATGTAGGCCATCCTCCTAGAGTCCCGTTGCGTAGTCTTGTTCATAGACGTTTGAGCTTGATAAAATAGATAAAAAGAAAAGGAAAATATCCCCCAACTCCTTGTGATCGTATCTTCATAAGTGTCATTGATGTCGTTACTGTAAAGTTGAAAATGAGAGGTGTGCTCATAACATCACCCCCCCCTCAAGGCCTCGCGTCCCGAGAGGCTGACGTGGCGGAGTCCACATATCTTGGATCTTCCCGCATTCTTGCATAAAACGCGGCCAAGCGCGCTTGTTGATCGTTGGGCGACAGCCCGAATTGTTCAGAGTCGACGTCCTCGACGTCTTCAACGGTGGTCCTGTAATTGACCAGTGGTTTTCTTTGGCGTCTTTCGCCTTTAATCCTCCTCCGTCGGTCGTTTTCCAACTCGCTGCTCTCTTTTGCAGCCGCTTCCGTCTCCTTTTTTAATATTTTCTTGGCGAGTACCGCCATGTCCTTTTCTTGAGCTCTTTTCTCCTCCGCTAGCTCCTCTGCTTCCGTCGTCTGAGGGAAATTAAGCACGGGTACAGACCGCCCGCCGCGCTCCAGGTCTCTGGAGAACGTCCCATCGGTGTCGTCCGGCAGCTCCATGATCGCTGCCCTTTCGCCTTTCCAGTTGCGCCATCGGCGCTCCATGTTCTCCAGGTATTTTGGCCCAAAACGGCCATCTTCCCACCCAAACAATCTCTGCCGATCTTTCCAATGAGTTCCCCGACCCTTATTGTGCCTTGATGCACTAGTGGGCTGTTTGGGTACTTGGGGACCCTTTTTTGGCTCTGTCTCGGTGTACTGGATGTACAGAATCCCATCTCTTATGTTTCTGACGAGTTTGGGAGCGTCTGGATTTGCCTTATGGAATTTCTTTACTATGGCGGGTGCATTGACGACGTTCTTGACCGGTTCCCAGGTGGCTTCTTCCACTGGGTAATTTTTCCACTTAACGAGGTACTCCAGCCTCGCTCCTCCTCTGCCGCTGACTTGGCTTTCCAGAATTTCTTCTACTTCGTACTTGCCCTCCTGCGATTCTTCCACCATTTGCGCGTCCTTGCGCGCTGCTGCCTTTGCCTGTTGTTTTGGGAAAACCGGTTCCCTGTACGGCTTCAAGAGGACTTCGTTGAAGACGTTATAGACCTTCCATGAGGCCGGGATTTTTAATTTATATGAGGATTCGCCCACTTTGGCGAGTACTTCTAGTGGGCCAACGAACTTCCCATCTAGTTTCTTGGTGGCCCGAATGACCGGTAAATTTTCTGTACTAAGATAAACCTTATCCCCAGGTTTGTATTCGACAGCTTGTTTCCGGTGAGCATCGTAACGCTCTTTCATGATTCGTGCTGCTTTTTCTAATGCCGTTTTTGCCTTGGCGTGAACGTCCTCGAGTTCTTTTGCTAATTGTTCGACCGCTACCGCCTTTGGTGCATAGGTAGGGTCGAGTCCCTTGTTTGGATGTCTACCGTAATTCATGTAGAACGGAGTAAAACCTGTGGCGGAATGTACGCGATCATTGTGGCAGAACTGGGCCACTGACAACCAATCTGACCAGTTATCCTGTCGGTTGTTTACAAAAATCGTTAGGAACTCCTTTAGTTCCTGATTTACTCATTCGGTTTGCCCATCTGTTTGAGGATGATAGGCAGTTGACCTGTTGGCTTTGATCCCCAACATTCCATAAAGATCCGTCATAAATTTCGAGGCGAATTGAGGTCCTCGATCACTGATTACTTTTCTGGGGAGTCCATGCTCCCTAAATACGTTGTCTCGAAACAGCACCGCTGTCCCTTGAGAGGTGATTTCTGAAGTGGTTGGTATGAAATATGTTTTCTTTGTAAAGCGATCCACGATAACCAGAACCATGTTATTTCCCTTGGATTCTGGTAGCGGTCCGACAAAGTCGACAGATATGATTTCCCAAGGTTCTGAAGGAACCTCATTTGGTCGTAAGGGCGCTGCCCGGGCAGTCCTGTCTGGCTTTGCTTTCTGGCATGTTTCACAGCCAGGGATATAGCGCTCGATATCTTGGCGCATATTGGGCCACCAGAAGTTCCTGGTGAGCAACTCCAATGTTTTAGCCACTCCGGAGTGTCCCCATGAGTGGTGAATGGCGATGATATCTTCTCGTAATGCTGGTACGGCTGGCACGTAGACTCGTCCTTGCCAAGTGATTAGCCCTTTGTCTATCTTGTACTCTCCTCCGGCGACTTCCAATCCTTTTACCACCTGGGTTTCCCACTGTCGACGAGGGACTTCTCTGATGTCTTTGATGATGTCGTCTATTGCTCGATCATCGTCAAGGACGTTGATAAAAAGGTGTTCTTTAAGAAGGATGATGCCTTCGTTATCGTTTTCTCCTTTGCTGTGTCCCGCTCGCCGGGATAATAGGTCCGCCTTAGTATTTGACTTCCCACTTCGGTGCTTTATTACGAAGTTATAGTCTTGTAGGTCCGTAACCCATCTTGCTTGTCGTCGGTTGAGATTCTGCGCTTTTCGGAAATATGTTAAGTTCTGATGATCCGTCAGAACTTCAATAGTTTGCTTCACTCCTTTGAGGTAATGTGCCCATTCATAAAAGGCATGCATTATTGCGAGCATTTCCTTGTCGTATGTTTCGTAATTGCGCTCGGCATCATTGAGCGACTTTGAAATAAAGGCCACTGGTTTCCACAACCCATCCTCTCTTTGCTGGGACAAGATTCCCCCTATGGCGAAGTCGGAAGCGTCCACCTCTACTCGGAATTGCCCTTCTTCATTGGGGATTCGGAGTACCACTTCTTCCGCTATGGTTTCCTTGAGCCTTTCAAAGGCTTCATCTTGTAGCTGTGTCCACAGCCACTCTTCTTTTCCTGTGAGCCGTGTCAACGGCTTTGCTAATTTGGCGAAGTCTTTTACGAATCTTCGATAGAAGTTGACGAAGCCCAGAAACTGCTGGACCTCCTTTTTGCATTTCGGTTTTGGCCACTCGGATACTGCCTTGACTTTTGCAGGATCCATGCGAACAGTGTCCTTTCCAATGATAACACCTAGGAAATCAATTTCGTTTCTATCAAAGAAACATTTTTCCGGTTTCAGCAAGAGTTTATGTTCTCCCAGCTTTTCAAGTATCCTGTTGACATGTTTCGTATGCTCCTCCTGGTTCTTTGAGAACACCAGGATATCGTCCATGTAAATAACTACCCATCCCTCTGCGATTTCGACTCTGAATATGTCGTTCATCATGGTTTGGAAGATAGCGGGTGAGTTGGTCAAACCGAAGAACATAACGAGTGGTTCGAATAACCCTCGATTGGTTCTGAAAGTGGCCTTCCATTCATCTCCCTCCTTTATGCGAACATTATTATAGCCCCATCTTATGTCCATTTTCGAGAACACTTTGGCCTGGGACAACTGATCCACTAGTTCCCCTATTAAGGGTAGAGGGTATCGATTTTTGACCATCATTTCATTTAACTTCCTGTAATCCTGTACAGGTCTAAGCTTTCCATCCTTCTTTTTGACAAAGAAGAAAGGAGACGCCATTGGTGATTTGCTAGGTTGGATTCGTCCAGAATCCAAATTCTCTTTCAGGAACTCGTCCAATTGTTGCTGCTCGTCCCGGTTTAAAGGGTAGATTTTGCAGTCTACTGGAGTTGAACCAGGTATTAGTTCTATAGCGTGGTCCCAACGCCGTCGCGGTGGGAGTTCGTCAAAAGTTTCCTTTTCGAACACCTTTCGGTGCTTTAAGTAATGATGGGGAACTGCCTCCTCCAATGTTCGTTTCTTTTCTGTCTTTGCCTGTTCCGCAGCTATCTTTGTGGCGGTTGAGGCAAAGGCTCGTACTTGTAGCTCGGGTTCTCCGATGTGAATAGCCAGAAGGCGGTCTCCTTCATGTAGGCAGTATGAAACGTCAATTTCATCTTCAGGTTCCTGTACCGAAGATGGTTTCCAGCAAGTTCCCAGACAACGGTTAAACTCCAAGGATTTCTTTTTCCAGTTAATTGTTGGATTATGATGTTCCAACCAATCGTGTCCCAGGAATAGGTCTGTTTTGCTAAGTGTAGCGACGGCACAGTCCATTATTTCCTCATGGGATCCTATTCGTAATTTGAACTGGACGAAGTATTCCACACTTCCTGATCCATTTCGAGTACCGTCTGCATTATACACCGGTATTGGACGCAACAATTTCTTTTTGTTCATCCTGTGTTTTTCAACGAATTCCTCGCTTATACACGAGGCAGTACATCCGGAGTCTAGTAACATCGTGATGTTGGCGGACTGGAAGGTGTCCATGGTGGTGAGTGTGCCCTTCAGGTCTAACTCCTGTTTCCCAATTCCTTGTACTACTTTTTCCCTCAAGTGTACAAGGTTCCATAGGGCATCGGTTTCTGATAAGGCATTTAATTGTCGGACCAATTTTCCGTCTACTTCATTTACTCGTTTTTCGTCTACCCATTGGCGTAGACACTCGATTGCCGTTTGTTCGTCTTGCTGCCAGATGCATCTCAGCACCCATGGCGGCGTCCATGTTTTTAATTGTTTTTTCGGGTTTTACGCTCATTTCCAAGTTTCTGACACGATGTATGTTCCCACGGCACTCGTAGAGTAAGTCGTGCATGTTTATTGTAGAATCTTTAGGTACTAATACATCGTTCTTTGAAACTGAACTAGAGGCCAGTGAGACAGAGCGCTTGTCTACTGGCTTTCGCCAAAATCCGAGACCTCCTCTATCTTGGCACATTCTTCTGGGGTCGTTTCCCCTGAGCTGCCGCTGCGTTTTATCGCGCTGGTTGCTCGTATAATTTGTTTGCCTTCTCCGGCCGTGATCTTTTTCCTTTCTCGACATTTTTCTGTCGGATGTCCCTTTTTGCCACAGTTGGCACATTCGGGTATTATTCTTTCCCTGAGTTGCGGACATCTCCACTTAGTATGTCCTTCCTTTTGACAGTTATAACACCACAGCCTTGTACGTGGTTTCCTGTCAACATCCATTGCGTTGGGATCTCTACTGCCAGACGCGAAGGGAGCTGGTGCTTTGTACTGGTACTGGGGATGAGGATTCATATTTGGATTCTGTTCTCGGTACTCCTGACGTGTCTTTGCGAAGCCATAAGTTTCGTTGGCTTTCCTATATGCCCGTGCAAGGGCAGTGACTCGCGTCTGTATTTGTTGCAAAGTAGCATTGTCAGGGAGTCCTCCATATCGAATTAAATCCCGTCCAAGAGCCGGATTGAGGTTGTTCTGGAACTGCGAGATTAGAGCTGCATCGTTCCAGTCCGTTAATGAAGTGAGAGAGTTGAACTTTATGATGTAGTCCTCGACCATCATCATTCCTTGTCGTAACTTTAATAAAGCTTCTATCGCTTTCTCCTTCGTTTCCGTAGACATGAAGAAATTGTGCATTTGGTTTTTGAAGTCAGTCCAATCTGTGAATGGGAATTGGTTGACTAATGGCCTTCGTATCCATGCTCGATTGTCCTCTGTCGACTCTCCCTCGTTCAGTTGCTGCCAGTTGAGTTGCGAATCCCATCCACTATTGTCTATTTTGTCCTGGAACTCCTGCAACGCTTCTTGGAGTGCTTTGAGTTTGACACCACTCCAATCCGCTGCCCTATCCCCTTTCCCGCCTTTCATTCGGTATAGGCATATGGAAATCATTTGTTTAGGGTCCGTCTCCCTTGACAACATGAAATAGGTTCCCATCTGTCGCAGCCATCCATCGACTGTTCTAGGATCGCCCTGGTAGTAGTCGGGCATTTCGGCTTTAGTTAAAGGTCCCGGTTCAGGACGTGAACTCCTCTGATATTCGTTTATTATGGCTACAAGGGCTTGCCCTGCATTGGTAATGGCTTGTTGTCTTGCCTCTTCCTGACGATGAATTTCGTTTTCTCGCGCTGCTACGGCGGCAGCTGATTGAGTGTCTGGAAGAGATTCCAACGTTTCAGAGTCTGCCCAGTGGTTTTTCCACCCTAGTAATGCATGGTATGCTTGAGTGACCATGTCTACTGTTAGTCGGAAAGGTCCTGCTCCCAATCGTTTCTCTCCGAAGCCTTTGTTCCGTAGTTGCTCCAAGTATTCCCATCCGGGGAATCCTTCCTTTGCCACTTCTACATGCCATATCTTGTGAACAATTCTGGACTTCCTTATTTGAATCTTGGTTCCAGCTCGTCCCCATTGCGGTCTCCATTGGCATACTGTTTCTATGGTTGGATAGGCAGGCCATTGCTGTGTTGCCCAGTATTTCTTTTTTATCAACCACAGATAACAGTATCCAGGGTATGTCGGGTTTGGGAAACTAGTTCTTTTCCCATGTCCAGGTCTTCTGGCCCATTCCCTTCGATTCTTTAACCATAAATCGGCTTCCCCCAGAGCTGCCGCTCCAACTCGTAGTTCCTTGTGACCACTGGTGAAAAGCATTTCCACCATGTCCCATCCATTTACGTCGGCCATTTCTAAGCCTACATGCAATACATCCGTTCGTTCCGTGGTTGTCCACCTTGTGTGAACTCCTTCATTTCGATATTCTGCTTCCATTTTCCATATCGCTGTAATCGTAGGATATGCAGGCCACTCATACTTGTTCCAGTACTCTGGCTTGATGAGGTTAAGATAACAGAAACTGGGTACCGAAGGTGCAAGTTTCTCTGGAATGGGGCCCATACGAATGGTCCACCAGAAACCGGGTGATATATTTCCGTTTAGCGCATGCATTAATGCGTTCCAATCAGAGTGTTCCAACGTCATGCCTTCATGCTCGTATAGATCTTTAACATGACATTCGTATTGTATAGTGTGGGGCTTTATTCCTGAAGTTCGGATAGCTTTTTCCCCATCGATAATAAGCATGAGCCATTGATTGTATCCTGATGTCATCAAGGCTTTCCATATGGGACTGGATGCGTCCCCTTTGAATGATTCGTTCAACAAGTTAGTGAGGGTAAGATATTCCCTCGTTGCTCTTTTTATGGCCCGTTTTGCCCGTAATGCAGCTCGATTTGCTGCCCTTTGTTCCAGTAAGGTGTTCCATGCCTCTTCCTGGATCCTCGTCTCTTCGGCTTCATGCTGCCGGATAAGCTGGTGTGCTCGCGCACGTTTTTCTCACTTTTGTTCTTTCAAGAACTTCCACCATAATCGTATGTGGTTATCGTATCGGCGGTAGATGACATCGCCGGTTATTTCTGTTGGTCTAGCTGAGACCTTGTCGTGATCGGCTACCCAGTCCGCTTCAAAGATGCATCCAATCTCCGAAAGTGTCGCCTGGGTGTGTGGTAATATGTAGTTGAACGTGCAGTTCATTGTGACGAGGGATGGTGTAGGTTTTTCCTGTAAAAGAATCTTCAAACTATTTCAGGCCCTCCACTGACAATAGTTCTGTTCGTGTGGCAATCCGCGCCTGTCGATGACGTCTCTTGGGAAACAAGAGAGATGTTGTCTGCAGCGTCGTGGGTCCGCAAGCTATCGAAATACGTGTGCTCGGCAGTTCGCCTCACTATCTTTGTGCCAAGTTATCAACCCGAAGTCAGGTAGGGTTGCTTGTACAGGGAGTATGTGAGGAACTTTGTATCAGCCTTGATACACAACGTAAATCGAGTTTCTTCGCTCGTTCCTGAGTTTTTCCGCAATAAAGGTATACTAAACCCAGGGCGCGTCTATGGTCTCCTGCCTACGCTTCTCCCCAGCGAACTAGTATTCTCGTCCTTTACTGTTTGTAGCCTACCCAAGTTTGGGTTTGTCGCCAGGCCCCTGTGGGCGTATTGAGGACACTTAAACAGTGCCCGTTGACAGTGTGTTTGTCGAAATCGAAGTCGCCGACGGTCCTGGGATAATCAGGTTACAACCGCCAAAGTATGTCGTGGTCGACGTCGCCAACGGTTCCGGGATAATCGGATTACAACCGTCAAAGTTAGAAACTAGGCCGTTGAATGTCCTTTGCAGCTATGAGCGGCGTGCTCGGTGCTGGACAGCTAGCAACGGGGTAGAGAATAAAGTCTCTAGATTATGTCAGGACTGCCCTAGACACAACCTAAACGACTTAGAGCGGTGACTTGTTAAGTCAAAGATGATTCTGATTGCTCTATAGCTATGTCTAGTGACAATAGACTATCTAGAGACTTAAGAGTCTCCTACGCTAAACTACGGCCCTTATATACCGCTCCCCTGGTCTGTGCGCAGACAGCACGCAGCTAAAGTCCCTCATGCCGGGATCAATGCGCAGCAGCCGATCTGCGCCCATCTATCCATTCGTGGAGAGTTCCATCCCTTCCCATCTCTTGGGTTATCCGCATGCGGCCTTCCTATTGTTCAGGACTTCGGCCGATTCCCATGCTCGCCGTACCAGTGACTTGGTTCTCTTCGGCGTTCCCATGTCGCCCCTCAGGCGCCGTGCCACTCATGATTCCTTTCATGGCGTAGGCCCATCATCGGGCCGTAACTCCTGTCGGCACTCGGTCTATCTCCATAGCCGATGCTGACCTAACCACCTTCCTAATAGGGACCGCAGCTAATGTAGGCCATCCTCCTAGAGTCCCGTTGCGTAGTCTTGTTCATAGACGTTTGAGCTTGATAAAATAGATAAAAAGAAAAGGAAAATATCCCCCAACTCCTTGTGATCGTATCTTCATAAGTGTCATTGATGTCGTTACTGTAAAGTTGAAAATGAGAGGTGTGCTCATAACAAGTACGAGATCACCTGGGAGCAGTGTAGGCAGGAGACCATAGACGCGCCAGGGGTAACATACACCATAATTGCAGAAGAGCTCAGGGAACAAGCGAAACAAACCAGCTGTTAGTGTGTATCAAGGCTGAATGAAAGTCCCTTCATACCCTCTGTACAAGCAACCCCTACCTGATTTTGGGGTTGATAACTTGGCACAAGGACATTAGGGCGAATTGCCAGGCACATGCAGTTGGAAGCTTGCAGTTCCCACGACAATCAGACACAATCCTCCTTGTTTCCCAAGGAGCATCATTGACAGGCGCGGAATTATCAACAGCCAAATGAACGGATCAAGTGTCAGTGGAGGGCCTGAACTTGATTGAAGATTACTTTACAGGGAAAAATATATCACCTCTCATCACAAAAATGAATTGCTCCTTCCACTATGTCTTACCCTATGCTCAGGTGACACTTTCGGAAATTGGCCAAATTTTCGAAGCAGACTGGGCCTCACATATCGAACCTGTCCTAACAAGGACACCTACCTTTTTTGGCAACACCATTGTATGCTGCTATGATAACCATGTGCACCTATACTGGCAATACCACAAGAAGGAGCGGAAACGAGAGCACATGGAAGCACAACAACTCCTAAGGGAGCAAGAAGCTCAACAAGAGCTGGAACAAAAGGAAGCCTGGGAGGCTCTCCTTATGGAACGTGCAGCCACTAAAGCTGTATTACATGCAGAACACGCAATGCGCAAGGCAGAGAGGGAATATCAAACCCTCATGCAACTATTAGAGGATCAGTACAAGGGCAACACCTCAAACCCCATCTGGCTGGCTCTTGTTTCCTCCAAATATAATCAATGGTTGATGCTCCTCAATAATGGAGATAAGGCTGTTTGGAAATACAAAGTGGCAATAGAACAACTTAACTGTGCCCATCACATTCAGGAGTTGTATGAACATGAGGGAATGGTCATGTCCCATGAGGACTGGAATGCCTGGATGCATGCCATGAATGGCAACATATGGGCCTCCCATTATGCTAAATGGAAACGGGAGAAGGAAGAAGAGGAACGTCGCCAAGGAATTTGTTACGATCCTCTATTAATCACCAAACCACCAGGTCCAATCCTTCCCACTACGCCAGAGCAACTTCTCACAGAACCACTCACAAAACTCCAAATCGGACTTGACCATTTCTTGTCTGAAATAGGAGAAGATTCTTGGAACGACCACAAGGCTAGACTGCTGGGGTGGTGCACTGGTATTAAAGCACACCTACCCAGACCAAGAGCACAAAGTCCCATAGCTCCTAACCAGTGGAGGCAAAACAGGTATTGCTACATGTATTTGTTCAAGGCAGAATACTATGACAAATATAACTGGCCCGCCTGGCCAATGCTCTATGACATCCTTAATTGGGAACCCGAACTCAGGGATGAAACCGTGATCTTTGTGATCCAAGACAGCATCAGGCTGGGACAATGTCACATAATCAAGGAGTCCACCATACGACAGGACAACATAGAATACACGTGGGATGAACTAGTCGACCTCCACAAAGTTTCTCATTACATGTGGACTGTACACTTTGGAGGACAGTCAAAATCTAAACGACGGTTAAAAAACCGCCCCCTCGCCACTACATCTATAAAAAGAGTCAATCTCAGGTCAACCGTTACTGTCCAGGAAGCAGTAAATCAGGCAGCTGGATGAACATACCCAGCAGTAATCCAACCAAAACCAGTTGTGCAACCAGCGCAATTGTATGCAGCAGCAGCACAAGCTGGAAAGGAAAATAAGGCACAAGCCATCACCCAGGGAGGTGATGCAACACACTGGAATGGGGGAGTTGCCACAACAGCAGATTGGCTGTCAACCGAAGAATACTGTTAGGAATGGATCCTAACAGACACTTTTTATTTTTTATTCTGGTGGCCGGAGACCACTGTGAGAAGATATACGACAGTGGGAGACTGTCATAGGAGACTAGGGCAACACTTCGCATGCATCAAGGCATGGGAGCATTCACAAGATTACAAGACGATGGCCAGGCAAGGAGCCATCAGTATACTAGGAAGGAGGGTGACACCCCTATCGTTACAGGCGCATTATGTCAGCGTCACGAGTCACTACCAGGATATGGCATGGGTACAGCCACAGGGCCAAACAGGGCTGAGAGCGCACAGGCATAGAGGTCCAAAGTCAATATGGACACAGCCACAGAAGCCCCTATGAGGGATTAGCTCAGCACCTGCCATACAAGGACTCGAGGGAAGGGATTAGTCAAGGAGCATAGCCACCAGGACATATATGGATAAAGGCATCGCAGGACCAAGACCAAGGATCGTTTAGCTATACAAGGAGCGCACAGCAATAGCGGCTCTAGGCGACAGGTCTATGAAGGGTCCAGAGGAGTCCAGATACAGGCACAGCTCAGACGAACCCAAGACAACGGTACAGGGAGAAGGTCATCAGACCAATAGCGGAAATGCCACATAATGATGACACAAGGCAGCGCTCATACTTAGCGCTCACGGCATATGCCAAGAAGGAACAGTCAGCCGATAGGACATCAGACACAGACACCGACAATAAACTCAATAGCCATGAGAAGGCATGAGTACAGAAAAGGCCAAGCGGCATAGAAGGATAAATGTGCGCTAATGGGCACCAAGAGTCGGGATAGTCTAAGAAGTCCACAACGGATCCAGGCATGGCTAGAGGCAGCTGATAAAAGATAGAGTCATTGCAGGAAGATCGCGCTCATATGCACTCGCATGAGACATTGCCAGACAATAGGGATGGGTGCTGAAACATAGTAAGAGTGTTATTGGTCAAAGGGAGGTACCAGGGGGTTTCCCTTAGTAGTATATAAAAACAGACAATTGTAGTCTTGAGTCCTTAAGACTCAAGATGGTTTCTCTCTCACTAGGAGTTAGTTCTCTCTAGTAGAAACATCTTGTAGTATCATAGGGCTTGCAATATAGCCTGCGTTTCATCTCCGGATTAACAGTCCACTCTGCGAGGCTTCCAGGGTTTGTTTATGAGTGAGAGCTCATAACAAATACCCCCAGGGAGCAAATAACGCTCACAAGCAAAGACAAATTGAGGAATGGAGAAGGATCATTGAAAAAGAATCCTGGTTGCCTTACCCCTATCCAAAAATGTCCTGGGCCAACAGCAGATTCAACCCAGACATACCAGGATACTGTTACTTGGTATTAATCAAAAAGGAGTTCTGGGACGAATTCATGTGGCCGGCCTACCCACAGTTACAAGAAATCTGTAACTGGGACAAGAACCTTCAAGAGGAAAATGTCACCACTATCATAAGGAAATCATACTCCCATCCGACAACCTTACACATTGAAAAATACAGCAGTAATTGTAGGGGATGGTTCCACATAGAATGTCTTAACTGAGAAGGCATGGGACATTACAAAGTCGGGGCAGGACCTTTCAGGTTAACAATCAACATGATCACCCATGCCTACCAAGCTCTATTAGGTTGGAGAGCATTTTGGATGGACTCGGAAACATTAGAACCCCTTCCAATCACTCAACCAGCCACAGCAGTAGCAGCGAGGGAGGACAAAATCCATTGCCAAGCAGAGGAAAGGCAGCGGGCAATCACCAGCACAGGACAGGCCCTCACAGCCATCATAAATGAATACCAAAGAAGTAGCAGACCAGAGCCAGGACCCCTTACAAAGGCAGAAATGCCTGATTATTATCAGGGAGACCCCAGGACTGTTGATGGATGGTTGTGCCAAATGGAAACATACTTCATGCTGGCAAGAGAACCCAATGCAAAGAGACGAATCTCTATATGTCTCTACCAGATGAAGGGTGGAAGAGGTGATAGGGTGGCTGACTGGAGTGGTGTTAAACTCAAAGCCTTCCAGGAGGCATTACAGGAATACCAGGACAAAATCGATAACAGTGGTTGGAGTCCCAATCTCAACTGGCAACAATTAAACAAGGGAGAATCAACAGAGGATAATTGAGCATGGGTGTGATGACTGTTAAACAACCAGTTCCCATTTACAGACTGGGTCAACTTCAAAAATCAGATGCATGATTTCTTCATGTCAACGGAAACAAAAGAAAAGGCAATCAAAGCACTGCTCAGATTATGACAAGGGACAATGATAGTCAAGGACTATATCATAAAATTCAACTCCCTTACCTCTTTAACTGACTGGAACAATCAAGCTCTGATCTCCCAGTTTCAAAATAACCTCAACCCAGCCCTCAGAAGAGATTTAATTCAATATGGGGGACTCACGGATAATGCCACTCTCGCTCAAATACAGGCACGAGTCACAGCACTTGCATGAGCCTATCGGAAAGCAAACGAAACCTACAGCTTCCCAAAGGCACGACAAGAATATCAAGAGCAAACACCAAGTACCAGCTCCCATCCCCAATATCAATACAAGGCGCCAGCTCCATTTGCATCCAGCAGTCCAGATCCCAACACAATGGATGTTGATAAAAAACGAGACATCAAACCATGGTGCTACAACTGTGAGAAAGAAGGGCACTACAGCCAAAGGTGCCCTCAACCATGAGGGAGAAAGCCTGTGCCCGAATGTGCTAATTGTGGAAAAAAGGGACACCCAATGGAAAGGTGTTGGGAAAGGAAAAGGACCACTCAAGGAGAAAAGGGAAAAAGGGTGGTACGAACAATAGATAATGGGGAAATGACCCTGGAAGGATGTGCCAAAATTGAGGAGGTCTCGGATTTTGGAGACAGCCAGTAAACAAATGCTCTGTTTCACTGGCTCCTAGTACAGTTTTGTGTAATGGTGTATCAGTACCAGTAGACTCCACAATTAACTTGCATGATTTACTTTATGAATGCAGTGGGAACATACACCATATATGAAACTTGGAAATGAGCATAAAACCTGAAAAAAGGTTAAAAGCATGGACCCCTTCATGGGTATTAAGACGCATTTGGCAACAAGATGAATCAACAGCTATTGAGTGTCTCTGACAATGGGTGGATGATAAATGAGTCAATGAAGTAAACAAAGACTTAATCCAGCAACTGAATGCAATGTCCAAGACAGACGCTCTCTGGAACCTTGTGCACTTAAGGGAGAAAGTAGTACAGGGTATAGGGAAACAAGAGTTAGATTTGAAAGGAATGCTCACCACTATGGATACCTTCCAATCAACCAACGTAACTATGCTCTTGGACTCTGGATGCACTGCCTCTGTCAGGACTGCCCTGAACACAACCTAAACGACTCAAGTGGTAGTTTGTTAGACCAAAGGCAATACAATTGCTCAAGTAGCTATGTCCAGTGACAATAGACTATCTAGAGACTTAAGGTCTCCTATGCTAAACTATGGCCCTTATAAAGCCATTCCCTGGTCTGTGCACAGACAGCATGCAGCACAAGTCCCTCACAATAAGGCAACTTGGCACAGCAGCCATCCTGCGCCCACTTGACCATTCTTGGGTTCATCTCCCCATATACAGCTGCGACTTATTGTGTTGCACATTCAACCGTTCCCATGTTCCCCTGTACTGATATCTTGGTACTTCCAGGTTTTCCCATGTCGCCCCTCAGGCACTGTTCTGCTCATGTATCCTTCCATGGCATAGGCCCTTCATCAGGCCGCCTCCTAAGTCGGCACTCGGTCTATCTTCATAGCCGATGCTGACCTAACCACCTTCCATATAAGGGCCGCAATATTCGCATAGGGTTCCCATCCTAGTGGCATCTCATCCAGCCCTTGTATCCTAATGTTTGAGTGAAGTAAAATAGATAAAAAGATAAGAAAAATATAGTCCGACTCTCAGAGTCCATCTCCTCCTTTCTTCCATTGACATCGTTGCTTCTAGGTGCATGTCTTCATAATCATTATTGTGTCGTTACTGTAATAGTTTTGAAAATATGAGGTGTGCTCATAACATAACCCCCCCCTCAAGGCCTCGCGTCCCAAGAGGCTGACATGGCAGAGTCCACATATCTTGGGTCCTCCCTCATTCATGCATAAAACGCGGCCAAGTGCGCTTGTTGATCATCGGGCGACAGCCCAGTTTGCTCTGAGTCGACATCTTCAACTTCTTCAATGGTGGTCCTGTAGTTGACCAATGGTTTTATTTGATGCCCAGCACCTTTGATCCTCCTCTGTCGGTCTTCTTCTGACTCACTGCTTTCCTTAGCAGCCACTACCGTTCCCTTCTTTAATATTTTCTTGGCAAGTACTGCCATATCTTTCTCCTGAGCTTTCCTTTCTTCCG
This sequence comes from Amanita molliuscula, assembly GCA_023014405.1. Classification (NCBI taxonomy): domain Eukaryota; kingdom Fungi; phylum Basidiomycota; class Agaricomycetes; order Agaricales; family Amanitaceae; genus Amanita; species Amanita molliuscula. Next base: position 45,234 of record JAEBUP010000057.1, read on the forward strand.
CTAGCTCCTCCTCATTTGTCTTTGTTGGGAAATTAAGCACGGGTTTAGACCGCCTGCTGCACTCCAGATCTCTGGAGAACGTCCCATTGGTGTTGTCTGGCAATTCCATTATTGCCGCTCGATTGCCCTTCCAGTTGTGCCATCTGCGCTCCATGTTCTCCAGGTATTTTGGCCCAAAACGACCATCTTCCCATCCAAACAGCCTTTGCCAATCCTTCCAATGAGTTCCCCGACTCTTTTTGTGTTTTGTTGCACTAATGGGTTTTTTGGGTATATCAGGATTCGGTTTTGGTTTGGTCTCAGTGTATTGGATGTACAAAATCCCATCTCGAATGTTTCTGACGAGTTTGGGAGCATCAGGATTTGCCTTATGGAATTTTTTGACTATGGCAGGTGCATTGACAACATTTTTCACTGGTTCCCAGGTGGCTTCTTCCACTGGATAATTTTTCCATTTGATGAGGTACTCTAACCTCACTCCTCCCCTTCCGCTGATAAATTCCTGGTGAGTGATTCCAGTGTCTTAGCTACACCTGAGTGTCCCCACGAGTGATGTATAGCTATTATGTCTTCTAGTAGAGCTGGTACCGTGGGTACATATACATGTCCTTGCCAGGTTACCAATCCTTTGTCGATTTTATATTCCCCGCTGGTTGTTTCCAGTCCTTTTACCACTTGTGTTTCCCATTGTCGATGGGGAACTTCCTTAATGTCTTTGATGATATCTTCTATTGCTCGATCATCATCGAATACTCAGACAAAGAGATGTTCTTTGAGTAAAATGACTCCTTCATTGTCATTTTCTCCTTTATCATGTCCTGCTCTTCGGGACAGTAAATCGGCTTTTGTGTTAGACTTTCCGCTTCTGTGTTTGATTACGAAATTGTAGTCCTGTAGGTCTGTAACCCATCTCGCTTGACACCGATTGAGGTTTTGTGCTTTTCTGAAATATGTTAAGTTCTGATGATCCATCAGAACTTCGATGGTTTGTTTTGCTCCTTTTAGATAATGTGCCCATTCGTAGAAGGCATGCATTACTGTGAGCATTTCTTTGTCATATATTTCGTAATTGCGTTCGGCATCATTTAGCGATTTTGAAATAAAGGCCACCGGTTTCCACAACCCATCTTCTCTTTGTTGAGACAAGATTCCTCCTATGGCGAAGTCTGAAGCATCCACTTCCACCCAGAACTGTCCCTCTTTGTCTGGAATCCAAAGCACTACCTCTTCTGCAATAGTTTGTTTGAGCCTATCAAAGGCTTCATCCTGTAGCTGCATCCACAGCCACTCCTCCTTTCCTGTGAGCCATGTCAACGGCTTTGCCAGTTTTGCAAAGTCTTTTACAAATCAACGGTAAAAGTTAACAAAGCCCAAGACCTGCTGGACTTCTTTTTTACATTTTGGTTTAGGCCACTTGGATACTGCTTTGACTTTTGCTGGGTCCATACACACAGTGTCTTTCCCAATAATCACCCCCAGGAAGTCGATCTCGTTTTTGTCGAAGAAGCATTTCTCCGGTTTGAGAGAAAGCTTGTGTTTTTTCCAGTTTCTCTAGGATATGATTTACATGTTTGGTGTGTTCTTCCTCATTCTTGGAGAATACCAAAATGTTGTCCATGTAAATTACCACCCATCCTTCTGCAATTTCAACTCAGAATATGTCATTCATCATTGTTTGGAAAGTAGCAGGCGAATTGGTTAGTCCGAAAAACATGACAAGGGGTTCAAAGAGTCCATGGTTTGTTTGAAAGGCAGCTTTCCACTCATTGCCTTCTTTAATCCGTACATTGTTATATCCCCAGCATATATCCATTTTTGAGAATACTTTTGCTTTGGACAACTGATCCACTAGTTCTCCTATAAGTGGCAGGGGGTATCAGTTCTTAACCATCATTTTGTTCAATTTCCTGTAGTCCTGTACAGGCCTGAGTTTTCCATCTTTCTTTTTGACAAAAAAGAAAGGGGACGCCATGGGCGATTTACTAGCTTGAATTCATCCAGAATCCAAGTTTTCCTTCAGGAATTCATCGAGCTGCTGTTGTTCGTCCCTATTTAAAGGGTAGATTTTACAGTCTACCAGGGTGGATCCAGGGATTAATTCGATTGCATGATCCCATCGTCGTCTAGGTGGTAGTTCGTTGAAGGTTTCTTTTTCAAAAACCTTTCTGTGTTTCAGGTAATGGTGAGGAACTGCCTCCTCGAGTGTACACTTCTTTTCCCTTCCTGCTTGTTCCATTGCTATTTTTGTTGTGGTTGAGGCGAAGGCCCATACTTGTAACTCTGGTTCCCCAATGTGAACAGCCAATAGTCGGTCCCCCTCATGTAGACAGTAGGACATGTCAATTTTGTCTTCGGGTTCCTGCACTGATGATGGTTTCCAACAAGTGCCAGGACAATGGTTGAACTCTAGTGATTTTTTCTTCCAGTTAATGGTTGGATTGTGATGTTCCAACCAATCATGTCCCAAGAATAGGTCTGTTTTGCTGAGTGTAGCGACAGCACAGTCCATTATTTCCTCATGAGATCCTATTCACAATTTAAACTGGATGAAATACTCCACACTTCCGGATCCATTTCGGGTTCCATCCGCATCGCACACCAGTATAGGATGTAGTAGTTTCTTTTTGTTCATCCTATGTTTTTCAACAAATTCCTCGCTTATGCACGAGGTGGTACAACCGGAGTCTAGTAGCATGGTTATGTTGGCAGATTGAAAGGTATCCATGGTAGTAAGTGTTCCTTTCAGATCTAACTCTTGTCTTCTGACTCCCTGTACTACTTTTTCTCATAAGTGTACCAAGTTCCAGAGGGCATCGGTTTCCGACAGAGCATTTAATTGCTGAACTAGTTGTCCATTTACTTCTTTGACCCTTTTATCGTCTACCCATTGTTGTAGACATTCAATCGCTGTTTGTTCTGGTTGCTGCCAGATTTGTTGTAATACCCATTGAGGGGTCCATGCCTTTAACCTTTTTTCAGGTTTTACGCTCATTTCCATGTTTCGTATATGGTGTATGTTCCCACTGCATTCATAAAGTAAATCATGCACATCTATTGTGGAATCTATTGGTACTGGTACACCTTTACTTGGAACTTGTCTAGAAGCCAGTAAGACAGAGCGTTTGTCTACTGGCTGTCTCCAAAATCCGAGACCTCCTCGATTTTGGCACATCCTTCTGGGGTCGTTTCCCCCAAGCTGCTGCTGCATTTAATTGCGCTGGTTGCTCATCTAACTTGTTTGCTTTCATCTCCAGCTGTGATTCTTTTTCTCTCCCAACACCTTTCCGTTGAGTGTCCTTCTCTGCCACAATTGGCACACTCAGGTATTGTTTTATTTTGTTGGAGTTGTGGACATTTCCACCTAGTATGTCCTTCTTTTTGACAGTGATAGCACCATAGTTTGTTACATGGTTTTCTGTCAATGTCCATTGCATTTGGATCTCGACTACTTGATGCAAAGGGAGCGGGCGCTTTATATTGATACTGAGGACGAGGATTGGTACTTGGAGTCTGTTCTCTATACTCCTGTCGAGTTTTTGGGAAGCCATATGTTTCATTTGGTAAGCTCGTGCAAGTGCTGTTACTCACGCCTGTATCTGTTGTAGTGTAGCATTTTCTGAAAGCCCTCCATATTGAATCAAATCTCTTCCCAAGGCTGGGTTGAGATTATTCTGGAATTGAGATATTAGGGCCTGATCGTTCCAGTCAGTCAACGAGGTGAGTGAGTTGAATTTTATGATGTAGTCTTCAACTATCATCGTTCCTTGCCGTAATTTGAGTAGTGCTTCAATTGCTTTCTCCTTTGTCTCTGTTGACATGAAGAAGTTGTGCATTTGTTTTTTGAAATTGGTCCAGTCCGTGAACGGGAACTGATTGTTTAATGGCCGTCACACCCAGGCTCGGTTATCCTCTGTTGATTCTCCGTCATTTAATTGTGCCCAGTCAAGGTTGGAATTCCAACCACTGTTATCGATTTTATCCTGGTACTCTTGTAATGCTTCTTGGAAAGCTTTGAGCTTTACTCCACTCCAGTCTGCCACTTGATCACCTTTGCCACCCTTCATGCGGTATAGACAGATGAAAATTTTTCTTTTGTCGTCTATTTCCCTTGCCAGCATGAAATAGGTTTCCATCTGACGTAACCATCTGCCCACTGTTTGAGGATCTCCTTGATAGTAGTCTGGCATTTCTGCCTTTGTAAGAGGTCCCAGTTCAGGACAACTATTCCATTGGTACTCATTGATGATGGTTACTAGGGCTTGTCCTGCACTGGTAATCGCTTGTTGCCTTGCTTCTGCTTGGCGGTTGATTTCATTTTCTCTGGCAGTATATGCTTTGGCAGATGCGGTTTGTGGGAGTGGCTCTATGGTTTGGGTGTCCATCCAGTTTTCCCTCCATCCAAGTACTGCTTGGTATGCACTAGCAATCATGTCCATAGTGAGCCGAAAGACTCCTACTCGGTGTGATCCGTAACCTTGCCACATCATGGCTTTCATCCATGGCCAACCGCCGGGTTCTCCAGATACTCGAACGCAGTGCCACATCCAATTGCACCCTTTGGTTCGTCTCCAATATATGGGTCGGTCCTCATCCATGAGTTCTGGATCCCATCTGTAAATTTCTCGGATAGTTGGGTATGCCGGCCATTTGTACTGGTTCCAGTATTCTCAGCCAAAGGTAGCAGTACCCTGGATGCTTTGGGTGTAATTTGTTTTGTTGTTGCTCAGTTAGTCCTGGACAATCATTTCGTAGACAAGGGTCTATTTCTACCAGAGCTACCACTGCATCTGATTGCATTGGTTGCTCTGGTTCTCCTAAATCGCTTTCTTCCCCTAGGCTGATAATTTCGCCTACTTCGGGATTTTCCATTTGTTTGGCTCCTACACGGAGCATATGGTGACCACTGGTGAGTAGTCTTTCTACCATGTCCCATCCGTTAGTGTTGGCCATTTCTAGGCCTACATGTATGACATCAGGTCGTTCTGTGGCAGTCCACCTTGTTCTAATTCTTTCTTCGCGGAAATGTTTCTCCATCTGCCAGATAGCTTCGATGGTGGGATATGCGGGCCACTCATACTTGTTCCAGTACTCTGGTTTGATAAGACAGAGGTAACAGAATCCTGGAACTGTGGGTGCAAGTTGTTCAGGAATGGGGCCCATGCAAATTGTCCACCAGAAGCCTGGCAAGATGTTTCCGTTTAACATGTGCATTAATGCATTCCAATCGGCATGTTCCATTTTCATGCCTTCATGCTTGTATAATTCCTTGGTATGGTGTTTATGTTGTATTGTGTGTGGTGCCACTCCATAGTTTTGGATGGCCTTCTCTCCGTCAATGATCACCATGATCCATTGATTATATTCTGATGCCATAAGCACCTTCCATATAGGACTGGATGCATCCCCTTTGAATGATTCATTCAATAAGTTGTTCAGGGTTAAGTATTCCTTGTGTGCTCTTTCAAGGGCTCATTTTGCCCATAATGCAGCTCGGTTTGCTGCCCATTGTTCCAGTAAGGCATTCCATGCCTCTTCCTGGATCCTCATCTCTTCGGCTTCTTGTTGCCGGATAATGTTTTGTGTATGCGCACGTCGTTCTTTTCTTTGTTTTTTTAAGAACGTCCACCACAATCGTATGTGGTTATCATATCAGCGGTAGATGATTTCGCTGGTTATTTCTTTTGGTCTAAATGAGACCTTATCATGATTGGTAACCCAGTCCACTTCGAAGATGCATCCAATCTCCGAAAGTGTCACCTGGGCGTGAGGTAGTATGTACTTGAAAGTGCAATTCATTGTGACGAGGGATGGTGTAGGATTTTCCTGTAAAGAATCTTCAAACTATTTCAGGCCCTCCACTGACAATAGTTCTGTTCATGTGGCAGTCAATTATCCACACCTGTTGATGACATCTCTTGGGAAACAAGAGAGATACTGTCTGTAGTGTCGTGGGTCCACAAGCTATTTATTGGGTGCACCTGGCAATTCGCCTCACTATCTTTGTGCCTAGTTATCAACCCGAAATCAGGTAGGGTTGCTAGTACAGGGAGTGTGTGAGGAACTTGGGTTCAGCCTTGATATGCAACACCAATAAAGTTTCTTCGTTTGTTCCGTGAACTTTTCTGCAATAATGGTATACTAAACCCAGGGCGCATCTATGGTCTCCTGCCTACGCTACACCCCAGCAAACTAGTATTCTCGTCTGTTACTGTGTGTAGCCACCCAAGTTTGGGTTTTGTTGCCAGGCCCCTGTGGGCATATTGAGGACACTTAAACAGTGCCCGTTGACAGTGGTCTGTCGAAGTCGGAGTCGCCAATGGTTCCGGGATAATCAGATTACAACCGTCAAAGTATGTCGTGGTTGACAAGAGGTCCCGGGACTCTAGCAGGTTACAACCTCCCAAAAGATAGAAACTAGGCCACTGATTGTCAGGAGCAACTATATGTGCTCAGTGCTGGACAGCACAGTGGGGTAGAGAGAAAAGTCTCTAGATTATGTCAGGACTGCCCTGAACACAACCTAAACGACTCAAGTGGTGGTTTGTTAGACCAAAGGCAATACAATTGCTCAAGTAGCTATGTCCAGTGACAATAGACTATCTAGAGACTTAAGGTCTCCTATGCTAAACTACGGCCCTTATAAAGCCATTCCCTGGTCTGTGCGCAGACAGCGCGCAGCACAAGTCCCTCACAATAAGGCGACTCGGCACAGCAGCCATCCTGCACCCACTTGACCATTCTTGGGTTCATCTCCCCATATACGGCTGCGACTTATTGTGTTGCGCATTCAACCATTCCCATGTTCCCCTGTACCGATATCTTGGTACTTCCAGGTTTTCCCATGTCGCCCCTCAGGTGCCGTTCTGCTCATGTATCCTTCCATGGCATAGGCCCTTCATCGGGCCGCCTCCTAAGTCGGCACTCGGTCTATCTTCATAGCCAATGCTGACCTAACCACCTTCCATATAAGGGCCGCAATATTCGCATAGGGTTCCCATCCTAGTGGCGTCTCATCCAGCCCTTGTATCCTAACATTTGAGTGAAGTAAAATAGATAAAAAGATAAGAAAAATATAGTCTGACTCTCAGAGTCCATCTCCTCCTTTCTTCCATTGACATCGTTGCTTCTAGGTGCGTGTCTTCATAATCATTATTGTGTCATTACTGTAATAGTTTTGAAAATATGAGGTGTGCTCATAACAGCCTCTTGTATAAGCGAGGAGTTCGTTGAGAAACACCAGATGAACAAAAAGAAACTATTGTGTCCAATACCAGTATACAATGCCAATGGTACCCAAAACAGATCAGGAAGTGTGGAATACTTCATCCAATTCAAATTGTGAATAGGGTCTCACAAAGAAATAATGGATTGTGCAGTCACACAATTAAGCAAAACAGATCTTTTCTTGGGACATGACTGGTTGGAACACCATAATCCCACCATCAATTGGAAAAAGAAATCTCTGGAGTTCAACCATTGTCCTGGTACTTGTTGGAAACCATCTTCAGTACAGGAACCTGAGGATGAAATCGACATCTCATACTGTCTACATGAAGAGGATTGCCTCTTAGCTGCTCACATCGGAGAACCTGAATTACGTGTACAAGCCTTTGCCTTGACTGCCACCAAAATAGCTGCAGAACAGCCAGGAAAGGAAAAGAAACACACCCTGGAAGAGGCAGTCCCTCATCATTATTTGAAACACTGAAAGGTATTCGAAAAAGAAACCTTTGATGAGTTGCCCCCACGACAACGATGGGATCATGCGATAGAACTAATTCCTGGTTCAACCCCGGTGGACTGTAAAATCTATCCTCTAAATCAGGACGAGCAGCAGCAACTCAATGAGTTCCTAAAAGAGAACTTGGATTCCGGACAAATCCAAGCCAGTAAATCCCCTATGGCATCACCTTTCTTTTTCATTAAAAAGAAGGATGGAAAACTCAGACCAGTACAGGACTACTGAAAACTGAATGAGATGACAGTCAAAAACCACTACCCCTTACCACTCATAGGAGAACTTGTGGATCAGCTATCTCAAGCAAAAGTCTTCTCAAAAATGGATATATGTTGGGGATACAACAACGTACAAATCAAAGAAGGAGATGAGTGGAAAGCAGCTTTCAGAACTAACAGGGGACTATTTGAACTGCTGGTCATGTTCTTTGGTCTAACAAATTCACCAGCGACTTTCCAGACAATGATGAATGACATATTCCAAGTTGAAATAGCAGAGGGTTGGGTCATCATCTACATGGACGATATCTTAGTGTTCTCAAAAAATCAGGAGGAACACACTAAACATGTCAACCGGATACTCGAAAAATTGGAAAGACATAAGCTGTCACTCAAACCAGAAAAATGCTTTTTTGACAAAAACGAGATTGATTTCCTAGGAGTTATTATTGGAAAAGATACCGTACGGATGGATCCAGCGAAGGTCAAGGCCATGTCAGAATGGCCGAAACCTAAATGTAAAAAAGAAGTTCAGCAATTCTTGGGCTTCGTAAACTTCTATTGATGTTTCATGAGGGACTTCACGAAATTAGCAAAGCCATTGACACAGCTGACTGGAAAAGAGGAATGGCTGTGGACACAGCTACAAAATGAAGCCTTCAATAGGCTCAAGCAAACCATTGCTGAGGAAGTGGTGTTAAGAATCCCGAGTGAAGAAGGACAATTCCAAGTAGAAGTAGACACCTCAGACTTTGCTATCGGAGGGATACTATCACAACAACAAGAGGACGGACTATGGAAACCGGTGGCTTTCATCTCGAAATCTTTAAATGACGCAGAGCATAATTATGAAATATACGATAAAGAAATGCTCGTGGTTATGCACACCTTTTACGAATGGGCTCATTACCTCAAAGGAGCAAAACAAACAATTGAAGTTCTAACCAATCACCAGAACTTGACATATTTCAGAAAAGCGCAGAACCTTAATCAATGACAAGCTAGATGGGTTACAGACTTGCAAGATTACAACTTCATGATTAAACACTGAAGTGGCAAGTCCAACACTAAAGCCAATTTATTATCCAGAAGAGCCAGACACAATCAAGGAGAGAACAACAACGAAGGGGTGATACTACTAAAAGAACACCTTTTCATCAGAATATTTGATGATGATCAAGCAATAAACGACATCATCAAAGACATCCAGGATGTCCCTCATCAACAATGGGAATCACAGGTAGTAAAAGGACTAGAAATCGCTGGGGGAGACTATAAACTCAATAAAGGACTTGTAACCTGGAAAGGACGAGTATACGTGCCAGCAGTAGTGGCATTACAGGAAGACATTATCACAATACACCACTCATGGGGGCATTCGGGGGTTGCCAAAACTTTAGAATCGCTCACTCGCAACTTTTGGTGGCCCAACATGAGAAAAGATATAGAACGATACATTCCCAGATGTGAAACCTGTCAAAAGGCAAAACCAGACAGGACCGCCAGAGCAGCACCTCTATGACCCAATGAGGTTCCCTCTGAACCTTGGGAAATAATCTCAGTCGATTTTGTAGGACCCTTACTGGAATCCAAAGGCAACAACATGGTTCTAGTCATCGTGGACTGATTTACCAAAAAATTGTATTTCTTACCAACCACATCGGAAATCACTTCACTCGGAACAGCAGTGCTGTTCAGAGATAACATGTTCAGGGAGCATGGACTCCCCAGGAAAGTCATCAGCGATCGAGGATCACAGTTCACATCCAAGTTCATGGATGATCTATATGGTATGCTAGGAATCAAAGCCAACTGCTCAACAGCCTATCACCCTCAAACGGATGGTCAGACAGAGTGAGTAAACCAGGAGCTTAAGGAGTTCCTCACAATCTTTGTCAATAATCAACAAGACAATTGGTTGGATTGGCTGTCAGTGGCTCAGTTCTGCCATAATGACAGAGTTCACTCTGCAATGGGCTTTACTCTGTTCTTCATGAACTATGGGCAACATCTGAACAAAGGTCTGGACCTGACATATGCCCCAAAAGCAATTGCAGTAGAGTGTCAGGACTGCCCTGAACACAACCTAAACGACTCAAGTAGTGGTTTGTTAGACCAAAGGCAATACTATTGCTCAAGTAGCTATGTCCAGTGACAATAGACTATCTAGAGACTTAAGAGTCTCCTACTGTAAACTATGGCCCTTATATACCGCTCTCCTGGTCTGTGCACAGACAGCACGCAGCTAAAGTCCCTCACAATAGAGACGATGCGCAGCAGCTAACTCTGTGCTCATTAGACCTTCTATGGAGATCTCCTTCCCACACCCAACTCCTGGGTTGTCGGCATGTGGCCTTGCTATTGTTCAAGCTTGTCGGCCAATTCCCATGCATGCCGTACTGTTGACTCGGTTCTTTTTGGCGTTCCCATGTCACCCCTCAGGCGCCGTGCTGCTCATGATTCCTTTCATGGCATAGGCCCATCATTGGGCCATGTCCTTGTTGGCACTCGGCCTATGTCCATAGCCGAGGCTGACCTAACTTCCTTCCTAATAGGGACCGCAGTTCACATAAGCCATCCTTCCTAAGTCCCATCAAGTAGCTCTCGTTTGTAGACGTTTGAGCGAGATAAAACAGATAAAAAGAAAAGAAAAATATAGTCTGTCTTCTCATGACCATATCTTCGTGATTGTCATTGATGTTGTTACTGTAAAGTTGAATTTAGGAGGTATGCTCATAACATCACCCCCCCCCTCAAGGCCTCGTGTCCCGAGAGGCTGACGTGGCGGAGTCCACATATCTTGGGTCCTTCATGCGTGCATAAAATGCAGCCAAGCGCGCTTGTTGATCATTGGGCGACAGCCCAGTTTTGTCTGAATCAACATCTTCAATGTCTTCTATCATGGTCTTGTAGCTGACCAATGGTTTTATTTGACACCTAGTGCCTTTGATCCTCCTCTGTCGGTTTTCTTCCAATTCGCTGCTTTCCTTAGCAGCCATTGCCGTCTCCTTCTTTTTCAGAATTTTCTTGGCAAGGACCGCCATATCTTTCTCCTGAGCTCTCTTTTCTTCCTCTAGCTCCTCCTCTTTCGTCTTCTGAGGGAAATTAAGCACGGGTTTGAACCGCCCACCGTGCTCCAGGTCTCTGGAGAACGTCCCATCGGTGTTGTCTGGTAATTCCATTATTGCTGCACGGTTGCCTTTCCAGTTACGCCATTTGTGCTCCATGTTCTCCAGATATTTTGGTCCAAAACAACCATCTTCCCATCCAAACAGTTTTTGTCTATCTTTCCAATGGGTTCCCCAACTTTTCCCATGCCTTGTTGCACTAATGGGTTGTTTTGGTGTATTGGATTTCTTTTTTGTTTTGGTGTATTGGATGTATAAAATCCCATCTCGAATGTTTCTGATGAGTTTGGGAGCATCGGGATTTGCTTTATGGAATTTTTTGACTATGGCAGGTGCATTGACAACATTTTTTTACTGGTTCCCAGGTAGCTTCTTCCACTGGATAATTTTTCCATTTGACAAGTTACTCTAACCTTGCTCCTCCTCTTCCGCTGACATGGCTTTCTAGAATTTCTTCAACTTTGTACTCACCCTCCTGCGATTCTTCTACCATCTGCGCATCCTTGTGTGCTGCTGCCTTGGCTTTTTGTTTCGGGAATACCGGTTCCCGGTATGGCTTCAACAGGACTTCATTGAAGACATTGTAGATCTTCCATGACGCTGGGATTTTTAATTTATATGAGGACTCTCCCACTTTGGCGAGTACTTCTAATGGACCGACAAATTTTCCATCCAACTTTTTGGTAGCCCAGATGACTGGAAGGTTTTCGGTACTGAGGTACACCTTGTCGCCTGGTTTGTACTCGACCACTTGTCGTCGATGTGTATCATAGTGCTGTTTCATAACTTGCGCTGCTTTTTCTAGTGCCCTTTTTGCCGTTTCATGTACTGTTTCTAATTCTTTTGCCAACTGTTCTACTGCTACTGCCTTTGGCATGTATGTAGGATCAAGTCCCTTGTTCAGGTGTTGTCCATAGTTCATATAGAAAGGGGTGAATCCTGTTGCAGAATGTACTCAATCGTTGTGGCAGAATTGGGCTACTGACAACCAATCAGACCAGTTGTCTTGTCAGTTATTGACAAAGATCATTAAGAATTCCTTCAGTTCTTGATTTACCTGCTCAGTTTGTCCGTCAGTTTGAGGGTGATAGGCCGTAGATCTATTGGCCTTAATTCCCAGGATTCCATACAGATCATTCATGAATTTTGATGCAAATTGAGGTCCCTGATCGCTTATTACTTTTCTGGGGAGTCCATGCTCTCTGAATACATTATCTCTGAACAGCACTGCTGTTCCTTGTGACGTTATTTTGGATGTAGTGGGTATGAAGTAGGTTTTCTTGGTAAACCTATCTATGATGACCAAAACCATGTTGTTCCCCTTGGATTCGGGTAGTGGTCCAATGAAGTTGACCGAGATGATTTCCCAAGGTTCTGAGGGAACTTCGTTGGGTCGTAAAGGTGCTGCATGGGCAGTCCTGTCCAGTTTGGCCTTTTGACATGTTTCACAGCCTGGGATATATCGTTCAATATCTTTTTGCATGTTGGGCCACCAGAAGTTTCTGGTGAGCGACTCCAATGTTTTGGCCACTCCAGAGTGTCCCCACGAGTGGTGAATGGCTATGATATCCTCTCGTAATGCTGGTACCGCTGGTACATAAATGCGTCCTTGCCAAGTGACTAATCCTTTTTCTAACTTATATTCCCCTCCAGTGATTTCTAGTCCTTTCAACACTTGAGTTTCCCATTGATGACAAGGAACGTCCTTTATATCTTTGATGATGTCTTCAATTGCTCTGTCATCATCGAAGACTCTGACAAAGAGGTGTTCTTTAAGTAGAATCACTCCTTCGTTGTCATTTTCTCCTTTCTCGTGTCCTGCTTGTTGTGATAATAAATCCACTTTGGTGTTGGACTTGCCACTCCAGTGCTTAATTACAAAGTTGTAATCTTGCAAGTCCGTTACCCACTGCGCTTGTCACCGATTGAGGTTTTGTGCTTTTCTGAAATATGTTAAGTTCTGATGATCTGTCAGAACTTCAATGGTCTGTTTTGCTCCTTTTAGATAATGCGCCCATTCATAGAAGGCATGCATTACTGCGAGCATTTCTTTATCATATATCTCATAATTGTGTTTGGCGTCATTTAGGGATTTTGAGATAAAGGCAATGGGTTTCCATAACCCATCTTCTCGTTGTTGTGATAGAATTCCTCCTATTGCAAAATCGGAGGCATCTACTTCTACCCAGAACTGTCCTTCTTCATTTGGGATTCAGAGTACAACTTCTTCTGAGATGGTTTTCTTAAGCCTGTCAAAGGCTTCATCCTGTAGCTGTGTCCACAGCCGTTCTTCCTTTCCAGTAAGCCATGTCAACGGCTTTGCCAATTTTGCGAAATCCTGCACAAATCATCTATAAAAGTTGATGAAGCCCAGAAACTGCTGGACTTCTTTCTTGTTTTTGGGCTTAGGCCATTCTGATACTGCTCGGACTTTAGCTGGGTCCATCTGTACTATATCCTTTCCAATGATGACTCCTAAGAAATCAATTTCATTTTTATCAAAAAAGCATTTTTTGGGTTTGAGCAATAGTTTGTGTTGCTCTAATTTTTTGAGTATTCGGTTGACATGTCTGGTGTGTTCTTCCTGGTTCTTCAAGAACACTAGAATATCATCCATGTATATGACCACCCATCCCTCTGCAATTTTGACTCGAAATATGTTGTTCATCATTGTCTGAAAGGTTGTGGGTGAATTGGTTAGACCAAAAAACATAACCAGCAGTTCAAATAACCCTCGGTTGGTCCTGAAAGCAGCTTTCCATTCATCTCCTTCTTTGATGCATACATTGTTGTAACCCCAATGTATGTCCATTTTCGAGAATACTTTTGCTTGAGATAGCTGATCGACCAATTCTCCTATAAGTGGTAGGGGGTATCGGTTTTTTACCGTCATTTCATTTAGCTTCCTGTAATCCTGTACAGGTCTAAGTTTTCCATCCTTCTTCTTTACAAAGAAGAAAGGTGATGCCATCAGGGATTTGCTAGCTTGGATTCATCCCGAATCCAAGTTTTCTTTGAGGAACTCATCCAACTGTTGCTGCTCATTCTGATTAAGGGGGTAGATTTTGCAATCCACTGGGGTGGAGCCAGGTATTAGTTCTATTGCATGATCCCAGCGTCTCCTTGGTGGGAGTTCATCAAAGGTTTCTTTTTCGAATACCTTACGATGTTTTAAGTAATGATGGGGAACTGCTTCCTCTAGTGTCCATTTCTTTTCTTTCCTGGCTTGTTCCACAGCTATTTTGGTTGCAGTGGAGGCAAAGGCCTGTATTCGTAGTTCGGGTTCTCCAATATGAACAGCCAATAGGTGCTCTCCTTCTTGTAGGTGATAGGACATTTCTATTTCGTCTTTGGGTTCCTGTACCGAGGACGGTTTCCAACAAGTGCCAGGACAACGGTTAAATTCCAGCGATTTCTTCTTCCAATTGATTGCGGGATTATGGTGTTCCAACCAATCATGTCCGAGAAATAAATTGGTTTTGCTGAGTCTAGCAACTGCACAATCCATAACTTCTTCATGAGATCCTATTCATAGTTTGAACTGGACGAAGTACTCCACATTCCCAGATCCATTTCAGGTACCATCTGCATTGTATACTGGTATAGGACATAGTAATTTCTTTTTATTCATCCTGTGTTTTTCAACAAACTCCTTGCTTATACATGAGGCGGTACATCCGGAGTCCAACAACATTGTTACATTTGCAGATTGAAAGGTATCCATGGTAGTAAGTGTTCCTTTCAGATCTAACTCTTGTCTTCCAACTCCTTGTACTATTTTTTCCCGTCAGTGTACTAAGTTCCAGAGAGCATCGGTTTCCGACAGAGCATTTAACTGCTGCACTAGTTGTCTATTCACTTCTTTGACCCTTCTATCATCTACCCATTGTTGTAGACATTCAATTGCTGTTTGTTCTGGTTGCTGCCAGATTCGTCATAATACCCATTGAGGGGTCCATGCCTTTATCCTTTTTTCAGGTTTTACGCTCATTTCCATATTTCATATATGGTGTATGTTCCCACTGCATTCATAAAGTAAATCATGCATGTCTATTGTGGAATTTATTGGTACTAGTACACCATTACTCAAAACTTGTCTAGAAGCCAGTGAGACAGAGCATTTGTCTACTGGCTGTCTCCAAAATCTGAGACCTCCTCAATTTTGGCACATCCTTCTGGGGTCGTTTCCCCATTATCTATCATTCGTACTACCCTCTTTCCTTTGTCCCTGCTAGGTTCCTTCTTCCAACACCTTTCTGCTGAGTGACCTTTCCTTCCACAGTTGCTACATTCTGGTACAGGTTCCCCTCCTCGCGGTAGTGGACATCTGCGACTGTAGTGTCCCTCCTTCTCACAGTTATAACACCATGGTTTGTTATCTCATTTTTTATCTACGTCCATGGCATTGGGATCTCGACTACTTGATGCAAAGGGAGTGGGTGCTTTATATTGATACTGAGGGCGAGGATTGGTACTTGGAGTCTGTTCTCTATACTCCTGCCGAGTTTTTGGGAAGCCATATGTTTCATTGGCTTTTTGGTAAGCTCGTGCTAGTGCTGTTACTCGTGTCTGTATCTGTTGTAATGTAGCATTTTCAGGAAGTCCTCCATATCAAATCAAGTCCCTTCCTAAGGCTGGATTAAGATTATTTTGAAACTGAGAGATCAAGGCTTGATTGTTCCAATCAGTTAACGAGGTGAGTGAGTTGAATTTTATGATGTAGTCTTCGACTATCATTGTTCCTTGTCATAATTTGAGCAGCGCTTCAATTGCTTTCTCCTTCGTTTCTGTTGACATGAAGAAGTCATGCATTTGATTTTTGAAATCAGCCCAGTCCGTGAATGGGAACTGATTGTTTAATGGCCGTCACACCCATGCCCAATTATCCTCTGTTGATTCTCCCTCATTTAACTGTTGCCAGTCAAGCTGTGCACTCCAACCGCTATTGTCTATTTTGTCTTGGTACTCCTGTAGTGCTTCTTGAAGTGCTTTGAGCTTGATGCCACTCCAATCCACGGCTCTGTCCCCTTTTCCTCCTTTCATTCGGTAGAGGCATATGGAAATTTTTCATTTGGCATCTGTTTCTCTTGCCAACATAAAATATGTCTCCATTTGACGTAACCACCCGTCGACCATCCGTGGATCCCCCTGATAGTAATTGGGCATTTCTGCCTTTGTGAGAGGTCCGGGTTCTGGTCTGGTACTTCAGTTATATTCATTTATTATGGCCACAAGAGCCTGTCCAGCATTGGTGATTGCTCGTTGCCTATCCTCCTCCTGACGATGGATCTCATCTTCCCGCGCTGCTACTGCTGCTGCAGGTTGAGTACTTGGGAGAGATTCTAATGTTTCAGAGTCCATCCAGGTGTTTCTCCACCCTAGTATCGCATGGTAAGCATGAGTGACCATATCCACAGTCAACCTAAAAGGTCCTGCTCCAATTTTGTAATGTCCCATGCCTTCACGATTGAGGCATTCAACGTGGAACCATCTTCTTGTGTTGCTGTTGTATTTTTCAATATGCAACATGGTTTGATGGGAGTAGGACTTTCGGATAATGGTGGTGACATTTTCTTTTCGAAGATTTTTATCCCAGTTGCATACTTCTTGCAACTGTGGGTAGGCCGGCCACATAAATTCGTCCCAGAATTCCTTTTTGATTAGTACCAGGTAACAGTATCCTGGTATATCTGGGTTGAAGCTGCTGTTGGCCCAGGACATTTTTGGGTAGGGATAGGGAAGCCAGGATTCCTTGTCAACAATCCTTCTCCACTCCTCGATTTGTCTTTGCTTGTGGGCATTATTTGCCCCTTGAGGGTATTCCTCTGTTGATAACCAGTCGGCTGTGGTGGGAACTCCGCCACTCCAATGTGCTGCGTCCCCTCCAGCGGTGATAACTTTTGCCTTGTTTTCTCTTCCAGCTAGTGCTGCCGCTGTGTACGATCACGCTGGTTGCACTACTGGTTTTGGTTGGACTGTTGCTGGGTATGTTTGTCTGGCAGCCTGATTTATTGCTTCTTGGACAGTGACTGTTGACCTCAGGTCAACTCTCTTTATGGATGTAGTGGCGAGAGGTCGGTTTTTTAACTGATGTTTGGATTTGGACTGTCCACCGAATCATACTGTCCAAGTGTAAGGTGATACTTGGTGAAGGTCGACTAACTTGTTCCATGTGTATTCAATATCGTCTCAGCGCACCGTGGACTCTTCAATGATGTGACACCTTCCTGGTTGGATACTGTCCTGGATGGCAAAGATTATGGTGTCATCCCGAAGTTCCGGTTCCCAAGACATGATGTCATGGAGCGTGGGCCAAGCAGGCCAATTGAATTTGTCATAGTACTCGGCTTTGAATAGGTACATATAACAATATCCATTTTGCCTCCACTGATCAGGGGCTATAGGACTTCGTGTGCTAGGTCTGGGTAAGTGTGCTTTGACGTGGGCACGCCATCTTAGTAGTCTAGCTTTATGGTCATTCCAACTGTCTTCCCCGATTTCAGGTAAAAAGTGGTCGAGTCCGAGTTGGAGTTTAGTGAGTGGCTCAGTAAGGAGGCATTCAGGCATAGTAGGGAGGATTTGTCCTGGTGGTTTCATAATGAGTAAGGGATCATAGCAAATCCCTTTGTGATGTTCCTCTTCTTCCTGTTCTCGCTTCCACTTGGCATAATGAGTGGCCTGTATGTTTCCATTGATAGCATGCATCCACACATTCCAGTCCTCATGGCTCATGACCATTCCTTCATGTTTGTTAGGGACGACCTAAACACAACCTCAAGACTTCAGAGTGTGGCTTGTTCAGCCGAAGACAAGACAGATCAGACCAGTCAAGATAAGATCAAGACTAAGCCTGTTGCTCAAGTAGAAGTGTCTAGGACACAAACTATCTAGAGTCTTAGGGACTCGCTACCTAAGACTACAACCCTTATATACCTGTCCCCTGGTCTGTGCGCAGTCAGCGCGCAGCTAAAGTCCCTCACAATAGAGACGATGCGCAGCAGCCAAGTCTGCACCCATATGACCTTTCTTGGAGACTTCCTCCTACACCAACATTCTGTCCTTCCATATACAGCCACGCCTATTGTCGTGCGTCTCGGCCAATTCCCATCTATGCCGGTACCTAGTCGTCGGTACACCTCGGCATTCCCATGTCGCCCCTCAGGCGCCGTGCCGCCCATGTATCCTTCCATGGCGTAGGCCCATCATTGGGCCGCTGTTCCTGTCAGCACTCGGTCTATGTCCATAGCCGATGCTGACCTCACCACCTTCCATATAAGGGTCGCAGTCCTAGTATAGTCTGTCCCCGTGACCAAGGTATCGTCTGAGTCTGTTCCTAAATGTTTGAGTGCAACGAAATAGATAAAAAGAAAAGAAAAAATATAGTCCGACTCTTCACGACCGTATCTTCATGTTCGTCATTAGTATCGTTACTGTGAAATTTGATGGGGACGAGGTATGCTCATAACAATGTTTGTATAATTCTTGAACATGGTGGGCGCACTGTAATCGTTCAATGGCCACTTTATATCTTCTGATTGCCTTGTCTCCATTGTTGATCAGCATCAACCATTGATTGTATTTTGATGACATAAGGGCAAGCCAGATGGGATTAGAGGTGTCACCTTTATACTGGTCCTCTAATAATTGTATGAGGGTTTGGTATTCCCTCTTGGCCTTGCGCATGGCACGTTCAGCACGTAATATGGCTTTTGTTGCCGCTCATTCCATAAGGAGAGCCTCCCAGGCTTCTTTTTGTTCCTTTATTTGTTGAGCTTCTCGCTCCCTCATCATTTGTTGAGCTTCGGCGCATTCTTGCCAGCGCTCTTCTTTTCGATACCACCAGTATAGGCGAACATGGTTGTCGTAGCGACATACAATGGTGTCGCTGATAAAGGTAGGTGTCCTTGTAAGGATGGGTTCGGTGTTATGGGCCCAGTCCGCTTCGAAAATCTGACCGATTTCCGAGAGTGTTGCCTGGGCATGCGGGAGTACGTATTGGAAATAACAATGCATTTTTGTGATGAGGGATGATAGGTCATTCCTGTAAAAATATCTTCAATCAAGTTCAGGCCCTCCACTGACACTTGATCTGTTCATGCAGCAGTCGAATATCCACGCCTGTTGATGATGTCCCCTGGGAAACAAGGGAGTTGTTGTCTGCAGCGTCATGGGTCCGCAAGCTATTGAAATGAGAGTGCCTGGCAATTTGCCTCAATGTCCTTGTGGCAAGTTATCAACCCCAATAACAAAGTAGGGGTTGCTTGTACAGAGGGTGTGAGAGGACTTTAGTTCAGCCTTGATACACTGCTCAAATCAAATGTTTCGGTCGTTCCGTGACTTTTTCCACAATGCTAGTACACTATGCTTGGGGCACATCTGTGGTCTCCTGCCTATGCTCTCCCAACACACTAGTGTTCTCGTCTAGCACTGTTTGGTAGACAGACCCAACAGGTGTATTGAGGACGTCTTGTTCGACACCCGTTGACAGTATGTGTGTCATGGTCGATGTTGCCAATGGTCCCAGGATAATCGGGTTACTACCGTCAAAGAAAGAAACTAGGCCACTGATTGTCAGGAGCAACTTCGAGCGACGTGCTCGGTGCTGGACAGTACAGTGGGGTAGAGAGTAAAGTCTCTAGATTATGTCAGGACTGCCCTGAACACAACCTAAACGACTCAAGTAGTGGTTTGTTAGACCAAAGGCAATACTATTGCTCAAGTAGCTATGTCCAGTGACAATAGACTATCTAGAGACTTAAGAGTCTCCTACTGTAAACTACGGCCCTTATATACTGCTCTCCTGGTCTGTGTGCAGACAGTGCACAGCTAAAGTCCCTCACAATAGAGACGATGCACAGCAGCTAACTCTGCGCTCATTAGACCTTCTATGGAGATCTCCTTCCCACACCCAACTCCTGGGTTGTCTGCATGCGGCCTTGCTATTGTTCAAGCTTGTTGGCCGATTCCCATGCACGCCGTACCATTGACTCGGTTCTTTTCGGCGTTCCCATGTTGCCCCTCAGGCACCGTGCTGCTCATGATTCCTTTCATGGCATAGGCCCATCATCGGGCTGTGTCCTTGTTGGCACTCGGCCTATGTCCATAGCCGAGGCTGACCTAACTTCCTTCCTAATAGGTGTTAGGATCAATGCCCTTGGTTCGTTATCAGGTCAACAGTGACGACTAGAGTCTCAGTCTAATCCCAGTCAATGGACAAGAGAGCTCTTCCAATACTATGCTGGACAGCGATGGAAGGTAGCTCAGATGATAAAGAGGATGAGAGTGAGAGAATCATTCAGTGAAGGACAATACTCGATTAAGTTGGAACTAGAGAACTACAGTACATGCAGAGGTTTATATACTGCCTAGAGAACAATGAAGAGGTATAAAAGGAAGTAAAATGAGGGGTAGTCCAGGCGGATGAAACAAGTATCAAAGCGTATCAACGAAGTACAGAAAGGTTATTGTAATAAGTAAACATATGAAAAAGAAGTTGTAACATTACCCCCCCTCTATGCAAGAAGTCACCGACTTCTCAAGGCCAACCCTGAGTGGTCCAGGCATGGTCTGCTCTAGACTCGTACCAATGGATGATATTTTCGACGTCCTTTTGCGCTGTATCTATGTGCCATCATGCGGAGTCGAGGGTGACTTTTAACTGGCAAAGCTCATGGAGCATGAGGTCTTGTTCAGTGTAGGTCATAGCATTGGGATTGGTGGTGAGGGTGAGTCCTACGAGGGCTCCAAGCAGGGCAGAGAGGTCTCAGAGATTGGCCGTGATGTACGAGGCTTCGAGAGAGGCGGCAGCGACAAGGGGATTTGATCTGGGGATAGGCATGGGGATGACTTCTTCTTCAGTAGGTGGTTCTTCAATGAGTTCGGGTGGGTGGATATGTAGGTCGTCGTCAGTGTGGACCACTGTTTCAGTTTCGACGAAGATCTCGAGGGGTGGTGTGAAGACGTCGAACTTGGGGAGCTTTTCGGGGAAGGAATAGGTGAGGGCGAGGGTAGTGAGGAGGGTGGTGAGGATGAGTCCTCCGATGAGGACAGAGGGGAAGAAGGTAAAGACGAGGGCAGTGAGAATGGCAATGAGCGAGAACATCTCTGTGTATGCAGTGCTGGTTGGAAGGCTAGGAAGTGGGAATCTCGTTCTTTTATAGGTTGGCTTCATCGAAATATTCTATATCCCAGAATGAATCGTCTGCGTCAATAGAGAGGATGTTCCATAAGAGTTGATTGGCCAGTGCTTCTGGTCTAGGGGTATTAGGTCACATGGGAGGTCTTTCAACCAGATATGGTTCGTGTAACGGTCTAGGCGGAATTTGATGTGTAATTGTTCCATAGTTTGTATGATGGATGATGCCCATAATCATTGGGTATCTGGGTTCCCATTCAAAGTCACAGTAGTGAGGTGGTGGTGGCGGATTTGGGTATGGAGGTGGTATCCCTCCATGTGGAATGTATAGGTAATTCGGGGGTAAGTTAAAGTTCAGCGGTCCTCCAGATGGGAAATCAATTTTGTCAGGGAATAGTGCCTCAGCGTGGTGTGGGCAGGTCACTCCTGCCACTTCCAGGTTTCTCATTCGGTCTATGATCCATAAGTTTAGTGCTCTTCATGCTTCTCTGACGTGGCAGTTTCTGGTGATGGCGTCGGTTGCTATTTTGGAGCCGGAGCCGACCCGTGTCTTATATACTGGGCGTAGTGATGGTACTTTCGTTCAATAGAGCAGGATTTTGCATAGCTCGATGAAGGCTGTTCCTATTGCACATCTTCCTTGGTGAGGATGGATTCAATTAGGGAGTTGGATGATCAGGTGTCTAAGTTTTGGGATAGATTGTCTGGCAGAGAATCAGGAGTAGGGGGAGGCAATGTTTTTGGTGTGTCTAATGTTCTGTTTGAGGATCTGTTTGTTGCGATAGTGGACCATTGTTTTCACAGTAAATTTCGGCGATTTTTATACGTCCTAAGGATGTCCGCAGCATTTTTCAGATTTATCTCGGGTTCCCATGAGTTTTCATTTGATCCATACCCCTTCCATTTGACTAGGTATTGATAGCCAGTTCCTCATTTCCTGTGTGTGATGATTGCCTCTATTTCGAACTCTTCTTGTCCATTGATGAGATCAGGGGGTGGTTTCATGAAGTTTGGTCCATGCGCCATTGTTTCTTTATATGGAGTTAGTAATGTGGTATGAAACACAGGGTGGATGCACCATTGTTTGGGGAGTTTCAGTTTATAGGTGACAGGTCCTAGTACTTGTTCAATTATGAAGGGTCCTTCTCTTTTGGGCGCTAGCTTCTTTGATTCGTAGGGTATTCGGAGGTTTCTATTTTCGAGCCAGACTTTGTCTCCTTTCTCGAATCTGACACTTTTGTCTTTTGTTCTGAGCGCTACCATTTGTCTAGCGAGTTCGTGCACAGCAAGTGCTTCTTCCCTGGCTTTTTGTAGAATTCGTAGTTGGTTTTCAGCTGCTGGGGTTGTCATAGGGCATGCAGCTGTGGGAATAGTGACGGGGTCTATCCCATACATTAGCTGAAACGGTGATGCTTTGATGGTATCATGGTGTCGGTTATTGTGAGCAAATTCCGCAATTGGCAATAGCAATTTCCATCTGTGCGGTTCATTTGTGCAGAACATTTGGAGGTAGACTTCTAGTTCTTGATTGACTCGTTCTGTCTCGCCATCTGTCTGGGGGTGGTAGGCTGTGCTCATTCTATGGTTTATTCCCAGCGCTTTTCCTACTTCTCGGAATACTTTGGATGCGAACTGTGGTCCTCTGTCGGATATGAGGATATCGGGTAAACCGAATCGTTTGAAGTTTTTGTTTATGTATAGATCTGCGGTCCCCAGCACATCGATCATTTTGTGACAAGGGGAAAAGGTTACCCCCTTTGTAAGGCCATGGTCCACCGTGACCATGATTGAGTCAAATCCGTCAGCGATTGGTAGGTCTGTGATGAAATCGATTGTCACTTGTTGGAAGGGTCGGGTTGCATTAGACTTGATTGGTTGTAGGGCAGGGGTGTTGGGGTGAGTGTTTACTTTCATTTGCTGGCAGAGCACACATCCTTTGATCCATTCTTTGGTATGTTTATTCATTCCAGGCCACCAGTAGTTTCATTTGAGTAATTCTAGAGTTTTAAATCGTCCAGGGTGTCCAGATGTAGGTGACTCGTGCGTGAGTTTAATAAGTTGAGTGTGCAGTCCATCCTGATCAGGTACATAGGTCTTTCCTTGGTAATGCACGATGTGGTTGACGTATGTCCAGTCTTGTAGCTTTGATTTTATTGGTGGTGCTTGATGATTTTGGATTACCTCAACTAATATTTGTCCGAAATCGTCTTTAATCATGCCTTTGCACAACTTCTCTGCTAGGTCATCTGCTATAAGCCTGATGAATCATTCGGGTGGTAACACCATGGTTTCTTCTGGGGTGTTGTCCATTCCAGTGTGGTCTGGTCGTCGAGATAGGGCGTCTGCTTCAAACATCTTAGTTCCAGGGACATGTTCTATTCAAAGATCGAATTCGCTTAGAAATGAGGACCATCTGGCTTGTCTGGGGGTAAGGCATTGTGGAGTTTGATAAAAGGATAGATTCTTGTGATCACAATGAACGATAGTGGTATGAGGTGATCCATGAAGGAGGTGTCGCCATGCCGCAAGTCCTTTGACGATTGCTAGTAGCTCCCTGTCATAAATCTGATAATTTTGTTCTGTTGTGGTCAGGGCATGTGAGATGAAGCCACAAGGGTGCAGGAGTCCTGCTTCATCGGCTTGTTTCAGTACTGCCCCTGTTGCTTTATTTGAGGCGTTGGTTTGCAGGATGAATGGTTGGGTGACATCTGGCATTCAGAGTACCGGGGCTGTTGTAAATCGTTTTTTTAGGTCATTAAATGCCTTCTGCCATTCTGGTGTCCAGAGGAACACTTCGTTTTTTCTAGTGAGATCAATGAGTGGTCGGGCAAGGGTTGCGAAGTTTCCAATGAATTGCCAGTAGAAATTCCCGAATCCTAGGAAGGATCGTATTTGCTTGACCGTTGTTGGTGTCAGCCAATCTGCTATTCCTGCCAGTTTGATTGGGTCCATAGTTATCTCCTCAGGTCTAATGATCATTCCGAGGAATTCAATTTCTTGGGCACAGAACTTGCATTTTTCGAGTTTGAGAAATAAGTCATTTTCTTTTAGCCATCCTAGGATGTGTTTTGTTCGAGTTTCTAAGTCCCTGGGTGTTGTTCCACATATTAAAATGTCGTCCATGTAAACAATTAACCATCCTTCATTGATCATGTCTTGGAAGTATTCATTCATCATTGTCTGGAAGGTGGATGGGGAATTACATAGACTGAAGAACATGACTGTTGGTTCATATAGCCCTTTGTTTGTTATGAAGGCTGCTTTCCATTCATCTCCTTCCTTTATCCAGACGTTGTTATATCCCCATCGGAGATCTAGTTTTGTGAAATATTGCACGCCAGATAGTTTGGTCATTAGATCAGAGATTAGCGGTAGTGGGTATGCATTCTTTATTGTCCATTTGTTCAAGTATCGGTAGTCTTGACATGGCCGGAGCGCTCCGCTTTCCTTTTTTGCAATGAAGAAGAATGGTGAGGCTTGTGGGGATTTGGACGGTCTGATATATCCTTTGGCTAGCTGTTCAGTGATCCATTCGTCGAGAGATGATTGTTCTTTTATCGATAAGGGGTAGATCTTGCTGACTTTCGGGGTAAATCCTGTTTTGAGATCAATTGCATGATCCCATGTGCATCTGATTGGGAATCGTTCTGAGGGCGCTTTTTCAAAAGTAGATTTCCATTCCTGGTATTCGTCTGGTAGGGTTGTTATGGCTTCTTTGCATAGTGTGTGTTCTAGCACTTGTGATGCTGAAGTTTTGACCCTGATCCAGTATTCGTTACTTTCCTGATCCAGGTTCTCTGTTATCTGCTTTATTGGTTTGTCTAGGGTTTGGTAATCAAGCTGAAGGGTCCATTCCTTCCAGTTTATTGCGGGGTTGTATTTTTCTAACCAGGGGAGTCCAAGTATAAGTTTTTGGTCTCCTAGTTTAGTGATTAGGAAGCTTGTTTTGATTAGTAGATTTCCGATGTGGTAGGGAATCTTGACTTTATGTGTGATCATTCCATTCAGGTTTATTGTTCCATCAGCATTCTTAACTCGTATTGGTCGAGTTAGTGGTTTTTTGTTCATTGTTTTCATTATAGTTTCATCAATAAAGTTTCCTTCTGCCCCGCAGTCAACAAGAGCAGAGATCTCAGCAGGTAATTCGGGTGATTGGACAGTTATTGAGAGTCATTGATTATTATTCAATCTTACTATTACAGAGTCGAGTGCTAACTGTCCATAATTGTTCTTGGAGGTTCCAACCGCTTTCTGGTTCCTCCGCTTCAAAAACCCTCGGTTTCAAGGTCAGTGAGGAGAGTTTCTCATTCCTCTGTGCTGAGAGTCGCAATCATAGCATGAATTTTCTTAGCATCGTTATCCTCAGTGATTGTTCTGGTGAATTGTCCTGGAGGGGGCGGGTTCTTGATAGTATTTTTTGTTGGGCTGTTTCAGGATAAGTGACTGATGGTTCCACATCTGAAACACTTCCCAGAACGCACATATTCTTCTCATTGCCCATCAGTGAGGCGTCCGGTTGGTATGGCATGGATTGTTTTAGGTCCTCCTGTTTTATTGAATTGGCGCCCTGTTTCAGTTTTTCCTAATGCTTTCATCATTTCCCATGCTGCGTTGAGCTGTTCAGCTTTTCTGTAGGCTTCTGTGATGGTTTTAAAGTCACCTTGTCCTTCGAGGATTTTAGCAGCAATGGTGGTTGGTAGACCTCGGACGAATGCTTGAAGTTGGGCGGTAATTCCAGTTAGTCCGGAGGATCCTATGAGCATTCTGAATTTTCGGATGTAGATCGGGACAGTGATCTCTCCTCCAACTCGTAATTTAGTGAGCTCATTCAGTGCCCTGACTGCAGTGTTGACTTCTCCCCAATCGTCCAGGAATCATTTGACGAAGGTGTCATAGTTTTCCCAAGTAAGTCCATCTTTTTCATCCAATTGGTCACGGATTATTTCTTTCCAGTCGTCTAGTTCCTTTCCTAGGCATTGGAGGACATATCTGAATTTTTTTTCGTGTTTCCCTTCATAGTTGTGGGTGTTTATTGCAAAGAAATCGCTAAACCAGTTGATGAATGATTTAGCTTCAGTCCGATCGCCTGTAAAAATTCGTGCTGAGACTGGTTTGATGTCTCCTCTGGGGGCATCGGCGGTTTCAGTGTTAGTTGCCATCTGTTTTGTGTCGGTTTCAGCATCTGTTTCAGGTCTCGGGTTTTCTAGTTCGTATTCAATTTGTTTTTGTTCCAAAAAGGTGTTCCACCCTGTTATGGATGTTTCAGGGAGAGAGTAGTATGGATCGGTACCGTCAAAATCAAATTCAGCATCGCAGTATTCTTCCCACCAAAGGGTTTCTTTAGGTCTTTCGAAATATAGTTCTGGTTCTTCTTCTGGTTCTTTCTGTTCGTTTCTCCACTCAACCCAAAGTTTTCCGGGTAATGAGTGTTTGTCTCCTTTGATATAATCCCCTTCAAAGTATTCATCAGATACTGGGGTGTTCTTGTTCTTTCCTACTCCTCGAAATTCCCAACGTTTATTTAGTGTCGAGAAAAAGAGCTCTTGTCTTTCTAGGTAATATGTTCCTTTAAAGAGAAAGGAATCGTTCGGTGGTCTCTGGTTAGAGAGTCTGGTTTTGGGTCGTTTCGGATCTATGTTGTCTAGCTAGTGACGATGCACTAAGCGGTTCAGTGAGTTCCAACTTGTGTTAGGATCGATGCCCTTGGTTCATTATCGGGTCAACAGTGACGACTAGAGTCTTGGTCTAATCCCAGTCAATGGACAAGAGAGCTCTTCCAATACTATGCTGGACAGCAATGGAAGGTAGCTCAGATGATAAAGAGGACGAGAGTGAGAGAATTGTTCAGTGAAGGACAATACTCGATTAAGTTGGAACTAGAGAACTACAGTACATGCGGAGGTTTATATACTGCCTAGAGAACAATGAAGAGGTATAAAAGGAAGTAAAACGAGGGGTAGTCCAGGCAGATGAAACAAGTATCAAAGCATATCGACAAAGTACAGAAAGGTTATTGTAATAAGTAAACATATGAAAAAGAAGTTGTAACAATAGGGACCACAGTTCACATAAGCCATCCTTCCTAAGTCCCATCGAGTAGCTCTCATTTGTAGACATTTGAGTGAGATAAAACAGATAAAAAGAAAAGAAAAATATAGTCCATCTTCTCATGACCGTATCTTTGTGATTGTCATTGATGTTGTTACTGTAAAGTTGAATTTAGGAGGTATGCTCATAACATAGAGCAACTGGCCAAAGAATTAGAAAACGTACACGAGACAGCAAAAAAGGCTTTGGAGAAGGCAGCGCAGGTTATGAAACAGTGCTATGACACACACTGATGACAGGCAGAAGAATACAAACCTGGTGACAATGTGTACCTCAGTACAGAAAATTTACCAGTCATACGAGCCACCAAACTTGACAGCAAATTTGTTGGCCCATTAGAAGTCCTTGCCAAAGTCGGCGAATCCTCTTATAAATTAAAAATCCCCACCTCATGGAAGGTCTACAATGTCTTCAACGAAGTCCTCTTGAAGCCATACAGGGAACTGGTTTTCCCGAAACAACAAGCCAAGGCAGCAGCATGCAAGGATGCGCAAATGGTCAAAGAATCACAGGAGGGTGAGTATGAAGTTGAAGAAATCCTGGAAAGCCACATCAGCAGAAGGGGAGGAGCGAGGCTGGAGTACCTCGTAAAATGGAAAAACTATCCAGTGGAAGAATCCACCTGGGAACCCATAAAAAATGTCATCAATGCTCCAGCAAAAGTAAAAAAATTCCACAAAGAAAACCCAGACGCACCCAAACTCATCAGAAACATCCGAGATGGGATACTGTACATCCAATACACCAAAACAAAACCCCAACAACCCACTAGTGCACTAAAGCACAAAAAGAATCGGGGCACTCATTGGAAGGATCAACAGAGGTTGTTTGGATGGGAGGATGGTCGCTTCAGACCAAAATACCTCAAAAATATGGAACAAAGATGGCGTAATTGGAAAGGGGATCAAGCAGCAATAATGGAACTGCCTGATGACACCAATGGGACATTCTCCAGAGACCTGGAGCATGGTGGGCAGTTTAAACCCATGCTTAATTTCCCACAGAAGATAGAACAGGAGGAGCTAGAGGAGGAACAACGAGCTCGGGAGAAGGACACGGTGGTACTCGCCAAGAAAATCCTAAAAAAGAAGGAGACAGTAGTGGCTGCCAAGGAAAGCAGTGAGTCAGAGGAGGACTGACAGAGGAGGATTCAAGGCACAAGATGCTCAGTTAAAAACTTGGTCAAAAACAAGACCACCATAGAAGAAGTTGAAGACGTTGACTCAGAACAAACTGGGCTGTCGCCCAATGAAAAACAAGCACACTTGGACGCGTTTTATGCATGAATGAAGGAGGACCCAAGATATGTGGACTCCGCCATGACAGCCTCTCAGGACATGAGGCCTTGAGGGGGGGGTGATGTTATGAGCACACCTCTCATTTCAAACTTTACAGTAACAACACTAATGACATTCATGAAGATTCACTTACAAGGAGCATTGGGATAGTTTTCCTTTCTTTTTATCTATTTTATTTCACTCAAACGTCTAAGGACAAGAGCTACTCAATGGGACTGAAGGAGGATGGCCTACGTGAACTGTGGTCCCTATTAGGAAGGAGGTTATGTCAGCATCGGTTAAAGGGAACACTGAGTGCCAACTAGGATGCAGCCTGATGATGGGCCTACACTATGAAAGGAATCATGAGTGGCACGGCACCTGAGGGGCAACATGGGAATGCCAACAAGAACCAAGTCAACAGTATGGTGTGCATGGGAATCGGCTGAATGATGGAACAATAGCAAGGCCACATGCAGACAACCCAGGAGTTGGGTGTGGGAGGAGATCTCCAAGTAAGGTCTAATGGGCACAGAGATAGCTGCTGTGCATTGATCCCCAGTGAGGGACTTTAGCTGCGCACTGTCTGCACACAGACCAGGAGAGCAGTATATAAGGGCCATAGTTTAGTGTAGGAGACTCTTAAGTCTCTAGATAGTCTATTGTCACTGGACATAGCTACTTGAGCAACAGCATTTGTCTTTGAGCTAACAAGTCACCACTCGAGTCCATTAGGTTGTGTTCAGGGCAGTCCTGACACTAATTGGGAATCATTCTGAGGGTGCCTTTTCAAAGGTAGATTTCCATTCTTGGTATTTGTTTGGTAGGGTTGTCAGGGTTTCTTTGCATAGTGTATGTTCTAACATTTGCAAAGCTGAGGTTTTAACCCTGATCCAGTACTTGTAGATTTCCTGGTCCAAATCTTTCTTTATCTGCCTTATCGGTTTTCCTGGGCTCGGTGGTCAAATAGGAGGGTTTGCTCCTTCCAATTTATTACTGGGTTGTGTCTTTTGAGCCAGGGGAGTCCAAGTATAAGTTTCTGGTCTCCAAGCTTTGTGATCAGGAAGTTCATTTCAATTTGTTGATCCCCAATGTGATATGAGACTTTGACTTTGTGCATGATCATTCTGTTCAGATTTACTGTTCCATCAGTGTTTTTGACTCATATTGGTTGGGTTAATGCCTCTTTGTTCATAGTTTTTGTTATGGTTTCATCAATAAAGTTTCCTTCTGCTCCACAATCGACTAGGGCAGATATTTCAGCAGGTAATTCAGGCAATTGGACAGTTATTGATAGCTGGTGATTATTATTCAATCTTATTATTACAGAGTCGAGTGCTAACTGTCCATAATCATTCTTGGAGGTTCCAACCACTTTCTGGTTCCTCTGTTTTAAAAACCCTCAGTTTCAAGTTTGGTGAGGAGAGTCTCTCATTCCTCTGTTTTGAGCACCCCAATCATTGCCTGGATTTTCTTGGCATCATTTTCTTCAGTGATTGTTCTTGTAAATCAACCCAGAGGGGATGGATTTCTGGCAGTATCTTTCTTCAGGCAGTTTCAGGATAAATGACCAATGGCTCCACATCTGAAACATTTCCCAGAGCACATATATTCTTCTTGCTGCTCATCAGATAGTTGTCTGGTTGGCATGGCATGGATGGTTTTAGATCATCCTGCCTTACTGAATCAGCATCCTGTTTCAGATTTTCCTAGTGCTTTCATCATCTCCCATGCTGTGTTGAGTTGTTCAGCTTTTTTATAGGTGTCCATTATTGCTTTAAAGTCACCTTGTCCTTTGAGGATTTTAGCAGCAATGGTGGTTGGTAGGCCTTGAACAAAGGCCTGAAGTTGGGTGGTGATTCTGGTTAGTCCAGAGGATCCTATGAGCATCCAGAATTTTCGGACATAGATCAGGACAGTGATTTCTCCTCCAACTCATAGTTTGGTGGGCTCATTCAGTGCTCTGACTGCTGTGTTTATAAACACTTCCCCCCAGTCTTCAAGGAATTTTCTGATGAAGGTGTCATAGTTTTCCCAAGTGAGTCCATCCTTCTCATCTAGTTGTTCTCAAATTATTTCTTTCCAGTCATCTAGTTCCTTTCCTAGGCACTGGAGGACGTATCTTATTTTCTTTTCATGTTTTCCCTCATAGTTGTGGGCATTTATGGCAAAGAAGTCACTAAACCAATTGATGAATGATCTAGTTTTGGTCTGATCTCCTGTGAAGATTCATGCTGAAACTGGTTTGATGTCTCCTCTCGAGGCATCAGCAGTTTCAGTGTTGGTTGCCATTTGTTTTGTATCTGTTTCAGTGTCAGCTTCAGGTTTTGGTTTGGGTTTCGGGTTCTGTAATTTGTGCTCAATTTGTTTCTGTTCTAGAAAAGTGTACCACCCAGTTATAGCCTCCTCAGTGAGAGCAAAATATGTGCAATGAGGAATGTCAAGGTCAAGTTTGTTTTCACAGTATTCTTCCCACCAAAAGGTTTCTTCAGGTCTGTTGAAATATAGTTCTAGTTCTTCTTCTGGTTCTTTCTGTTTGTTTCTCCACTCAACCCAGAGTTTTCTGGGTAATGAGCTTTCGTCTCCTTTGGTGTAATCTTCTTCAAAGTACTCATTGGGTACTGGGGTATTTCTGTTCTTTCCTACTCCTCGAAATTCCCAATGTTTGTGTAGTGTTGATAAAAAGAGCTCCTGTTCATTTAGGTAGTATGTTCCTTTATAGAAAAAGGAATCATTTGGTGGTCTCTGGCTAGAGAGTCTGGTTTCAGGTTGTTTCGGATCTATGTTGTCTAGCTAGTGACAACACACTAAGCAGTTTGGTGAGTTCCAACTTGTGTTAAGGTCAATGCCCTCAGTTCATTACTGAGTCAACAATGACAACTAGAGTCTCAGTCTAATCCCAGTCAGTGGACAAAGTATGCCTTGACATTGTACTAGGCAATGACAAAGGTATCTCAAGCAATGTAGAAGAAGAGCAAGAGGATCATTCAGATGAGAGCAATACTCAACTAAGTTGGAACTAAGGAACTATGGTACATGCATAGGTTTATATAATGTCTGGAGAACAATGGAAAGATGTAAAAGGAAGTGAAACAAGGAAATAAAACAAGGGGTGAAACAGGTAAGTGAAACAAGTAGCAAAGTGTGGTGATGAAGTGAATAGGTGAATGTAGAGATAGAAACTGTAACAATGGCTGTGTGACTGGTTGAATTGCCATATTTGTCATGTTCCAACTTCTGTCCTGTCACTAACATGTTTGCTGCTACCATGTTGGAATCTGAGGTGTAGATCTTGTGACCTGGAGAGAAGAGGAAGTGTCCATGAGAGGATGACAAATGTTGAGCATTCTGAAGGTGATGAGTTCAACTCATTATGCACATGTAAAGAAGTACAAACTAACTAACTACCATATATGTAATATATATGTCATGCTTGTAGTGTCTGGATATGAGATATTCTAACATACTCTACAAATACAAGTATTCCTTTCCTCCTCTTCCTCTCATGCCCCCTATATTCTCAACATTATCAATTACCATGCTCATGAAATCATATTCTAGCACTTGTAGGCATAATAAATTTTCTGGACTTGTGCTGAAGTATTCCTGGCTAGAGACTCGAAAAGCACACATATAATGTAATACTCATAGTGGAGCATGTGGGCACATGGGCGAAAGTGAATCAACATGTTGGCAGGCGAAAGTGAATCGGCGTGTTGGCAAGCGAGGGTGAATTGGCAAGGGCAAGGGTGAAAGTGAATCACCATGTTGGCGGGCGAGGGAGAAATGCAGGCAGGGCGAAGGGCAATGGCGGCCTCAGAGGGAGGTTTGGGTTGGTGAGGATGTCAGCAGCAGATGGAGTGATGAGGGATAAGACTCACGTTACCGCGCCCGGGCACCCCCAAGTGACCATGGCCAGAGCTGGAGCTGCCGGAGCCGACTTCGCCAGAGCGCGAGCGGCCCGAGCATTGTTTGGCCGAGCGTTGAGCAGCCCAAGTGGGAATTCCATGGAACAGCGGAAAGCGGCCCGAGCGGAAATTACCGAAAACTTGATGTCTGCCACGTCTTGGATTTCCGACTATTTCATGTTTTCCTTTGTTACAGTTACGATATTAGGCTTGACGAGCCAACAGACAATCTCCTGTAGCAGCGCTATGCGAAAAAAAAAAGATTTGCAGATTCGCGCCAGTGTCACCTGTATATACCGCTACCATACGTGTTTCGGGTGTTACTCCTACTAGGCGCCCAACAAACCCGCCGTTTGCCTGTATGATGAGATGGCGAAACGGGTTAGTGTGGTCAATAGTCAATTCAACGCCTCTATGTAATGATGGCGTGTATTCAGATATTTAATCAAAGCAATCCTCTCTTGGCGTCCTGAGACACCACAGCCTCCACATAAACAGAGCATCTACACGATGCTGGTGAGCAATGCACCAACGTTTTTCATGTCCTTTGCAAGTCGGTTCTCCCAGTGCCCTAAAAGCAACCGCTTTTCGGAATCGGAACCAATGTTGATGACATAGGCCACTACCAACGGCAGCAGCCGCGATTGGTTTGATCTTGGAAGATCTTCACGTGTTGTGACCTGGTGTGCTCCATCAATCATTTAGCCTTAAAGTTATGGGGCGAGACCAGGGTTCAGGTCACGAGAACATGAAACTGCCGAAATGTCCTTTGCAAAGTCCCACCACGCGATTATAATGAGCTGGTGACTGGCAGTGCTTGACGATTGTTTAAAATGAGCGCATCTCTGATCGCCAGCGGCACCATGTCCCAACCGCCATCGATACCGTCCTCCACCAATGACACTGCTCTCATCGTAGCCGCCTTGAATGTGCTACTGTTGGCGACAGTGTGGTCTGCGTTGCTCATTCCCCTGCTTTTTGCGTTATTCTTCTTTTCAACAAGATCGTTGCGCCGGAAACCCATATTTGTCCTCAATGTCATCTCAATACTCCTTGGTTTGAGCATTGGGGTTGTCTGTATTTGGTATATGGTAACGCCCATTCTCGTTCCTCTTTGAACAGCTGACCGCATGAATCAAACAGTATGACAGAGTCATTTTCGTGCAAGGAGAACAAGACATTCCGTTCAGCAAATGCGTGGTGACCTGTTTTGCCATTGCAGCATTGCCATTGTTCGTCGAATCCATCCTGCTGTGTCGCATCCTGGCCGTATACACACATCGTTCGTCACGAATACTGATCCTCGTCCCTCTCATCTCCTTGAAGATTGGTCGAATGGTCAATATCGCCCTCTACATGAAGAAACTTACCGATATGACTAATATTTATGACCCCGTTGTCGTCGCTGAGTTAGGGATGCAGCTTAAATACACCAAAGTTGCGTGGATCCTCCAGTTGCTCGACAATTTGTAAGTTTTCAGATATATCGAAGTCCTCAATAGCGCCTAATGTACATTTTACAGGATTTCGTCGTATCTTTTTTTGAGGAAGATTGATTTTCGCATGGCACTGAGCACTCGTAGCCTCAGTTCGTCGGTTCCTAGTGATGTCTACCATGATCTGACGCTGCATCGACAGACTCAAAATCGTCAAAGCTCAAGACGCTGTTCTGGATTGCAGCCTCAAATTTCACCGTTCCCATGTTTCTCGACATCGCCTTGCTTGCAAACACATTCCAGCGCAACCCACCAGTTATGCCTGGAACCTACTTGATGATATGCAGTCTCTATGTGCAGATCATTGGGGTACTCTTAGCCACCGTTTGGGCTGCAGGTGTCCAGTGGTCGGAAGACAAGCATGTTCCAAAGGTCCCGAGCTTCGTCCCTCCTTCGATCCAGCTTCCCCGCCGCGTATCTTCAACGACGACTGTTGAGTACGCTGAATCATCGTCAGGATCAGTACGTACTCCGGGTGACGATAAATCAAATATTGGGCTGGTCATCATCGAGCATCCGTCGATTCGCCCCGGCGCCTCATATCATAACTAATTCTATACGAAATTGTACGAGCCATTCACTTCTTTCACGATCACTGTGCTGCGATTTCGTGTTTCTAAATAATGCATGTATAAATAACTCTCGGTACATACACGACTAGACGTTGTCGTTCTGATCTATGATGTACACATCGGATGAAGCGATCGATTGGACAACACATTAGTACGTACACAAGTAAGGTTAGAGCTCGCAGCGGCCCACGGATTACGATGCATCAAAGCCGCTAAGGAGGTCTGATGTGTCAGAGGATAACAAAATCCGCGGCATGATGTAGTATGATACGCGGTGATATTTTGATCACCGTACCATCATCCTTACATGTAGTCTTGCAAGCACAACGTACTGTACTCAGGCTAGTGGAGTAGTACATGATGCATCATGTGCCAGAGGATAACCAAATCCGCGACATGGTATGATATGCGGTGATGTGTTGATTACTGTACCATCATTCAGAAGAGATGCGGCTTAAGGGAAACCAGCAACCAGTCGCGCTAGCGAGCATTGTTACGATAGCACTTGACCTAAGCGACATATCGCCGTGGAGTGGTTGGCCATATTGCTATCAACTTGTAGTGTCATTTTGCCGACAGAAATCAGAGAAATGGAAAATAATGGATATTTGCGTCTGTTTATCAAATTCAAACTCTAGCATGCACTCACCATTCTCTGTCGCCGGAATGTCAACGTCAGGCGGCGCCCATCACCATAATCCAAACCTGAGTGGCTGGGGAAGCACCTCGGTAAACCCAACAGGATCCCTAACGTCCTTTTCCGACTCACTATCCCAGAGTCGGAGTCAATATCAACCGGGATACCTCATGGTGTGTCGCCATTGTACGGGTTTGAGACAGTACACGAAATTGATGATTTACACATAGTCAACACAGAACCTTGTTGGTCCCTTTCCTTCTGTCCTTCGCGCTAGAAACGCGCTATACGTGGCGTTAACACTCGATTGTGGCTTTTTACTATAGAACGCTCAACAAGGCAGTCCAAGATCAGATGATGTGCCTATTGTTCAGACGAAGGCAAAACTAAACCAAGGACTTGTTCGTGGAACGACGTCAGAGTTTGGGATGGATTCGATGTTTCAGAGTACTACGTGCGTGGCGTTGGGTTGTAATGTCTTGTTGAAGGTCACCCTAATTACATGTTGAATCGTAGGAAACGACAAGCACTTGCCGACGAAGATGCCCCACCGATGACCTCAGTTACCGATATACCTCATGAGATATACGTGGATTCGGCACCGTCCCCATTTCAACCAAGAGTATGTTTACTCAGTTCGAACGGATTCGGCATTGAATATTTCACTTCCAGACGTCTCTTGGTAGTTCGGCGTTGTTCAAACATCGACCTCAGTCTAGCGCAGCTGGCGCCAATAACACCCAACATCCGCGTCAGCAACAACAAACACAAGAACACCAAGCGATTTACGTTATTGTCTTTGGATATCCCCAAGACCGGTATAGTGTGACAGTAGAATATTTCAAATCCTTAGGCGACACCACTGAACCCGACCTCAACACCGAAATCACCAATTGTTTCAAAATCGGATACCGCGACCCTGGAGATGCTATGCGAGCTGTACGCAAAAGTGGGGAGGTGCTCTGTGGAAGTTATATGGTCGGTGTGAAATGGGCGGTTAGTTTTTGTCATCTATAAATAGTTCTTCAACATCTGACGAAGCGTGCTTTAGGATTCCGCCCAAGCTGAGGCTTTGTTTGGCCAACTATCTTTGCTACGGAACAACCACATTCATCCCGACGTCTCGTCACAGCCAACTGCCTCTGATACAGGCATGGCGGTCGATACGAGCGCAGCATCACAGCCCCATTACGGCACGAGTTCCTTTGGTACTGCGATCAAACTCGCTCCTTCTGCTGCGGCGTTTAGGAAAACAACAATGGGTTCAGCGCACAAGGCACCACAGCAAACCCAACCCGTAACCCCATCTAGAGGTTGGGTACCCAGTAGAAGTGGGTCTATCTCGAGTTCTGCGAGTCCCATACGGGCGGAGCCCATGCAGGGAAGGATAACAACGCCTGCAAAGCCTGATATAGAGAGTAGAGGAGTGTTGGGTCATGTATCGGACTTAATCTTTGGTTGGTAGATTGTTGAACTCCACCTTTGCCGTGTCAGTTCCAATTGCGATATGGTAATACCCATTTTATGTGGTGAGATGTCATCAGTGTCTTGCAAGTCCATAAGGGAGTGTAGGATCTATAAGTGGGACAAAAAAGTGTTACGCAGAGCAGTATTAAATAAGCCAGATTTTACATGGTATAGACAATGCCATACAATAACCACATATATAGCTATTTTCTATTGTGAACCCCCCATCCGTTTGCCCTCCCTCCCTTAATGTACACCTGAGGACAAACGATTGCCGTCGTCGTCGTCGATGCGCACCATTTATTTCAACGCTATATATCCATAAAATAAAACAATTTATACTAGCTACATATACAGCGCTTGCCGACCCTTTTCCCGCCCCACGCGATCCTTCAACATCAATTCAGTCTCTTCATCTCAACATACAGTTGATCAACTCAACAAGTGAGCTGAAGCTTTGTTTGGCCAACTTTTTTTGCTACGGAGCACTGATGTTCCGTTCGATATCTCGCTACAGCCTAAGTGCCTCGGATACGGGCATAGGTGTCGCTGCAAGTGCAGCGTCACAGCTCCCCTTTGCTCATGCCGCGCGAGACCGTGCGGGTGGGCGCTGACGCTGACCAGGGCACTTGGGGTTCCACAGCCTCAATGGATGTTCCGTGGTAGACGCGGGATCGAGGAGGACACTGGGGACCAGCCCAAAAGTCCATTATTCATTCAGAACTAGGGAGGCCTCTGTCCCGTTATGGCACGAGCTCCTGCGATCAAACTCGCTTCTTCTGCCGCGGCGTTTAGGAAAACAACAGCGGTCCAGTCACAGAAAGGTCAATGGGTAACCCCATCTAGAGGTTGGCAGGCCTCCGAAACCGATAAACAAAATGATTGTTGGGTCGTGTATTGGACTTGATGGACTTGTGTGCTGTGTCTTGACGTGTCAGTTCTGTAGTAACTGCGATATACAATAACGCCTTCTACGTGGGTGAGCGGTATCCGTTTGACAGAGTGTGCTGCGGCGAGATGCCATCACCGCCTCAGTTCCATAAGTGAGTGTGGATTTTAATAATCTATTCTTAATCATGTCAACGCCAATTTGTCGATCATGGTGTGTTTCACCCAATTATCCAGCAACGTCGTTCATGAACAAGGCGAATACTCTAAACGGACGGAGGATGATTAAACAAAAACGCGACAACTAGATTCCTCTTATCCACGTTCGTGGTATTAATATAGGTTAGATGTTCTTTTGTGAGAGGTCCTTTTTTTAGATTTTTCTCAAAGACGCAGGGTACTCCGAGTCCTTGTGTGTCGGTTATGTGATGAATTGTAAGATTGCGCCTTACGTGAAGTGTTTGCAGGACGTTGTAGGAGTGCCTTGAGATTGATAAGCATGAAGAGACCGCCTCCTGGAATGTTCCAGATAGCTTTTCATAAGCTTGCTTGCTTGCTTCATATTCTAGACAGGATGCTCGCATTGAGAAATTTTTGTAACGGAGTGATCCGTGGATGTATTATCCCCGAGATACCGACGGGAGGTATGAACAGAAAATTTCAAGCTCAGCATTGGAAATCACCAAGAGCTCATGAAAAACTGCGGCAACCTCCAAGTATCCGTTGAGCAGCTCCAGTACGGACACGATAAACAACTCAGCATATGGCCTAATGGTCATTTTTCTCCAACGCCTCGGAATGCTGCAGGTAAGCGCTCTCGACATGCATAATCAGCATTCGTACTCAATTGTGACGTACTAGACAAAGAAGATAAAACTTACTCTCAGTGGTGAAGTTTGAAGCATTATGACTGAAACAAGTCGCGGATGTCGACTCCATATGGCGCTCCGCAGTCGATTCAAGGTATCGCCAGTGAATCTGTCATTCGCGGGACAAATTGTAAGCTACAGGATTGCCGTACCTATCGCAAGGCAAAACGGAAGGCAGAATATGTATAAAGCTTGGGACGTTTGACGACGTTGCTCCAGCAAGCCTGTTGAAAAAAACCAACTCAGCAGCAAAAACTCACTGCCATGTTCGTCTCTCGCATTGCAATTTTCGCTCTCCCCGCTCTCGCAGCTGCCTCTGCAATTGTTCCGCGCACTGAACCTTCGTGCAGCAGCGGACCTATCCAATGCTGCCAGTCCACTCAAAGTGTTAGCATCCCCATTCATGTCTCCGAACCTCACAGATTTGACAGCGCTGCATTGTCTAGTCCAGCAATCTCGGTTCCCTCACCTCGCTTCTCGGTCTTCTTGGGATCAACCTCAGCGATCTCACCGGCCTAGTCGGCGGTAAGAATAGCAAACTAAACTCTGCGAACGGTTTCTAACGCAATATTCCGATAGTCACCTGCAGTCCCATTACCGTTATTGGCACTGGCAGTACCTCATGGTTAGTAACTCTCAACGAAGCAAACGTCGGCTGGCTAAAAACCTTTTGTAGCACTTCCCAGACCGTCTGCTGCAACAACAACAGTTTTGTATGTCCCATCAAGAACTATATTTTTCCTTGACAATTCATTTACTCACCCCCTCGCAGAACGGGATCGTTGCCCTCGGATGCACCCCCATCAACATCAACCTCTGAGCTGACAGCGTTCGGGTTGTTTTTGAAGTGTTCAATATTTACATGTTTCTGGATCGTAGATGCTAAACAGAGTTATTGTTTGTCAAATCTGTGTCGAATCGTGGACAATAGACGTTCAGAAAACAGGACCATGGCTTGCGTGTTAAAGCACAACTATCAGCATCGTGATACGCGAGTATCCTTGTCGGTCGGTGTAGAAGCGATGTCAGTGAAATGTCCATCGGAAGTAGCGAAACTGACCAGAGTTGGATGTTGAGTCAACGTTTTATCTATAGACCGTTAGTGTGATTTGAGATCGCATTGCGATGTTCTTCATTCTAGCAGGAAGGAGCGCGGCTAAGCATGGCGCTCCGCCAAGTCATGCAAGTACAAGCATAAACCGATGACACGATGACGTTGTGCGTCATTGAACTGGCAATTGGATTACGTTCTCGTTAGATGACAAGCATCGCGAGAATACATATTCCCGATCGGACCCACAGCCACGTAGGGAATAAGACACCCAGCATTAGATAAGATCCATCCGTAAACGGTGTTTGGAGGGTGTTCCTTCCATGTAGCGATATAGTTATGACACCTAGCTACGGCCGAACTGTCCTCTGTGTGATCGCAACACGGAATGAGGAAACGCTGTGGAATAATCGCCCCTCTGAATCTTCCGGTTTGCTCGCATTCTAGCTGCGCATCGTTGCCAAGGACGCCAGGTGAGAAATGTTTGAAACGGAGTGTGGAAATAAAGGTTGCCAAGCTCAAAGTTGGAAAGTCACCAGGTGTCCAACAGGTGTCCATGAAAAATGTGACAAGAGAGGAAAGGAGACGGCAGGATAGTGATGATGAAGCCATTCTAACCACTAGACAAGGCCGATACTCAGATTTAGGCATAGGTCGTAACGCATGGTAAGAATAACCTACCATAACGTTGCCAGAAGGGAACGCGCAGTAATTCGATACAGGTAGCATTGTCAAGACCGTTGTCATTCTTCTGCTAGAGCACGGGCACTGATCAGTATTATGATAATTGCCAAGAAGGAAGGTGAAAAAAAGCAATCAAGGCAGCGATCCGTTTCATTCATGTCTGAGTGGTTAAGCCCTGTGGCTGATACAGTTCTAGCCTCCGCAGTCGATCCATGGGGAATTATCAAAGGCGAGCCCTATCATTAAAGGATAGAGCGATGAAACTGCCGTACCTGTCGCAAAGAAAAATTAGCTATTCGTTAGCGGTAAGGACAATCTTCCTAGAAAAGAAATGAATGATAACGGCATTGCGGTGTACCTAAGTGCACGGGGAAACGGAAGGAGACAAGGTAGACGTGGTGGGAAACCATAAAATGGAACGCGGAAAACGTATAAAGCTTGGGGCGCTCGACGACTGTTCTCCAGCAGATCCTACCAACAAAACTAGTCTTCCACAAAAAACACTCACTGTCATGTTCATTTCCCGCATTGCACTTTTCGCTCTCCCCGCTTTCGCTGCTGCTTCTGCCATTCTTCCGCGCGGGGGATCATGTAGCACTGGACCCATCCAATGCTGCGCGTCCACTCAAAGCGTTAGCATAAGCCCATTCATTCCCCAACCTCACAAACCTGACAGCGTTGAATTTCTAGTCCAAGAATCTCGGTAGCCTCGCCGGGCTTCTTGGTCTTCTCGGAATCAACGTGAGCGATATCACCGGCCTGGTCGGCGGTAAGAGTAGAAAAATAGACCCTGTGAGCTATTTCTTACGTAGCGCTGCCATAGTCACTTGCAACCCTATCACCGTTATCGGCACTGGCTCGAACTCATGGTGAGTAACTCAATGAAGCGATGATGGGCAGACTTACAAACAAAATTTTTATAGCACTGGACAGACTGTCTGCTGCGAAAACAACAGTTTTGTATGTCCCGTCAAGAGCAATAATTATCTAATAGACCATTCACTCACTTCCCTCGCAGAACGGGATCGTTGCCATCGGATGCACCCCGATCAACATCGGTCTCTGAGCTGACAGCACTCGGACTGTCTGTGAAGCGTTCAATTATTTGGTAAACGTTGGTTGTATACAGAGTTTTCTGAATTGTAGATATTGAAAAATAATAACTGTTGTTTGTCAAGTTCTGTGTCAACTCGTAGATGTACGCGTTCGGGAAACACAATCGTTGCGTGAGAAAGGCCATCGCGTTATGCACCTGTTCTGTCGATCTTCCTGAATACAATGTCCATGGATATACCATTATTGAAACGCTGCCCATAGTTGAAACGGACATGACAACCCTTCGTTGACTTACGGACTGTTAAGCGTGGAAGATGGACTGGCGATGTTCTTTCAGACCAAGTTGGAAAAAAGAGGGCGACTGCGTACTGCCCTCGGCAAAGTCTAGGGTATGCCAACAATATCCATGGCGAACTGAGGTCATCGAATCGTCAGATGGTACGGTTCTTGAAAGTCCACACCATCAATCGGTTCCACAGCCGCGCGTGAAATATATATGCCCTTGCAGGCACTTGGCTACGTCGAACTTTCTTTGCTGAACACAGAATACGGAACGGCCTCTCGAAACCTTCCAGTTAGCGCCCCCCTGGGCTGCGCATCGTTGCTAATGGACATCTGTTTGGTATCCTGGACAGGATATCCACCATGAGAAACTCTT
This sequence comes from Amanita molliuscula, assembly GCA_023014405.1. Lineage (NCBI taxonomy): Eukaryota > Fungi > Basidiomycota > Agaricomycetes > Agaricales > Amanitaceae > Amanita > Amanita molliuscula. Next base: position 87,124 of record JAEBUP010000057.1, read on the forward strand.
GGAAACGGAATGTTGGTTGGACGTATCATCCCAGGGGTACCGGCAGCCAGCGCGATTGAGTAAAACCGATAGAAATCCTCCGATACAACGATACAACGAGTAACGCTTGTCATTCTTCCGCCCCTATACCAATAGGAGAATGCTAAGATCGTTACACACCGTAAAATGACTGAAATGAGAAATGGCATAGCAATCTCCTCATTTAATTTGACCGAAGTTGTCAAACGCTATGGCTGATGCATTTCGGGAGATATGTACCTATCGCGGAGGAAAATCAGCTCTCCGACGGCTTTACGGACAACCAGGAGGAATTAATATTGCACGGGCAAACGAAAAGTGAAAAGTGAAAAAAATGGCACGCAAAAAGCGTATAAGGCTCAGAGCGTTCCACGACGTTGCTTCAACAAAGCCTGCTAACAAGACGAACGCTTCCACAATAATCACTCACGTTTGCCACGCTCGTCTCTCGCATTGCACTCTTCGCTCTCCCCACCCTTGCAGCTGTCTATGCCTACCTTCAGCGCGACATCGCCGCGTATAGCATTGGACCCATTCAATCCTGCCAGTCCACTCAGAGCGTTAGCATCGCCATCAATGCCTCCAATCCTCGAAAGCTGACGCGCTGATGACGTATAATTCATGGGTCGATAACCTTGGCAACCTCTCTTCGCTTCTCGGTCACCGGCGATATCACCGACCTAGTCGTCGGCAAGAGTGGAAAACTAGGCTTCTGTGGATTGCCTCTGACGCGACGTTGCAACAGTCACCTGCAGTCCGATTACCGTCATTGGCGCTGTAACGGCTTCTTGGTGAGTAGCTTTGAGCAAAGCAAGGATCGGCCAACCTACAGATGAAACCTTTGCAGCACCAGACAAATTGTCTGCTGCTGCTGCAACAACTATGTATGTCCCATATAAAGCCCTATTTTGCTTGACAGACCGTTTACTTATCCCACTTGTATAACGGGGTTATTGTATTCGCTGTAAATAGTGTCGTCATTGATGTCTTAAGCAACGGCACACGGTGATTCCAAGGAGAGGCGTGTTCTCATCGATCGTTCTGAAAGCGAGATCAAGTATATAACGTGACTGAAACGCATGAAATACTGACCATGGATGACAAATTGAGAAGTCCATATTCATCTTATGAGGGATAGCTAAACGTGCTGGATCGTACGAGAGTCATCTTTTTCATTGTTGAAAGAATAGAGCATAGGTCAACAATTTCAACGTATGCCAAGAGACGTTGGATAATAGGAGTAACATGGCCGCCAGAAAATATCCATATGGCATACACCAGCGATGCTCAAGGTCATTACTATAGATCCGTGAACATCGCTCGAGGGGCACTATATATCGACTGACTGCGGTCAACTGTCTCAGTGAATCCGCAGCAGAAGCCGGCGTCGCCATACAAACGATGGGTAAAACGGTTTGTACATACCTTATCTTAGACGCAGTATCTGACAGCCCTACATTTTTCCTTCAATCCCAACCTGCTCGCAATACGAATACGAATGGGCTGGCTAGCATACAACAGTTGTGCACCAGGTAATTAAAAAAAAAATAGGTCCTGATGGAGAAGGATGAAAAAAAAACACGGTTGTATGTGAGTTACCATTCTTATGGGCAGGATTGGCGCAGGAGAGCAAGCACGGAGGTAGACGAGGTTCTATTTCCGTCAGCCAGCTGGAACGAGTGGGAAACATATCCGGCCCTATCCGTACCGGGCAGCGTCAGTGGAGCACCGATATGAATGCGTCCTTCCGTTGAGGTGGAATCAATAAGGTCGCGGCTTGGCCAAAGAACGAAGAGTGAATGGTAAAAGCATTCGCAACGAACGTCCTGACTTGAACTCTTCAACTTGCAGCCTGGTAGGCCTCTTCGATCGAGAATGTCATCGACTCGGCATCAGATTCCTTACGTTGTGAGGAGAATTTAGGAAAGAGGGGAGTGCGATTGAGCTATACAAGACTAACCGGAGGCGGCACTCTCATGGGGCGCCTATGACACAGTTAGCAAGCGTCATTGCGAAAAGTTTATAGCAGCAAGAGGGCGACGCACCCAGTTGGGAACCCTGACAGCTTTCTCCCATCAGCAACTCTGTGTCTGCAGTCCTCTGACGCTACCGCTCCTTATCGGTCTCCTTATGTACTTTGGCACACGTCCCGTTACAGACGACTTGAGCAACTTGAGAGTTGTAGGTCGCTGGGTGGTACATTCATATGCCTAAGAAGAGAGATTCATGGAGGTGTGCCGAGTCACCCGACCCGACAAAACAAGAGTCAACGCCGGCCAGGAGATTACTATGAGACTCATTGGCCGCTGGTTCAAACTCGTGCGCTCGTCTCTCCGATCGCGCAAAAAGGGTGCAGGTCCCATAGAGATATGGTCAGTTCAATGAGAACCGCTATATCAATGACTATTCTATAACACAAGTGCTACGCAAGCCTTTCCGGCTTACGAATCGACTGGGGTACACTTAATGCCAGTGCCAGAGTGCTAGGAGCTGTTTCAGCACTGCGATTTTAAGAAAGGACAGTGCGAGTTACTGGACGATAGCTTTCGCAGACGACGTGCTTCTGAAAGACGGGGCTACAAAGCACGATTCAAGCCATATGATGATCAAACTGTTGCAATCAGCTTACCATACTGTCCCAGGAATGCAACCATCTTTGATTGCACCACGTCAGCGTTTGCCTAAATCTCAACATCGGACCACACTTACAGCCATAGCCCTGGAAGATTGCAATTCAGTCAAACAGAAGGGAAACAGGAGGACGAACATAGAAAACGCGGCCGCAACAGAGATCCACAGAGCTATCGCTACGGGGCAGAACGCTAGAAGCAGCAAGAGAGGCGAGTGCGAGCAAACCGATGCAAGAGATTTTCATTGCGGATTGATGAGTAGTTATTTTTTTAAACTGGGAGGCGGGTCAATCCTCTATTGGAGAACGAGCGCCCAAAGTAGGCCAGTGCTTTTATATTATAAAAACCTTTCTCGGTTCCCGTTTAGACTATAATAGGCATCCTGTGTTATGCAGTGCACGCGCTGGATTCCTTGCCAAGTCCACGTGGCCTCCTCGACCATTCTCAGCGTTTGAGCAAAAACGATGGGATGGACTTCAATGAGAGCGACGGTGGATGGTGAATGAACCGTGCCAGCGGCTGCCAGAGCGCCGAATGAGCTGGCCATTCCAATGCATGTTGGTCGGTGTAAGCGTTGTTTCGGCAAACCCAATCAACTGAGCGGACTGTCAGATCAGCCGCAATCACGCACATTGCCTATATAGGGTGCAGGTCCCTCAAAGATATGGTCCCTTCATTGCCCAGGCTACCAAATTGCGCCATGCTCAATGAGAATTATATTCTAAACGTGTTCGGAATAGAGCGTGTCGGAGCTAACATCGAGTCAAACAGTCCGTAGATTATCGATTAAGATTGAAGCCATCTTTAAACTTCCCAACGGTTTGTACCTTTTCCCGCTCGACAGGCCGCTTGCCGAGATCAGAATTGCGAACCGTCCGATTCCGTTGAATTTGGGCCCGATCAGCATGGCTCTCACGACCATCACTACCGCCGTTCTCGTCATCTTTATCAGATTCGTATTATTGTAGGACGCGTCCTTGGTGGGTTTTTGAGCATATTCAATCATTTCAGTTACTCCCCATGTTTTGAGAGCGGCAGAACCACAGGCAACGTCGAAGATAAGATCGGGTGGCCATTGCATCACTGTTCAATTGCTTCGCAACCGAGTTGCGGGGTGCAACACGCTAAAGTTGTGAAACGTTAGGCGAGAGGCTCCAAGCGACGGATGTGTGGCAAAGATAATATCGTCATTTGTGGGTTGTAAGACAAGGGCCGCATCATCAACCGCCATCGCAAAATTAGGCGTCTACGAACCCATTTATGCTATATCCAAAACAGTGAGTAGAAGAACTGACTTGCAAAAATGCGACCTCGGATGAAACAAAGAAAGAAGCACAAGCACCACAACGTGGACGCATGTCGGAAGCATCTAAATTATATTCCTCGCTTGGTCGCAGGAGACGCTATTACCGACGTCGGCGAGAGTAGGGCGAGAAGATAAGGCTACAGCCATACATCGCCATGATTTCAAGTATCTCACCCGAGTCCGCATGTCGGGCTTGGCGAGCGACTGGCCCTGCACAAGAAGAAAAGTATCCTCGTCAGGGGGAAAACCCATATATACAAGGATATAGAATTACGGTGCAACCTTTTCAATTTTCTTGACCCAGTTTTTTTTTTTTTTTTTTTTTTTTCGAATAGAAAGATACTATTATGGAGTCCTAGATGTACAAACCTTGACCCAGTTGTCAGACTGTTCGGGGCGGCTTCAATTGAGTATTTCGTCAGGCTTCCACTACTAAATCTGATCCAAGTCGCTTTGTGTAGGCTAATTCCAATAGTCTGCTTCGTTCAGTCATATATACCTGAATCGTGTTCCCTCGTACTCGTGTTTGATGAGATCTACGACTTGCATTTTGGTCAGGATCACAACGGACGCCAGCCAAGCGTACAGTATAGTATGTCTTTTGGCGAATTGGGAAAATGCTGGATGTACATTATATATGATTTTGCGAGCTCAGTTCCCTGGATCTATATCAGACACACACATTCAAAACGTGTCCATGTCTGAAGGGTGTGATTACCACTCATCTTGGATACGTACACTGCCGATCCACCAGTTGTTGCGTTACTGTCGGATACAGTGGTAACTATCCATCATCGGGCTCAGCCGACCAGGTTCCCATCAAACCCCTGCCAAGTCCTTCCAACGCCGCAGCAAATCATCCTTTCACTTCCCAACCATGCTCTCTTCTTTACTTTTTCAGACTAGGGGAGGATACAGGTTTACATCTTATCGGTCATCTCTGCCTTTGGCGAAAGCAAAGTTCACCAAGCCCCTTGCAAGATTCACAAGTTCCTGCAAAATATGCGCAATGGCACTACTTCAACAACAACCATGGTATATGAGCAATTTTTTACACAAGCACTAGCCAAGTACTATGCCAACTCTACGCCCTCCTCTAGTCCTAATCGGCAGGGTGGCAGCCAATACCAATCTCGGCCGACTGGAAACTGCTTTAATGCACAATGAGGGAAAAAAGGAGAGCGTGACATACCTCGAAGAATTCATCGCATTTGACACGGTGGTCATGGCTACAAAGCGGGATTCATGTTGTATTTTGATTAACTGTGCGATCTCCTTACCAGTGACGCCAGTGATGCACAGACTTGCATTCAACTATGATTGCACCATATCAGCATTCACGGAAATTCAATATCAGGCATCACTTACAGCCTATGCCAGAGTGGTGGTGGTGGTGGTGATGGTGGTGGTGGTGGTGGCGATGGTGGTGGTCAAACTGAAAGTTTGCTATTTAGGCAGACCAACAAAGAGAGGAAGGAGTACGAACGTATTTGACATCTTCGCAGCAGAGCTTCTCCTCGTGATGTCCGCGAGGCATGACGCTGGCAGCCGCAATAGCGGGGAGAACGAACAAAGCGATGTAAGAGAGCTTCATCCTGAATAAGTATTTGCTTAGCTGGGAGACGGTTGAACCTGTGCTGAAGAACGACAAGCAAAGTTGGGTGTCCTTATATACCTTTTACGACTCCTGTTTTCGCATTTGTTCATGTTGTATTTGGGAAAGTGTGAACTCTGTTAATTACCGCCGATGTTGTGCAAATCAATTGAGCTGTAGTTTGTGCCGTGAATCACGTAAACTGCGTGCGGAAGTTAAAATGACCGAGTTGTTTTTGATTTCTACGTCTTGGCCACCGCATTGCCCGCAAACAGATCGCGGATCGCCCATTTTTGACTGACGTGTGTTGAGGAGTATTACTGTAATCGAGACCCTGGATCTTGATTTGAGTTATTGGAGAACCTTGCCATGTGAGCAACGTGTTTAACCACCATGAGGAAAAAAACTACTAACAGTCTAGTCTGAGAAGAATACAGTAAAAGAAACTTACACGAGCGTAAGAAGTGAACAAGAGAAACCAGGAAAATGCATTACGCCAGAATTACAGTTTTGCCTTTACCCCTTGATGGTGGGTCACTATACGATGCCTAATAAGTAAGTATTGTTTGATTCCTAATCTTGAATGGACGTACGAATCAGGTCTAGTGAGATTTCCCCTGGTCCACATACAGTTATGTGTGTGAAAAAATAAAAAACCGAATGAAAAAAATACGTACCACGGCATGGGATCGAACAACGCATATTGAATATTGAGCTGAGAATTTCATCACCAGGTCGGTCACGTGTACCATGCAGTTGGAATATGCATAAGGAAAGCCAAGGTAAGGTTCGTTCGAACGTGTTGACTTGACGGATACGCGTGACATCGTGATCTCCGGGTGTGACGATGTGACTTCTCACGGTTCAAGACGCAACCCATTCGTTGATGTTTTGACTCAGCGCGCAAAGTGCACGGTGAGCGATGCTACGAGTACTAGCTTGAAGCTTCTCGTTGGTTGCTTTTCCGCCCACCTGTCACTGTTTTTTTTTCGTAATCAAAATGTTACAAAATGCTTGGCGGCGCTTTCGCCGCAGAGCTTTGATAACTGATTGCGCCCTGAGTAGAAATCCCACATTCTTAAGTTGTTAGGTAAGTGCTGTCAATCGCGTTTACCGAATCTGTCCTAATGCTTGTCCAAATGTCTTACATTTCTCACCTGTATGTGTAGCGTGGCGTTCGTATTATGCCTTTGGTAGCATACGCGATTGTGGTGGATGATGGGGAAGACATTTTCTGCCTCGCCTACCAGTTGAGCGCGAATACAGGTTCGCAAATCGTGGACACTTTGATCTACGAAACGTGCTTCGCAAGACGTCTCACCCACTCGTCCACTGGCTATTTCTCGCACCTAGGCGGTGGTTATAGCGCCGGTAGCCCATCGAGGGTCAAATAAAAAGCTGAATAAACTTTGGGAGATGGAGATGGAAAAGGAGGACGTGGTGGGTTCTATTTCCTTGTTAACTGAGGTGTATGACGACGTCATGCCTGTAGAAAAGGAGCGTCATGAATGTCCCGTAAAAAAGGAGGTAGCAGTGACAGAGGGACTTCAAAATTCAAGACATCGACCAGGCTCAGAGCAGTGGGTTGAGACACCACAGGCAGCCTGATGAGTGGTGTTGTTTATATGCTAGTGAGAGCATGCACGACGCGACGTCGTTGGATTTATTGCGCTTCTGCATACTCGCCAGGGCGGGGTTCACGCGTAACAAACACCTTCTCACAGCTTCATCATGAAATTGTCTGTTGCTTTACCCACTCTCCATGTTATCGCTTCTGCCAGCATCCTTCCCCGTGGGCATGACAATGATGGTGATGACAGTTTTACCTGCAGCACTGGCGAGCTTCTAGAAGGTCCGTTTTGTTTGTCTGTCCAGAGACTGACCGGTAAAATGTTCACAGACCTCTAACTTGGACCAGAAGGATAAGGATATCCTCATTGCCGTCCTCAGTGCCGCCGCTAATGATGCCTGTAAGCATGGCATGACTGCGGATTTTGTACTCGTGCTGACATAAACTCTATAGTGGTTTGCATCCCCGTTGACGTGATTGGCATCGGAGGAAATTCATGGTAAGGTGATGATAAAATCATCAAGGCACGTAATGAACAACGTTTTTTTTTAATAGCAACCAGCAAGTTGCTTGCTGCAAGAATGTTTACCAAGTACGTTATGCCATCTCTTTCTTATTATCAAATTTTTAGTCCGCCCTCATTGGTGTCGCTTGCAGCCCGGTCAATGTCAACTTGTCAGGCTGGGATCCGACTTTGAACCAGTGTCTTAAAATAAGTTCGAAACGTGATCGCACACTATTATGGCGTCTTCTCGCCATTATTTGTGTACACTAAGGTCAGATAGAGAAAACGCACTGGATGACAAGGATCGATACAGTGAGGTCCCTTCCTTTCCTACATTTTTCCCTGTCTACTACCAACAGGGGTGCTCGACGCATTCACTCTTATAAAGCAACATTTATATGCGGGACAATAGTGGATTGAGCGATCGCACACCATTATGGCGTCTTCATAATAGCTTATGAATATATTAAGGCCGAGCCGGAGTAGATGGTATAAATAGGTACCGACCAGCATCCCCGTGCTACGTAGCAAGATACGCCTTTGGTGTAAAGCTTTTATCGCTTGCGTACGAACAGGTGGGTCGAATGGTCTCCGGTTTCCTACCAGGGTTCGTCGGCTTTGCCATGCTTTACATGACCCAAGTCAAGATACGAGACTGGTGAGTGAAATCGTAGGCAGGGGGGAAACGTACGTCGAAATGGGTTTGGGGGTCGAATGGCCTCCGGTTTCCTACCAGGGTTCGTCGGCTTTTCCATGTTTTACACGAACCAAGTCAAGATACGAGACTGGTAAGCGAAATCGTAGGCAGGAAAAAAAAGTACGCTAATCACCTAATCATGAATCTTGTCTGCCTAGCAAGGATGGTTTGAACATTCAACCAAAAGATGGAGATCACATAGCGGAACTTTGACGTTCCGCTGCTGGACACGCTGCCGGAACACTGCAGAGGCGGAATTGCGGCATTTACCCATCTCCAGGCCGCAATGACTAATGCAGGGACAGGAATTGCTGTGATAAATGTGATCTATTGTCGCCGAGGCCACTGAGAAGGAGGAAAAGCGTTTGAAGGACGAAAGTGCTTTGCCTTTCAATGGGCAGGATTGACGCGGTAGAGCAAATTTGGGCGCAGGTGAGGTTCCGTTTCAATCGGCCAGCTGGAACGAGTGGAAGAAATGCCTCCCCCCTTGCTGCCCTTCATGTACCCGTACTGGACAGTGGCCCGGGGTCATCAGAGCACCAATATATATGAGTCCTTGCGTTGAGGTAAAAATTGCAGTCGGGCTAAAGGACTCAAGAGGGCGTGGGAATGCGTTCAGAACGAACATCGTCGTAAGGCGGAGCCCTGTACGACTTTGACGAAATATATCATCGAAAGAATATCTTCCCAACTGATGTTCCTACGTTGTATGTAGAAAAGAGGAGAATGCGGTGGAGCTGGACATCGCCAAGTAAGCGTCATTGCCAGGACTTTTATGTAACAGCAAAAGGCGTTCCTTTCCCCATCAGCCTCTCTCTCTACAGCCGCTGGACGCTACAGCTCCTTATCAGTGTCCTAAGTCGTACTTTGGCCCGCTTTCCGTTCCAGACAGGTTGTAACCGATAAGCATGTCATGGTCGGAGTTAACATAATTTTACTCGCTCGAGGAAGTGGTTGGAGACAAGCCAGGTAGCCCACGTCACACGTTCATAGGCGCCCTGGTTGGCGAGCTGACTAGCTGACTATCAATGCCACTGTGCACAAGGAGAACTACATATTCAAAATCTATAACTATTCATGACACAAGTACTACTAAGGTAGTATGAGGCTTCTACGCCGTCTTCCTAATCCTCATCCCAGTGGAAAGGGTGACATTCATAGCCCGTCCCGGTCGACTAGAAACTGCTTTAATCACAAAGAGGGAAAAGGAGAGTATGACATACCTCGTAGAAATACTTGCATTCGACACGGTGGTCGTGGCTACAAAGCGTGATTCATGTTGTATTTTGATTAACTCTGCGATCTCCTTACCAGTGACGCCAGTGGTGCACAGACCTGCATTGAGCTTTGATTGCACCACGTCAGCATTCACCCAAATTCGATGTCAAACAGCGCTTACAGGCAACGCCCAAGTGCTTGTTTTGGCCATACTGAAAGTTTGCTATTTAGTCAGACGAACAAAGAGAGTAAGGAGTACGAACGTAAAAGACACTTTTGCAGCAGAGCTTCTGGTCGTCAGAATGGCGGGGCACGATGCCAGCAGCAGCAATAGCGGGGAGTGCGAACAAAGCGATGTAAGAGAATTTCATAGTGAGTAACTGTGAAGCCTAGAGTCGGTTGATCCTCTGTTGGAAAGGATCAAGCGAAGTTTAGTCTTTTATACCTTTTTTGAGCGCTCTCGCTGTTGTTCGTGTTGTATTTGGGAAAGTGCAGCTTATGCTGTTCAATTGTATTGAAGCTGCATTTCATGTCGTAACTCACGTCACGTATGTCATAAAAACGCGGAAATTAGGGGGATTTGGGCGATTTTTTTGAATTGCATGGTTTGGGAGCTACGTTGCGCCATCCAGCGGATCTCGGATGGCCCATTGAATGATAGTTCAACTGACTTGTGACCAGAGTGAGGTGTTGCTGTGTTTGAGACCCTTGATTCGAGAACTAGTGAGATTGACCAACATTTGTGTTGCAATGAGATGTTATTGTTTTCCCTGATTAAACGACATGTTAGTACTAGCGCGGCGGCGTGAAAGGTGATTAACAGTACAAATGTCTGGACAAGATGCTGTTTACCACTGTTAATAGTCTAGTCTGCGGAGAAAAAACAAAGGAAACGTACGCGAGCGTGATGCAGCGAATAGGAACTATAGAAAAATATATTATGACATACGGCAGAATTACGGCAGAATTACGGATTTTATCTTCACCCTGTGATCATGAGTCTATACCATGCCTATTAAGTAAGTATTGTTTGATTTTAGACATACAAATCTGGTCTAACGAGATTTTCCCTGAATCGAACCCAAATATATATGCAATGTTTCGTGAAACAAAGACTCAATGAAGAAAAGCACCCGTACCACAGGCTAGAAGCACGCAGAAATCCCGAGCTAACTACCATATTGAATGATTTGAGTTCGGCTGAAAACTTTATCAGCGATGAGGAAACCTTGATGCACGCTAGTTTGGTCGCTGGGGACACTTGTCTCCGACGTCAAGGAACAGGCTGGGGTGCCAGATGACAAAAGCGGTCTACTGCCTGAGCTGAAATCAATTGGTTGAGCAAAGACATATGTTGTGTAGAGATATTTGAAGGAATGCCTGAGGGTCCACTCGGATAGCGACCACTCTCCTCGCACCACGCTAGGTGTATCTGGTTTGAAGGGCTTCTCACTCTCCCCATCTCGCAACCGCCGTGTACCGCTGGACCCATCAGATGGTGCCAGTCCAGTTAGAGCGGTAACATCACCATTCATGTCTCCTGTAATAGAGCGGTTGCATGTTGTGTGACATCTCGGGAAGAGGAGTGTTCATTTGCATGGCGCAAGTTGTACCCGATATGCATATCGTATTCTCGGTGGCCAGAGAATGAGCTGTGAGTCTGCTGGCGTCATCTCAGTAAAACGTGGTCGCTGTGATCATGATACAGACACTCAGTTATTCATAAGAGGCTAGATCATATTACGAAACCGGAGAAGGAAACAAGAAACACAATCATAATCCAGACAAATCAATGACTACGTCACGATGCAAGTACTATTCAAGTAACATGCGAACATTAAGCTGCAACTTTCTTGTGGTCCCAGTCATGGTCGTGGTCTTTCTTGTGGTCCCAGTCATGGCCGTGGTCCCAGTCATAGTCGACACGATAACAGTTATGGCCAACCCTATCCCACTAGAAGCGATTTTAGTACCCAGAGAGACAAATGGACAGTGTGACGTACCCTATCGTAAGACTCGCATTCGACATACTCATGGCTACAAATGTGATTCATGCGGTGTTGTGGTATCCAAGTAATCAGCTTACCATTTTCCTGCAGTGCTATATTTATGGAAATCCTCAGGATAGCAATCATCTTCGATGACACCACGTCAGCATGCACCTAACTTTCGACATCATATAACACTTACAGCCAGTGCCATCTTCGTAGTCATGGTGGCCATGGTGGTGGTGGCCATGGTGGTGGTGGTGGTGGTGGTGGTGGTGACCGCCCTTGCCGTCATCGTCATACTGACAGTTTGCTATTCAGTCAGGACAACAAAGAAGATCTGGAGGACGAACAAATTCAACCCTCTCGCAGCAAAGCTTCACGTCCCCACCGCGGGGGAGAACGCTGGCAACAGCGAGAGAGGGGATAGCGAGCAAAGCAATGTAAGAGAACTTCATAGTGAGCTATGACTGTTGTTAAGCTGAGATGTGGTGGATCCTGCTGAACGAAGAGGACCGAAGTCTGGTGCTCTTATATACCTTTCTCTGCCCGTGTATGCTGCATTTGGGAAAGTGTGCAGCCTGTTAATTACCGTCGAAATTGCGCGGTTCAAATGAAAATCGCAGCTCGTGTTACGGGTCAGATCAGCCTATTTCACAAATTTGAATTGTGTGTTTGGGGGCCACAGCGCGCATTGCCGGCGGAGATCTCGGATCACCAATTGATGACTAGTTCGATTGAGAATTTGTGGCTAGAATAAAGCATTGCTGTAATTATTATTATTATTTCCGCATAGAAATGTGTTACCGAAACCTGTACGCCCTAATGGCACCAACTGCCGGAAGCGATGCCTCCGTATGTATCTAGTGATGTGACCAAGTAAAAAGCATAGCACCTTAAGTAAAAAGGAAAAGCCTGAACCTGCGGCGGCTACCGACATTAAAAGCATTGCTGTATTCAAAACCCTCTTCAAATCTTGTCTTGAGGAAGAGAATTTGCCATGTGAGCAGCAAGTTTAACTGGCATACGTGTTATAACGAAGAAAAAGTACTGAGGTTGACTTCTTCGTTAAATGACATGTAAGTACTAGCGCGGCGGAGTGAAATCTGGCGAAGTTGGGTGCAAGGGGTCATGCAAACGTCTGTGCAGGATACTATTAATAGTCTAGTCTGAGGAAACCAGAGTAAAGGAAACGAACGTGATACGTTGAGGAAGCGAACTGGACGGGGGAAATGTTTATTATGACAGGCGCCAGAATTATGGTTTCACTTTTACGCTTGATCACGATGCTAATAATTATAGGTTTGATTCTAGATGTTGAATAGACATACAAATCAGGTCTAGTGAGAATTTCCCTAGGTGAATGGACAAGTACTATTACGTGAAACAAAAACGGAAAGAAGCGCACTTACCACGGCATGGATGCGTGTTGTCGGGCTAGAAGCATGGAGTATTTAAACAGTTTGAGTTGGGCTGATAACTTCATGACCGATTCGGTCAAGTTCAGAAAATGCATCATGAAACCTGTGGCATGTCATCTGTTAGCGGCACTGGGGTGGTCAGACGGTGCAGGTCAACCGGAGCTGACTTTCTGATCAAATCGATTGGCCAAGCGCGTGGCTGTGTCGCGCGGCAGATTTTGTCAAGCCGTGCATCATGCGCGCGTACCCTCCACGAGCCAAGCCATAGCCGCAGTCTATGCACGTGCGCCCCTGCAATACACCACTCTGCTATTACCGACTTTGATAGAGTGTTGCACTTCTGTCAAGGGATATGTTAAACCAGAGAATGCTCCTGGATCGTAGTGTTGCCACTGGCTCGGCTCCGAGCCGTGAGCCGGTCGAGCCGAGCCAATCGGGAGCGGAGCTGGAGCTCTGATCGGCTCGGCTTTCTTTTTCAGCTCCGAGCTGCTCAGCCTCGTCTCGCCACCGTCCTGTCCAGCGCTCGCTCTCTGCCCCCTGGCCGCCCTCTTCATCAATGGTGAAAGGCTTGGACTCAAAAGCGATGACATCGTTGTAAGCAATGCCACTCGATAAGCATCGAGTCACACATACAATTTTTTTTCCCCTAGGAATTTGGCATCGACATAAAGCCGCCGCTCGCGTCATATGAGGTATTACTGGCATGGGTGGCATGGGCGGGAATATACGCCCACCTGGCAAAAGTGGTCTTTCGACTCATTTTCGGCCGTTTACAGGGCGAACTGCAAAAAACCAAGGACACGGGCGCGGAACTACAGAACCTAACGAGTGCCCTAGGTGACATTCAAGACACGCTAGGCGGTGCCTTGGTGAGTTTTCCCGATTATATGGCCGAATTCGAGTTGACGCGTGCGCGTTTAGCTGCAGGACATGCCTCCCCCACCTCATTCGCTCCCTCCTATACGTCCATCTCAATCTCAACCGCCGGCAGGGGAATTGTCCTCTGCGACGGCAGCCAATGCCCCTCCGCAGGCTCCTGCGCAGCTCAGTTGGTTGTATCAACGGAGACGTTGATTGAAATTCAAACTTGGTTACAGGACACACCCCCACCACCTTCCTCCATCGCGCCGGGGATACATGTCCCTTGCCCAGCTAGTAAGCTTCTCCTTCCTACCCTGTCCACACCACCGCTGCCACCAAAAAGGCCACTGTGCGCAACCTACCACCACCACCACACCACTTGCAATCACCACTGCACGCAATGGCCACCCTTGCCCATTGCCATGCCAAAGTGCAATCCATGGTCTGGTCGCAGCAAAAACTGTGGTGAGTGGTGACTATATGCGCCCAAATTTATAGCTCACTCAAATTTTAAATCAATACCACGTGCAACAGCTTCCACCACCACTCGGCGACCATTGCAATCCACACCGCACCATATGCAACCACATTGGCAATTCGCATCACGGTGCGTTTTTCCCTTTTTTTACTTTAAGTTTTTTTAATGTTGCTTTGCATGTAACGGCCAACTGCACCTTGATGACATGCCGCGCCATGCACTTCAACCACCCACTACTCAAAACCACCACCACCCTGCCACTCACGACAATCACGACCACACACTCATACGGCCCTTGTGTGCCGTACTGCACCTCGATGACCACCCTGCGCGCCATGCTATCTGTCACATAGATTCACAATTAAAATACAAGAGTGTACTACGATTAGAGAATAAATTTTTATACATTAAATGTCCTGTGTGACTGCTTCAACAGTGGTCACTCTGGCTACTCTCAAAGCAGGTACAATGGCTTTCAAAGCCAGTTTGAGGGCTTTCAGAGCCATGTACCTTGCTCGGAAAGCAGCAAGTGGCTCGGGCGGCTTTAGTTTTGCTGATGGACCATCTGTTGAGGAAATCGAGAAGCAATTTTGATGACAATGATGAAGATGACGACAACGACGATGCTCAGAGTGTTGTCACTGTTACTGATGGGGAACTCGAGTGTGTGGACGAGGATGTCGAAAACCCAATGGAGCGTGAGGGCCACCATCATCTGGACGATTCGGAGACCAACGAAGAAAAGCATCAGTGGCGGAGATGGCCAAGCCAACAATGGGGATGCACGCTGCCATTCTGAATGGGACTTCTCATCGATCACGATCGCCATCACAGGGACAGGCCTCATTGGAGGCTGGTCGAGCAGTTGATGGGGTGGCGGCAATGAGGAGGGCCTCATGGATGGTCGACCAAGGCAAGGGTGGTGAGCTGCCAGTGCCCATACCAGCCACGTGATCGGCTCCAGCTCTGGAGCTGGAGCCGAGCCTAGTCGAGCTCCGGCAACACTACCCGGATTCATTGCTGCGCGGAAAAAAAAAAGAAGTCAGGGACCCCTTCGAATGAGAGTCGCTAATATCATTTTAGGGTACGTAACGATCTCAGCACTCATATATCGACACGCCAACATGTCACCTGAGCCGCTGGCGGAGGAATAGCAATGTTCTTAGCAATGCCATGTTCATGTTGTATTGAACCTGTTTAGAGAAGCAGAATTCCAGCGAGTTACCTGCCTCCAGTCATTGCACGATTGCAGGATTGACACTTTACGGGGCTGCAGTTTTCATAGACGCGGCATTAAGAACTCACGCGTGTTTGCCATAAGCTGCACGACGTGGTGTTAATGATTTGGCTTTTGCATCAAGTTTAAAATATATGGACTTGCTTGACACGATTGCTGGCATACATGCAACGGCCCATTCCAAAGAAGCACTAAATGGATGTATCTCACCCCGCCTACACATAGAGACTACCTTCTACACACGGGACGCCTTCTGAGCGCACGGGGAAACGGAAAGAGAAAGGCAGATGTGGAGGGCGAAAGGTGTATAAAGCCTGGAGAATTCGACGACAAAAACAAGATGTGCTCTTGCACAACAAACATTCACCGTTGCGTTCGCCTCCTCTTCGCTCTTCCTGGTGCGCCGCTCCGCATGCTAGCCTTTGTGGTCACCAAAACGCGATCGCTGTCACGCTGGTCACCGGTTAGCAGACAGTCTTATAAGAGGCTAGAGCAGATTACGACGCCAGGGAAAAAGATAGTTGCCCCGATCGGCCAGATCTACACCTTTCTTTGCCTCGCCGATCACGCACCCCGCTTATGGCAGGTCCCTTAAGGATATGGTCCGCTTTAAGACATAGCAGTGACGTTATCCCAACCAGAATCAGGAATACAAGTACTACACAAGTACTATACAAATGCTGTGCGAGTACTACGCTGCCTTCCCATCCGTCTTCGCAACTTTCTTGTAGTCCCAGTCGTAGTCGACGCGATAACAGTCATAGCCAATCTTAGCCCACTAGAAACGGATTTAGCGGCCACAGAGGTAGAAAAAACAGTGTGAAATACCGAATTGTAATACTCGCACTCGACACGTTCATGGCTACAAACGCGGTTCATGCTGTGTTGTGATAACTAAGCAATCAGCTTACCATCCTCCGTTCTTATGGAAGTCAAAAAAGTCATCACGATAGCAACCATCTTCGATTGCGCCACGTCAGTATTCACCTGACTTGAGAGATCAGACAGCACTTACAGCCAATGCTATAGTGTCCGTGGTGATGGTCGTGGTCGTGGTGATGGTGGTGATGGTGGTGGTGGTCACCGTAGTAGCCGTCAAACTGAAAGTTTGCTATTCAGTCAAACCGAGAAAGAGATTCAATAGGACGAACATATTCAACCCTCTGGCAGCAAAGCGTCTCACCCCCACCGCGTGGCAGAACGCTGGCAACAGCGAGAGAGGGGATAGCGAGCAAAGCGATGTAAGAGAATTTCATGGTGAGTTGGTGAGTAGATGTTAAGCTGGGATGTGGTGGATCCTGCTGAAGAAAGAGGACCGAAGTCTGGTGCTCTTATATCCCATTCTCTGCTCCCTTTTGTGCATGTTGAATTTTATTAGGAAAGTGTGAAGTCTGTCGAAGCTGTTCTGTCGAGTTGCAAACTGCAGTTCGTGTCATAAATCACGTCACTGCTCCCCTGTTTCAGAATCATGAGCATCCTGCTGTTTACGAGAATCAACAAATCAGCGCTCGGCTCTCACTTCATCATACAACTTTAACCATATTGGGTATAATTTTGAATTGTGTCTTGCAAGCCAATGAAGGTCGGCCAATTCATTATTAGTTCGACTGAAGATTCGTCAGTTGAGTGTGTTGCTGTACCCGACTTGGCACATTAGAGGACTTGGAATGCGAGCAGTCATCATTGTGTGACAATAAAAACGAGTTACCGACGGAGTGCAATGTCCAATCGACATCCAGATGCATGGGGAATGGCAGATATGAAATCTAGGGTATGCGGAGGTTATGCGCAAGGTCATGCGCAAGGTCGAACAAACGTACATGTTGGATACATTGGGGAAGTGAACTGGCCCGGCAAGGAAAAAAGTACATCATAACAGACGTCAGAATTCCGATTTTACCTTTACCCTTGATCACAAGTCCACTGATGGCACTACACGAGACCTATGTAGGCTAAAGGGCCAAGACATACTGGGAATTGATTCCAGATCGTGAATCCGTTACGTGAAGCAACAATAGGAAGAAGTACACGTACCAACCACGACATGGATGCATGTCGTTGGGCTAGATGCAGGCATTTCGTAACTTGTTGGAACAGATTGAGTTCAGTTGGTACCTTCATCACCGCCTCGACGGATCTAGTTCGAGGAGTAACGGAACCGGAAAAGGTACAACGAAACCTGACGCATGTTGACAAACCGTCTTTCTTGTATTCATTACTTGGTCATTGGAGACTGTCTCCGACGTCCACGAACAGGTGAGCACCGGATGATAAAAGAAACCTGGTAAAACCGATGGTTGACAAAAACATCTAGTGCCAACGGAATGCCCGTGTACTTGATGAAGGTCACCCTATGCTAGTACTGCGCTAGTTCATCTGGGGTGGATTGGTTTGGGATTGGGTAGATAAGAATGTGCTAACTGGCGCGTTTGTGTCCGCGCGTTGTGAGTCGTGACGGCGGTGTGATAGTACATAATTTTGTATCTCACCCCAGTAATAGAGGTATTCGCATATCTAATTTCAAGTATCAAACAGCGACTGGAGGGCATAGAGATCCAATAGTGCACAAAAGGCAGGCCTATCACGCAGGAACGGATGGATAATGAGTGGTACACGTGACTTGCGGAAGTCTCCACCCCCCACATGTCCATAGCCCTCTCCACTCATCTCATTGCCCACCCACCACTCCAAAACTCCCGATGCTCACGAGTAACAACCAACACCAGGACATCGGGAGTCACGCCTCGCTCGCTTCCATCCAGCCCCCCCTGGTCAGAAGGAGCTTGTTGACCAGTAGTGACCTGCGAGGCTCGGGCACACCGCTCACCCATTCCCCGACTGGTCGATGGCCAGAAAGCACAGTGCGCGGCGCTTTCCCCAATCTGCTTTAGCACCTCTATTCACCTCTGCTACTATAGCAGCAGATACTAATGGCACGTACACATGACTAGATATATGCGCTCGCAAATTCCGTTCCGTCAGTCAAACGTCTGAACGACGGCAAAGAGTAAGACTGATAGGATGCGTCAATGTTCTCCTCTGGATGCCATTTACTGGCGAATACCACTGTGCACTATCCATTCCTGTAGACGCGTGCAGGCGCTTCTCAGTAAATATACCAGGCTGCGTTATGTGGGGTTTACAATCTATGGCATTGAGGGCCTTTCTCCTTCGCCCGTCAATGTTATTACCCGCTTTCAAATATAGTCCAATTGGTGTAGTGGCGGATTCAATCATTATCGCGTCACCCTCTCGACCATCCGGAAGACTGGTGAATGGCAGTGACAAAATGAATCGGGTCGCTGCACGTGGTGGGCGATCGAAGACAATACAAGCCGCGATAAGGTGTATGATCCTTAAAGATATAGTCCACTTGCTGCTTACTGCCAATCGCGCTATGCTGAACGAGAACCACTATTGTCAATAACTATTCTATGACACAAGTTCTATGCGAGCGCTACACTGGCTTCCCGTCGTCCTAGTCGTAGGAGGTACAGTCAATGCCAATCTTTTCATCCTAGAAACTGCTTTAGTACCCCGAGTTGCAGAAAGGCCAGTGAGATACCTTAATATAGTGCTCGCAGATGACATGCTTATCATCGAAGAGGCTACCAAACGTGATTCATGTCATGTTGTGATAACTGGGCAATCAGCTTACCAGCTGTGTCCAAACCAATGATAGCAATGATCTTTGATTGCAACATGTCAGCGCCATTCACCTAAATCTCGACATCAGACATCAGACCACACTCACGGCCAATACTATATTGTTGGTGGCGGCGATGGTGGTGGTGGTGGTGGTGATCATGGTGATCATGGTGGTGATGGTATCGCTGAAAGTCCGCTATTCAGTCGAGCAGACAAAGATAGTCAGGAGGACGAACGTAGTCGAGGTGTTTGCAACAGAGCTCGTAGCCGTAATCATCACCACGGGGCAGAATGCTGGCTGCTGCAAGAGAGGGGAGAGCAAGCAAAGCGATGTATGAGAATCTCATGATGAGCTGGCCAGTCGTTATTCGCTGGGGGGTGTTCGATCCTCTGCTGAAGAACGACCACTGAAGTCTGGTGCTCTTATATACCTTTTCCTCCTACTCGATTCATTAGACTTGGGAAATTGTTCAATTCAATTGAAACTGCAGTTCACATATGTCACGTCACCACTTCACAGCAAATTCCACTTCCGCTTTAACCATATGTTTGAATCCTATGTTTTGGGAGCCATGGCATTTACAACAGATCTCAGATCGCCAATTGTGAACATTCGCGCTAGAGTGAAGTTACTATATCTGGAGCGGCGAGATGATGCGTAAGCCACTGGTGCGTTGCCGCACGAACAAAAGGAGATGTATACCAAATTAGTGATAGCTTTCCGTGGCTGAACGTGCTCGTATGATATCTAGGGTAGCCGATTACACTCTTGGCAATTACGGTCATGTTGAAGTTGTTACCCTCAATGCGCTCTCACTGTGCCAGTCAACCACCCTCAAGGTTGGTACCCTCAATGCCTGCCTGCCACCCTCTTCAATACCCTCGACACACTATGGTGTTGGAATTATGGAGCCAGATGAGCGCGCCGCTCCTTTCCATCCATTTGCCCTCTGCCTCCGCGCGCCGTTTCTTTCAGCATATAGCCCTCCTGCTGCCCTCAATGGCCATCTCATTGCCCTTAACACTCACAATTACATAAGCACTTGCTGTAACACAAGCAACATTGGCATAGAATTCCGCGTACTACTAATTGTATAATATTTAGTACCAATTCACTAAATATGATGATGGAACTAATATGATTGATACACTATCTCAGGGTATGCTGAAAATGAATTGGCCAAGACACTGATCTGAGGTGTGTTCATCCTGAAGATGGATAACATCCAACTTGATGCATATTTCGCAATTTCACAAAAATTTTGGACTCCAGCCATGTGCCAGTCAAATCTCGACTAACAACCTCAGGATGTATCACCGTCTGGCTGTGTAGGAACGTACGCGAGCGGAACATATTGGGACAGCGAACAGGACGAACAGAAATGTAAATGTACAATATCATGACAGGCGCCGGAATTGTTTTACCATTTATCCCTTGATCGTGGGTCACTGACGCGGTACCTATTAGCTAAGCGCTGTATACTGTAATTGTTTGATAGGAATCAGGTCTAGTGAGATTTTCCCTGCATGAATTGACAGAACTATTACGTTGAAAACAAATAACATAAGTACCACGGCATGCAGCATCTCGCGCTAACCCACTGATAATGAACAGTCTGAGTTGGGGTGATAACTTCAGGACCAGATCGGTCAATGTTCACCAGCCCGGTGATTGTTATGCGTAGCGCAGTCGAAATATGCATAACGAAACCAATCCGCTGTCTTTGCATTCCTTACTTGGTCGCTAGAATACTGTCTCCGACGTCAGAATCACATGCTGAGGCGCCAGATGATAAAATAGGCTTACTGCCGAGGAGGTGGAGCAAAGACAGCATCGAATGTCGCATCACACCTGATAGTGTACTTGCCAGCGAGGTTGCTCCAACCGCTCCGACCTACGCTCGTTGTATCTGATGTAGACTGGTCAAGACTGGGCAGATGATAATGTACGGGCCCATTGTGTTATCGTTTTGTCAAGTTGCCTCAATGGCAAATGGTAACGTTGACTTGTGTCGTTCACGGTTCCCGCGATCTGCGATTCGATGGGAATATCCATACCATCGATTGGATCCCCCTGTGGCGTATGAATACATAAGACGCGTTAAAATAGATCCATGAATAACACTCGTAGCACGTTATAACACATGGGAACGGTTGAACTTTCGTTGCGCGTTCTGCTTAGGTCGTTGCAACACAGAACAAGGATCCGCCCCTCGGAACCTTCCAGTTAGACTGCGCGTCGTTGCCCAACGTTCAACGTTCATGTCTCGTTCATTTTATACAGGATGCCCAACTTGGAAACGGCGTGATTGGTGGACATAAATATCAGCTACTGGAGAAGTGGAGGCGTCCATGAAAATGCAATCTCATCTAGCTGTCAATACTGCAATTAATAATGAATGAGTTCAAAGAGATGAAACTGCCATACCTGTCACGGTGGGGAATCGGCTACTCGACGGGTTTAGACAGCCTTTGCAGCAGCGAAAAGTTTAAACCGCATCGAGTCATCGGCAGTATAGGAAACGGAAGGAGATAAGGCAGACGTCGTGAAAACGAAGGCGAGAAAGTATAAAGCCCGGCAGAATCGTCGACATTCTTCAGACAAACCCAATTAACAAAAGCAGCTCTTCCACATCAAAGACTCACCGCGATGTTCGTCTCTCGCATTAGACCTTTCGCTCTTCGTTCTTGCAGCTGCCATTCTTCTGGGCGACGGCACCGCATCCAGCACTGGATCCATCCAATACCGCCGATCCTCAGAGCGTTCCCATCGCATTCATACCCGACAACGTATATTTTGACAACCTTGGTGACCTCCCTTGGCTTCTTGGTCTTCTGGGATTAAACGTCATTACTGGTCTCATCGGCACTGGCACGACTTCATGGTGAGTAACTTCAAGCGAAGCAACGATCGGCCGACTTACAAACTAAACTTTGATAGCACTAGACAGAACGGTTATATATATCTTATAGCATGTGGGACCAGGAAACCCCTGCGCCTTTCCTTCAATCCTCAGCATTATTCAATGTCTGAACGAGCGAAGGGCATTGCCGGCCCTGCTGTCCTTTATTTACCTCCCTCAGCGGGACACCAGAATGAATATGTCCTTTTATTGAGAAAGATCAATACAGCCGCTGACCGGCTAGAAAAGGGCGCGGTAATGTGTTCCGAACAAACGTCTCGGCTTGAACCATTTCTTCCGGACTGGAGTTCTTATGTTGTAATTTTCTGTGTTGTGGAGAGTAAAGAGGGGAGTACAGTTGAGCTGCATGGGGACGTAGTAAAGTGTCATTGCAAAAAATTTCGGGCAGTGAAGTGGCGACGCATGAAGGTTGGAAACCTGACAACCTAACAGCAAAACCTCTGTCTGCAGCTACCGCTCCCTATCGATTTCCTACACCGCCCTTTGGCTCACGTTCCATTGCAGGCGACCTGAGCGATGTGGACGTGCATGATATATGTTATGATGCTATTGGTGGTCTTTAGCACATCGTCGAGGCTGGAACGGTATCCAGATTTCTCTCCGTTCGCTGCCCAACGCGAAGCGCACCAGCTGCCACTTTCTGCGTATAGGCAGCCGTATGAGTGGGGATGGGAGCGACAAGCTGACCAATTATCGCTTTCTGCCGTTCTTTGCTTTGACACTTTGTTGTTTCGGCAAAACGCGATCGCCAGCGGACGGTCGGATGTCAATCCCGGGCCGATCGGCCACCTTAATCCGAGCCACTCACCACACCTATAATGGGCAGGTCCTAGATGCGCTCCGTTCGCTACCAATCATCCGCGTCATGCTAACCAGAACCACTTTTATAATACAAATCGTACGATAAGGCAAGTACTATGCGACTGCTACTACCTCCCCTCACAGTCTACGCCAAGGTGATGCTCCTAGAAACTGTTTTAGTACGCAGACTCGCAGAAAGGGCGGTCACATAAGATACCTCAACAAAGCGCCTGCAGGTCGCGTGAACATAAATGGCGAGGCTACGGAACGTGATTCATGTCATGTTGGGATGACTGGACAATCAGCTTACCATATTCCACTAGGCGAGGGACGGCAATCAACTTCGATTGCACCACATCAGTATTTTCACCTAAGTGTCAACGTCAGATTGCACTTACAGCCAGTACCGTGCCTGCGTTCGTGATAGGGCTAAGAGTTTTGCTATTCAGTCAAAGAGAAAAAGGGGAATCAAAAGGACGAACAAAGTAGACCTGTTTGCAACAGAGCTTCAAGCTCACTGCATCATCACCACTTTCACCGCGAGGCATAACGCTGGCAGCAGCAAGAGTGGGGAGAGCGAGCAAAGCAAGGTAAAAGAATTTCATGATGGACTGGTGAGTTGGGAGGGGGTCCGACCGAGTCTTATATACCTTTCTCTCCTGCTCGTTTTTGGGTGGGAAGTGTGAATACTGCGGATATTGTTCCATTCAATTGCCAGTGAAACTGGCAGCTGTCGTTCACATCACCTGTTTCATCAATAGCTTGTCATGAATAATAATAAAACCTTCGACCATATACCATTAACAGTCTAGTGCGGGGAAAATAGGGTAAGTGACGCGAATACGACGGGAACAGGGTAAATGCATGTCATGCAGACAGAAGAATTTCAGTGTTGTCGTCACTCCTTGATCATGGTTCAATGGCGGCCACGTCGTACTACACGAGACGTCTCCAGGAGGGATTGTAGGCCAAAGGGCCAAAGGTATTTGTTTGATTCTTGACTGAAAACAATGCGAATCACCAATTGAAGTTAGCGAGATCTCCCTTCATAAATCGGTTCCAAAATACCGGTTTCTGAAATGAAGAAATGTGTACGTACGGCATGGATGTCGGCAGGCTAGAAGCACACCTAATCTACCCATATGGAGCAGTTCGAGAAACTTCCAGTCATCCATCTATCTTGCATTCCCTGCTTGGTCGCTCCTAGCCGCAGTGTCCTGGTTCAGAGGCGGCAACAAGAGAGACATATTTTTTCTGCTGACATCGAGTAAAGATAGCATGTCGTGTAGCGACACTTCAAGGAATGCCAGATGGTATACTTGATAGAGGCCGCTCTGTCCTAGAGTAGTACCACCTGAGCTAGGATTGAGGTAGGCTGGTTTGAGATTGCATGGATGGGGTTTTCGTCTGGTCAAGTTGCGTCTGATAACGTGTCACGGTGCAGTGCTTGCATCATGTGCGATATGGATGGCGCCATATACCCTGAAGAATCCATAGTACGTAAATTAGAAAAATACTTAGACGACCTCCACCAAAGGCTTTCAGAACGAATATCATGATGCGCATCACCATCTCCCACCCGGGCTAGAAGATCCTCAACACCAACCACACAATCCCGGCCATGCCGCACAACAACAACCCGACCACACCAGCTACAAACAACAACACCTCATTCTGCGACTCCTTCTCCTGTCTAGCGGCATGACTCAACCCATTCGCAGCGATCCCGGCGCGAATGTCCTCTATCCGTTTCTTCTTGGATAACTCTACCTCTAGGAAATTTTCCAGTTGAGCCGTACGCCCTCGCGCATCTAAAAAATCCATCATCGGCGTTGAAGAACCAGGCGCAAGGTAGACAAAGGACGGGTAGTGCTGTTCGTTCCATTGTTCAATCTGTGACCCCAAAAAAAACAGAAAAAAACAGCTAGAGACGTATCCTGGAGCAAAAAAAGATCTCTTACTTACCTTGCCGCAAGCAATGGATATTCGGATAAAGCAGGGATCTTTTGGGTTCGACTTGGCGTGTATCTTCCGGATATAGTGTCGGAAAATGAGCCCAACTTCACGGGGATTCGTTGAGCGCATGATGAGCTGAATGATGCGTCAGCCCATTCCATCCCATTGGGGAAATTATGATCGTACTAACCTGGGCAGCCTCCGCTTTTCTAATTTTGATGTTCCGCAAGAACATCTCCGGATTTTGATAACACAAATTAAGAGTTGCCAGCGCCATGACAGCAGGAATCGCGCAAAAGTTGAACACGCTCTGGCTTTTCAACACCCGAAGATAGTCCAACGCGTCTAGAGCGTGCCTAAGCGCGTCCAGAATCATTCCGCTCTGCGCCCAAATCGCGCTGCGCTTGATGTCCTCCGCTTCTGGGCCCTGTTTGCCTTCCCAGGCACACATGTCCCGCATTTCCGTGAATCCGTGTTTGCCCCATATTTCACGGGGCCAGAAATGCCTTTTCTGTTCAACGTCTTCTCGGTAGTCACGGATAATGTTGGTTTTCTGGAGAAGGAGACCCATGGAGTTGGACAACTCTAGCTGGTCTCCCAGCCATGAGGCCTCCTTTGTTGATACGGAGAACAAACGCGAGAGACCCTCGCCAACGAGGCCTGCAACATAATGGCAGTACAGGTCGTATTCTGCGACTGTTTCCAAATATATGGACCCTGTTGTCGCAGCTTTATGGGCGTAGTCGGCCATGCCGGTTTCCATTTTGTGGCAAATGTCGACTATGACGGCTTTGTAGCTAAAGTATGTGTTATCAGCCCATGTTTTGTATCAGAGAAGTGCGTGCGTGCGTACTCGGGTGCTAGGCGGTTCACCTCCTCTACGATAATGTCATATTCGACGAGAAGTTGCCTGTCCTTCTCGTCAGGTCCGCACCCGTCAAAAGTCCAACCCGGCGTTACTGTGTGTAGGTGAAAGGAGCGGAGAATAGGCTGTTTGATTTCATCTGGTATCGTCATGTCATCTTCTATGGTATCCAATCCTCGAAGAACGAGATAAAATAAGCATATCTAAGCACAAGCATCGAACACAGCGTCAAAACCAAAGGAAGCCTGAAACGTACCGTTCGCGCTAGGTCCCCTTCCAACTCCTTGATCACAGCGGCAAAACTCCGGCTAGTTTTGTCCAAAAATCCCCAACACCTCTGCATACTTTCTCTGTCCCAACCCGACGTCGGGTGCTCCTTGATGGCCGTGATGTCGCGCTTTTGTTCATGATATAGATAAAACTGGACAAGGCTCCTGAACTCCAAAGGATGGGTGAGTAGAAGGACAATCCAGTTGAGAGCGCCCATCGCGGCGCGGAAGGGGGTAAGTCAGGGACCTGCGATGCGCGTATATTTTTTTGACACTCGTACGACTCGGGTGTTCCCGCACGTGATCGACACGTCAACCGCAGGAGTCGATTCAGCTGAAAACCAGGAATCCAACAAGGAACTGAGCTAGGCATGAGACTTGCAGGAAGACATCTGGATTATACCGTTGCAATAGTATATGTCATAACAATTTGTCGCCATCTAGAAAATCTTCAACCAACCCAGCCCGAATGTCCCCTATCCGTTTCTTCTTAGCCAGTTCCGCCTCTATGTGGTCTTCTAATTGGACAACACGTGCCCTTGCATCCGAAGGATCTGTCACCGATTTGGAGGAGTGGGACGGAGCAAGGTGCATAAAAGATGGGTAATACTGTTCGTTCCATTGTTCGATCTGCGACGAAAACAGCAGTTAGGTTCGTCTTCTACTAGGAGCAGCGAATCGTGTATTTACCTTGCCGCAAGCGATGGATAGCTTCGCGAGGATGTGTTGAATGCATGATTAGCTGACAGGGCTCGTCAGACAATTCTCTATGTTGAGATAGCATTTATAACTAACGTGCACGGCCTCCGCTTTGCTAATTTTGATGTTCCGCAAAAACACCTCCAGGTTTTGGAAACACAGTGCAAGAGTTGCCAACGCCACGACTGCCGGGATTGCACAGGATTTGAACACGTTCGGACTCCTCAACATCCGGAGAGCATCCAACGCGTCTATGGCGTGCCTAAGCGCGTCCAGGACCATTCCGCTCTGCGCCCAAATCGCTCGTTGCTTGATGTCCTCCGTTTCTGGGCCCTGTTTGCCTTCCCAGGCACACATGTCCCGCAATTCCATGAATCCATGTTTACCCCATATTTCATGGGGCCAGAAATGCCTTTTCTGTTCAACGTCTTCGCGGTAGTCACGGATAATGTTGGTTTTCTGGAGAAGGAGGACAACTCTAGCTGGTCTCCCAGCCATGGGGCCTCCTTTGTTGATACGGAGAACAAACGCGAGAGACCCTCGCCAACGAGGCCTGCAACATAATGGCAGTAAAGATCGTATTCTGCAACCGTTTCCGGATACGTTGGGCCCGTTGACGCGGCTCTATGCACGTAGTCGGCCATGCCAGTTGCCATTTTGTGGTAAATGTCGACTATGACGGCTCAGTAACTACATATCTGTTTGTCAGCTCACGGTCTGCAGCAGAGAAATGGGTGCGTACTCGGGGCGCTAGACGGTTCAGCTCTTCAACGACAACGTCGTATTCGACGAGAAGTTGCCTGTTCTTCTCATTTGGCCCGCACCCGTCAAAAGTCTAGCCCGGTGCTATCGTATGTTGGTGAAAGGAACGGAGAATAGATTGTTTAGCTCCATGTGGTATCGTCATGTCATCTTCTATGGTATCCAATGCGCGCAGAACGAGATAAAATAAGCATATCTAGGCAGACGTATAGCATGGAGTAAAACCAGTCGCATATGATGGCACAACCTACTGTTCGTCCGAGGTCGCCTTCTATACAGCGGCAAAACTCTGGCTAGTTTGGTCTGGAAATTCCCAACATCTCCGCATGCTTTCTCTGTCCCAGCCAGACGTCGAGATAGTATTAATGGCCTGTTCATGATATAAGTAGAACTGGAAAAGGCTCTTGACCTCCGAAGGACGGGTAAGGAGAAAGGCAATCCAATCGAGGACGCTCCGGGACCGATGAACGAAAACTCGGTATTTTTCTAATGGCATGACGGGTGCTCTGGGAGGGAACCCGAGGCAGAGGACTTGATTTTTTGTTTTAAACGTATGAGTCTCACGCTCCTCATACCCTGCTTACAACATAATCTATCAGTAGCCGTTGCCAATCATGGACCCGCCTCTCGATCCGCCAATTCGCATACAAGAGACGTCCAGAGTGCCATTGTCGACGAAACAGGCGATAAAATCTCTCGAGTCATTTTTAGACGACTTTGAAGCGCGCAGTTGCACAAGTCAGGCAGGGAATGGGGCGGTGTCGGTTCAGCTGAAAAAATTAAAAGATGCATTGAAGGAGGAGAGAAAAATGAGGATTGACGAATAAAAGGTAAATCTTGTCTCATTTATAGACAAAAACGATTCATTAGTATTGCTCTAGACCGCCACCTCCAACCGGCGGGTGGAGCCGGTGTTCGTCTGTCAATCCATTACGTCTACATGAAATGAAAAGCTAAATTGCATTGTTCTATGCCATTGGGTTGATCAAGCTTGGTTGAGGATGCCCGTTGCTACTTACCAATGATCTCCAGGTTCATCCTGTGCGCCCAAATCTATAACCCTAAATTAAGGTCCACTGATTGGTCTCACTCTTTGCAAAGGGTCGGTTTGGGGTACGCTGTTAACTTTCATGCTTCGCAGTGTGTTCCGAATTGTTCGTTTTGTCAAGCAATAGAAAATCACTATGTTGAGCTTACACCGATGGTCTCCATCTCTCGCTCAAACATACAATACTGGTTGGATTCATGGCTAGTGATCAAGCGGACGGTGCTCCGAGGCTAAGGTGGAGGCTGAAGCGTGCACAGGCATCCGAAGCCAAGTTGTCATCACTATGCACGAGCTCATCGGTGCCGCGGGCTTGCTTGATCATCCGGGACCAGCTATGGCAAAACTGCTCCTCCGATCTCGCCCTAATGAACACTGAAAATGTTACGATTCAAGGCTTTGTAATTGTTTGCAGGGAGATCACAAGTATGGTTGCCAAGGGCAATGTGACGGTAGCTACCCCCTAGCTAACGTCGAAGAGTCGTGCAACGATGACGGATCGAGCAGTATGG
The DNA here is from genome assembly GCA_023014405.1 of Amanita molliuscula. Classification (NCBI taxonomy): domain Eukaryota; kingdom Fungi; phylum Basidiomycota; class Agaricomycetes; order Agaricales; family Amanitaceae; genus Amanita; species Amanita molliuscula. The sequence continues at coordinate 116,128 of JAEBUP010000057.1, forward strand.
TATCAAGAAGCTTGCGACTTCTGCGAGTTCAGTTGACGGATAACTGATGGCTTCAACCATGCATCGATATTCGTGCAGGACCGTCTGTTCCTGTCGAGTTTATGGGAAGGCCGAGGGCTCTTACTTTCGTTCCAAATCGTGCAAATATGACTATTCAACGACAAGCGCGCGAGTAATGCGATCTATTTCCGACCTAAAAAGACAATGGGAAACGAAAGATACCATTCTAGAAAATGCTCAAGTCCCCCGAATTGCAAAAAAGAGAGTGTATGTATGACGTACGTAGCAGTACTGGCAAGTGACGGCCCGGCTGACGCTGCGGGCCATTTTAGCATGATGACTGATGACCGGGGAACCAGCTTACTATGCTCATGGGACAAGGGGAGCGATTACAAACAACGCAAAGTCTCGCCAAGATAGGACGTGACCGATCCCCTGCGGAGAACAAGCATCGAGTTCTTATGTGCTAGCCTAAAGTTGATTTAATGTGAGCTCTGTTATCTAGCTGTTGAGACCAAGCTCTTCGGATTCATTGAAACTGACATACAGTGTTTCTCGAGCCATCGATTATTTAACTTGACAGGATTCGCCGCCTGTCGGTATTGCGAGTTGAACTACCGGGTTTGCAAAATGTAAAACAGCCACCGTTATCTTGCTGCCTCGTCATAGTCCCGTTAGTCTCGCGAGAACAGAAACGGAAGGAAACGCACGCGAGCGTGACGTGAGTTGGCATGTGATGAGACGCAAGAGAACGAATGGGGAAAAGGTTATGAACGTCAGGTCATATGTCAAGACACCGTTTAACTTACCTGTATCGGGAAAAAACCTCGATCACGGATCCGTCGCTGATAAGCAAACTAGCGATTGTACTTATTGAACTACACATTTTGGGAATAATCAAGTCACTAAAAGAGACATAAAGGTTAGCGCGTGGCTCTCACGTTGCCCCACCTGCAAATCATTCACCTTCCCAATTCTAGCGTTCTATTTTCGACTCGCAGCCTTTCCTCCACCCCAGTGGCTTCGTGGACAATAGATCACGTGTATCACAACGTTTTCTGTCCCTGCAGTAGTCGTTACGGCTTGGAAAAGGAGGTACCGCCTCTGCAATGTTCTGGCGGTGGCAGCGTGTTTGAATGTCAAAGTTCCGCAGTGCGGTCTCTATCTTTTGGTTGAATCCAGACCCTTTTTGGCTAGACAGACAAGATTAATGAACAGGTGATTAGGTGCGCAGCCAGGCGCCCATCTTGTGGTCGGATTATTGATGTCTAGCTATCATGTAGATTGAAAGCGGGCTCCACGTTCGTTGGCCGAAGCCGGAAGGTCATGACGAAGAGTGATTTGACGGTTACATTTGAGCTGGCGGGAAGGATGCGGAACTACGGTCACCGAGATTGGTAGTCCACCCGGTTAAACGAGATCTCCAAACCCAATTCAGCGTACGTTTTTTTCCTGCCTACCATTTCACTCACACGTCTCAGATCTGGACGTGGGTCATGGCAAAGCCGACGAAACCCGGCCCTGGGAAACCGGAGACCGTTCAACCCACCTATTCGTATACAAGTGATGGAAGCTTTGGAGGATGATGTGTCGTTTTAGATTCCTATGGCGGAATCAGTGTGATATGTTCGTCGTGATTGTCTTTCACCTCATCGTACTCAGATAACAAACCAAAGGCGTATCTTTCTACGTAACGTTGTAGCCACCCGAAGCTCCACTAGCTTGCTGATGGATCTGGTCGGTCCGTATATATACCACCAAATCCGGTTCGGCATTGACTGACGCCATAGTGGTGTGTGATCGCTCAATCCACTTTTTGTCCCGCATAGAAATATTGCTTTATAAGAGTGAACTTAATCGACTGTTCTAGTTGCAAGGCGCGAGTGCCTGCGTTGGTAGCACAGGCAGCAAATGGCAGGAAAGAAACAGAGGGGAGAGTAACGTAGGCACGTTAGCATCGTATAATGCGAAGACGCCATAATGGTGTGCGATTGCTCAAATCACATTTCAACGCCGCTATATATGTAAGGACTGAATGCCCGAACCCTCACCTTCCTGCTCACTGATGACCTCCAGTTTGTCGTAACAAGTTCATGAAAGCCAAAACGCTCCGATATGATATCGCCTCGTCGAATCGCCTCTGCTATCGGAATCAAGAATCAGATGATCGATCACAAACTCATGAAGCCACACGTCAATCGATTCTTCCACTGCGCACGCTACACGTCTACCCGGGAATTGACTGTCGAATGGAACCGTTTCCGTGAAAGTAGGAGAGATTTGTTATCTCCTCAGTCGATGCTGTCGTTTACCATATGATATTCTGGAAACGGACGGCGTCGAAAACACGATGCATCCAGTTCAGATCGAGCGCGACCTTGACATGGGGTTGCTTCGGTACTGATTACCTCAACAAGGCTATAGACAAAACTTCAGCATCCACAAGATATGCTGGCAAGACCCAAGACATTACCCGGTCAAGACGTTACCCGGTGTAGGCCAAGAAGCACACAGGCAGCTTCAAGATCTGGCATTGTTAACCTGAATGTGCAGTAGCGCCCCTTAGAAACACCAGTCGCATTTATGATTTAATGAATACAAATGAATCCCCTCTCAACGAACACCTAATAGGGAACTGTTGATATCAGGCACGTGAATAGGACATCTTGCGCTGGACTCTCGCCGAGCTACTCGCAAAGGAACTCTAACGATCGAGGGACACTTACATTGGATCACCGACCACACCACCAGTTGAATTGGGTGGACACATTTATCCAAGAGAAAGAAAGGGATATACCAAACGCTCGGTTTAGAAGTCCCGAGAGCTCCGATATCTGCTCCATCAAATTCAAACATTTAACATAAACCAATATCGTATTACGAGCCACATAAAGAGTCCATTAAGAAGTGTACTACTTCAAAGTCAATTTTCCAGCCTACAAAATGATCGGGCTGCAAGCAACACCAATGAAAGCAGACTAAAAAATGTCTTAGCATTGAACAGCAGAGGAAATCATGCGACGTACTTGGTGGACATCCTTGCAGCAAACAGATTGCGCATTGCTATAAAAGGTGGTTAATTCCCTGTTACGATAATTTCGTCATGTCCTTACCAAGAGGATCCTCCGATACCAATAACGTTGATGGGGCTGCAGACCACTTTCAAAGTCGACGTCAGCACGGGCACACATTTCAAAGTCATGCTATACTTACAAGCAGTGTTAAGGCCAACTCCTCCGAGGAGAATATCAAGGATTCCCCTGTCGCTTTCGCTCAAGTTCGAAGACTAATAAATGTTTACCATTCAGTCTGACACACAAACAACGACGAGGAAATAACGGACTTTCTGGAAGTTGTTGCAGCAAACCTGCTTGCCGGTGCTGCAGGTGGAACCTTCATTACCGCCATAGCCACGGGGAAGAACGGTGGCAGCAGCGAGAGCGGGGAGAGCGAGTAAAGCAATGGAGAATTTCATGACGAAGCTGAGAGAGGGTATTCGTTAAGCTAGGAAGTAGTCGCTCCTTGGCTGGGGAATAGGCAACCAGACGCTGGTGCTCTTATACTTTTCCAGATCTCCATGGCCGTTACACTCACCTCCTGTTTTGGAAGCATGGCGCTCCACATGTGACTGATCAAGTGTTGTCTGTTATGTCATGAAGGAGATATTTTTCGTAAAGTTGCTTGATGCGAGAACTCGGCAAAGCAACATCTCCACGGCTTCGCGTAGTCTCTGACGAGCCTTACGTTTGCTCTGTGTCTGATTGCCTAGTCAACACGCGTTCACTCAAAGCGTATTTCCATGATTGGCAAGCGACGTTGACCGTGTTTTTCCAGGCTCGGGCAATTCGGTCCGTTGTAAGCTTTTTTTTTTTTTCATCAAAGAAGACAAGAAAATGCTGTCCGTACATTGACCGCGCAAAAAACTGATTGTAGCCTTGCCACGTAACACCGTGATTCCCAGAAGATAGATCTCTGCTCGCCGATTTATGATTGTTTCTGAAAATACAAGGTTTGTCAATCGGGAATGCCACCGAAAATACGTCTGTGGCGTGTTTTTCGCCGTTGATGTATCAACAGGACCCTTTTTGCGAATCTTGGCACGACATGTCAGGCTTGATATCGAGTGGCCAACCATATTTGTCACAATGTAGGAAGAATGCTAAGTGGTACGATGTTCTCAGAATAAGTCAAAAGCAAAAAGGGTTGTCTAGGGCATGCACGCATGCATGGAGATGATGCGCAGAGTCAAACAAGTGTTTGTGCGAAAACTGCATGAATGATCAAGATCAATCAAGCTATCAAACTTCAAGGTATGAAAAGCACACACTGCTTTCGGACAAAGAGCGCGGGAAAATGTTATGATGAAATTGAGCTTTCTGTTGAGCAGCGTAGAGAACTTTATCGTCCCTACACTCACCTTTCCCTCCGTCACCATGCACATTGGCTGAAGCTCCATCTTCATAATGTCGAACAATCAATCAATGATCAAATGTATCCATCGTTAAGTAAACTTCCCCGATCAACCCGATCACGCTCACCCTGCCACCTGATCCAAATCCTCGTCCTGGGCCCCCGAGATCTGATCCAGAAACGAGCCATCCAACGGCCTTCCAATCTCTCCCACAACGTGCCTCCCTCTCCAAGCCGCAATGATTGGCGTAGGGCTCGCAGGGAATCCTGTCCCCGAACCAGTCGAGGCGCCAGATGATAAAAGTGATCTATTTGGCGTATCGCCGACGCCGACGCCACTGAGGTTGAGTGAAGGCAGCGTGTAATGTAGCGATCCCCGAGATGGCGTGTCTGCAGGGGTACATGGATAGACGCTGCTCTGTCCTAGCCCCGCGCCAGTCGTACCCGAGATGGACTGGGATTGGGATTGGGTAGGTGAGAACGTGAACGGCTTTTGGGGTGTTGTGGTTTTTGTAGCATTTTTGGGCGACGAGAACGGTCTGAAGGGGTGTCGTCTTGGTGTGCTGGCTGGCGTGGTTTTGGATTTAAGTGTTTTTGTTGCGGCGGGTGAGCTGGAGGGAGCCGTCGATAAAGGGTATTTGAGGGCGTAAATGCCTTGAATGATGTTCAATAGAAATATCGTGACGGCAGCTGCTTCTGAAAGATCATCAAACGCCTTGTTGTGGACCTCGCTCGATGCGACGCACCTATCGTACACACCCACGTATAAGCAGCGTCTAGAGACCACCTTAGCGACGGTACTGGCGCCGTGGATATCACTCTCGTCCCTTCTCTATTCAGAAACCCAACGACACCTGAAGAACGTGTTCCGACGAACAAAGCATTGCTAAATGCACTTGGAACGGTCGGTAAAGGAAGCAAATAAGAGAGAACGACAGCAACAAGAAGGCAAAAAGCGTTTGTACGGACACGCTGGAGTGCTTCGGCGCGGTGAGGCTTGAACGCGTCGAGCATGAGAGAAGGATGTTAGGGTTAGGGTTGCCACTCCAGGACAACACAACAATGATAATCTGGCGGTGGCACATGTAGCGCAGAAGTATCCAGGCTTCAAACACAACGCACAATGCACTGTCCGGAAAATAATGATTAAAGGTCTCGATAATCCAGGGGCGCGAGCGAAATCACAACAACGAAGCATGGCTTCAAATGGGGATTCAAGCTTTCTATCATGATGGCTACCCTCAGTTAGCGCTCGCTCCGCTGTCGACTAATTATGGCTTAATGTCTTTACGCTGCGATGCTACCTCTAGTTCCATAAAATTACACGAAATCAAATGATTCCAATCTAGATGAAGCCTGAGACAACAAGGACGTCCACTTTCAATCTTGCCTCGGTGTCGTTTGGATTGGTTTTACAGTTAGCCCCTTAGTACAACACTCTTCCCCAGCAGGCCCTCCCTTTGGTCCTATTGATAGCGGTGAGATGAAACGAAGTGGTGCGCTATCTACATTGATATAATATCAGACGAACAAGATGGATAAAGCCGACGCTACCGTTGGTGTTTCAACTTTCAGAGTCGCACGTCTATTCAAGGTATCCATGACCGTCTAAAATTCATTATCAAGATCGTATTGTCAGAGCAAGGTGCCCACAGTTGTATATATCCGCCCAATTGAGTAGACATAAGTCTGTGGAAATAATCCTTAGGATTATATTCATAGCATAATTTTGGTAAAATCTCACGGGCAGATATCAATTCCGCCGCTACATATAGGGTTGCGAAAGCACCGGGGCGGTGTATGTGCTCATTCAGTGTTGAACATCAAGTTACTCAGGAAGAATCGTACCAAATACTGCGTGCGCATCCAATAATGAATGCGACAGAAGCCAAAATGACAATCATAACATGTTCTGTTTCAAACGGTCGACGGATGAGCAGCGACGTGAGAAGATTAGAACATACCGGTGTCCTAGATATATATATATATGCGCCATGATGGCAGAGTAGTTGAGGTTGCCAACCGTGTCAACGGATAAGGCCAAAAAAGGTCCAACATTTCTTGAGAGAGCCGGAGTGATTCATGGACATACCAAAACTTACCCTCTCACACCACAGGGTTATCTAAATACGTTATGCTTCCCAGTCGACGAATCTCGAGTGGCTCCCCAAAAATACAATAGGCATGTACGTACTCATTTGTGGATACGGGCCTTCCAAATGCGTGCGCACCTTCTCGGAATACGCAGAAGTCGTTTGTGACTGTCCCAATTGATCACAAAAAGACTCGGAGCTACTAGCAAGCTACCTGGTCATTAGCACGGCGAGGTGTTGCTTGGCGGTTTTGGTATCTATGTATAATGCAGAATATATACCCAGTAAGCGAGGGAATCCGAGATGAGCAGGGAGCGAACATGATGAGGAAGTCCAAGTCCGTAAAGAAGCAAATCCGAGCAAGTGTTTAAGTGCGCAGGCACAAGAATCCATGTGAGCGAGTCCAACCACTGAAGTGAGTAAGCGAGACCGTCGCTTTTTACGTAGCTGTTTCGTTTTTCCTTCTTTGATTGTTCTGTTTGTTATGCCTAGCGCGCATAGTTACTTACGGGCCATATGGTGCCGGTCGTTGTTTTGTTTCTCGGTTTCAATATTATCATTTCCATGCGAAAAAAAAAAAAAAGTGAATAAGCGAGTAATTCTCATTGTCATGGCAAACATACGGCAACTGACCGCGCCTGTCCTTTCTTCAAGGCCCGTTTCGATCAGGCAGCTTTGGTTAAGCTGAACAAGTCCCGCCTAAGTCGAGTCCGCGAGGATCGCGCGGTTCGTCGAGCGAGGCGTCTCGAGGAGCGCCTCCAGACATCGTCGTGACTGTAGGTCCCTCGGGTGCAGGTTTTCTGCTCCCCTTTCCCGATCCAGCGGGCTCTCGGGGCCCCTAGTTTCCGGCCGCGCAGTGGCATGGAATTGCCAATGTGGGCATTCGCAGGGGTTTCTCTACGCGTTGCCTTTTTTTCCCCATGTACCAACTTAGTTTACCACAATACATCCCCCATGTCTATGCTCCAAAAAAAAAAGCGAGCAGTTCTGAGAAAGTGATGGCACACGCCGGGCCTGGGACTCGGAATCCGTATGAGCCGGTCTTCCGAAGTTGTGAGCAAGCACGTCCATGAAGCGAGTGAGAGAAACGACTGCATGAGCAGATCAATTGCAAGAAGAATGAATACGCAGTTTCGTATCGTTTTCAATTGTTTTCAATTGTTGTTCTGTTTTTATGCTTTTGCATAGTTTATCCGACATACAAATGTTCGGTTGTATCCTAGTTTCAATACTCTATGCTTGAATGTATATTTCTATTCGTAAAAAAAAAAAAAAAAGAAGAATGAATACTGAGAGGGATTCTGTGGGAACCGTTGCCATAAGGAGGCAGTCCTATGTCATTTTCGTCACCCTTGTCTCCTCGGCATTTCACATGACTCGTCTTCAATAATTGTGAGGCCATTGAATCGTACCAGCCGGTGCGTCACCGAACGAACTGACCGCGTCGAACTGAGAGAAGATGCGGCAAATGATACATCAAGCTGAGTGTCAAGCACACGGACAAGCAGTTGCCATGGATATTCTGGTTTCCATAATTATTAAGATCTTTTTCCAATCCTTACCAGTATTCCAATTATGCGCATCAAATCGGTACTACCCAATCATCGCTCCCTACTTGGACACCATGCCATCCATGACGACTCGGAATATCTGCCAAGTACGAGGCTTAAAAAGAGACTTGGCGAAGAAGAATTGAAAGTACTTATCGCCTTGATTGGGATTAACAGGCGTGTTAAAATCCCAGTGCATCAGCGCCGCACTGAGAATGACAAGCCGGATCCAATCATGGTCAAACTCGACAGGTACAGAACAACTTATCTATGGACCGGAAAAGTCACGTTGGATCGTGGCCCTGTGTCCGCCGCGGGTCCTCAGTCCTTCGACGTTGTTTTCAACACGGCCTTTGGTAATTCCCAGCACTTGAAGTTGTACGAGCCCCTCAAAACTGAACGTCCTCCCAGCTACATTGGCATGTCCTTCGCTACCCATCCTGCAATGTCTCAACTCCACTTCTTCCGATCTCTCATGTTACAGTCTCCGCATCGTTCCAATGTCTTTGCTTCTATTTTGGACCGCGATTAAGGATGAGCTACTGCTCTAGACGATAGGGGTGGCGTATATGCCAAAATTGGCGGTTCTGAAAAGTAGGTCGGCGACCAGAAGTATTTTACGATCCCATGCGAGAATGATGAGCCTCCTGCAATATGTCATGATAAGTAAGCGATTTATTGACTTCCGAGAGTGTGTGGTAGCTCATACGGCAACGAGATTTGTCGTACAGTCGTCGTAGCCTGGAGTATGCATAGGGGTTCAGGCACATGCGTTTGACTTTGTTCAGAATATATGGTCGCTTGGTGGTTTGCTGCTGGATATATATGAAACGACAGCAGAGCCTCGAGTACGATTGCAAGGAGAGTTCAATACAACTCCGATTGCCTGCATCAAAGACTCGGCACTTTGCCTCATTGACCACCTCATCTCATCTCAGATGACGAGATTGAGGGGCACCCCGGGCTCGAAGGTCTGACTCGGACACGTCCTGACACCACCCCCTTGGGCCTCTGACTTACCACCTCGCCATCAATCTTTCCTACAAGCGAGGAGCGCAGTGCTCAGTGTATTTTGATGACAATCAAGTTAACCTCGACTCTGCATACTGTGAGTGCCAGGCCCACTGCTACAGGAGACGTGTCTTCAATAACTGTCGGAGTGCAAGACTCATTTCCTTAATCCTATAGCCTCTGATCTGAAATCATCTGATACACTCACGCGATAAGAAAATTTCCAGAGTCGAGCTCGTTTGGCAAATCGTTCAGTAGTTGACTCACACACTTCTGAACGAGGCGCGCAATGGACCTAGAGACGATCCATCTGTGGTTTTCAGCGCGACGCTCTTTGTTTCGCAGTCAGCATTATCGTCTTTGAGAACTCGTAAATCAGTCATTTTCCGGTGTCTCACAAATTGCTCGTTACAGCGAAGCTAGGAGAGATCTCCGCCCTACTTCCAAGCTCGTGATTGATCCTAGAACGACTTTGATCGGCCTGGCACCGCTAGTGGCCACTTGACAATGGGATGACCAGTCGGATTTGTGGGTTTTTTCTTGACGGGACCAGATGCCTCTTTAGCCTTCTTAAACACCTCTAAGGGGCGCGCCGACGATGAGCTGGGTCAAGATATGCAAGGATGATGCTAGTCTTACCGATATTCGATTCTATTGCTTTTACCTTTGTTTCACTCATTCTTGTGACTTTCCCAGGTTCGGGTGACCTAAGTTGCGATCGAAGCACGTGTCGTGGGTGCGCAATGTTGATGCGAAGGTCAGATTTGCTAAGGTTTATTGCTTCGCTGAATGGGCTAACTGTAAGTACATTAGTATATAAATCTTATCATTGTAGAAGAAGTTCACGGTAAAATGGCTGGTTAGGGGAAAAGAAGTCCTTGGCGAGGGCTGTTTCAGGTGGCCCGTCATTCATGTTTGATAAGGGGAGGTCATTCGATATCTCTACAACTTGGGTATAACCAGGCACTCTGTCTTCATCAAAGCCAAGGTCAATAACAACGACAGACGTCAGTCCTTTCTGGTCATTGGACGGGTCGCCACCCTATGACACGTGTTAAGATACGATACCGTGAAAAATGTTAAAAATACTAACCCAGTATTGTTGGTATGTATAGTAAACAATGCCTCGTTTCGGTGGCCATAAAGATGGATCTGTTCGTAAGAGTGGCGTCGGAAGGTCATGATGATCCGGAGAGGACGCTAGTGCCTAGTGGGTTGTACGCACATGCACGGACGATGCTAACTATACCTACCAATTTTTCCCTCTATCTCCTGCAATTTATGTTTTCTTATCCTCATGACGCAACAACTTGCAGGCGGGTGCAAGGCTGCTGTGAGTATTTCGCGAGCGTACGCAACGTTGATCCGAACATTTGCTTTACTAAGTGGTAGCGTCGTCTTTTGACCTGCGATGGGAGAGAGAACATCAGGAAAATGATAACTTTTCTTGATTATTCGGGACTGGTGTTCACCGTAGAAAATTTGGTCGGGGGGAAAGTATGGCATGGCTCGAACCCAGTCGGGTGGCCGAGTATTCGAACACGTACTTAACTCCACGACGCGGGTGTAGCCGGTTTTATCGAGAGCCGGGCCAAGGATGACGACCTGTTTCAGTCTTTGAGGCTATGATAGATATGCTGAGATGCGACATCGTTTAGGAACGGGTACATACTAACGTTATCACGCCGAGGTGCATAGTAGACAACGCCTAGTCTCGGGCCCAGCAGCCCCGGAGGAATCCTGAGGCGTTTGACCTCTCCCGTTATTGTAGGCGGCTGAGCGATAATGCCTGGGAACGCGAAGAAAAGGACAGTATATCGAAGTAAAATCATCGTCGAGGGAAGGTGCCTGCAGTATTCACTGTATGAAACAGATGCTCATATGATGCGACTTTCATTCCGTTCAGGAGGAAGAAAAAAAAAGAAAAAAAACTCACAACAAGGCAAGAAAATATGGAACCAGATGCGAGGCCAGCTCGATGCTAACTTGAAACAACAGAAAGGCTCAGATATATATATGTCCGGCAAGCAAGGCCGGGTCGTGTGATCGAGGCGACTTGCACCATGACTACGACAACAGCCACGGTGGTGGTAGTTACTGATCTCGTCTCGGCAAATATGTGACCATGTCAACCTGTTGACCTCCATTTTGTCTTATCGTCCGACAAAAAATTGCAATGCTGGCATTCCAAGCTTGTGGATTCCATCCTCCCCCGGAAGGTCTCCGACTCTGCTCAGTACAAGCAGAATGATAGTGTTCTTGCGTCTATTTTAACACGGTTCTTTGTGTCCCATCCTCATGACGACACAGTCGGCGAATACGGCTTCATCGGTATGATGATCATTTAATGATGATGATGGAACAGCCAGACAGAGCTCTCATCTCTCATGCCACTGGCATCACGTGGAAACACCGCCTCATCTTATGGGAGTAGAAACTAAAAACTAAAAATTTAAAATTTTAAAAAAAACGCATTTAGATCTATCATTACGGTATCCACCACCACCTCCCTCCCTTTAGATGCTCACCACACCTGCCACTGTGCCCATCAAAAGCGCATCGACAGTCCCTCCCGTCTTGGCTTCCAGCCACGCATCAAACTCCTCAAACAACCTCAACCCTTCTCCCCTCTCTTCCACAGGCACCCGCGCCTTCTTCGCAGGCCACACTCCCTTTTCATCCAGACCGACAAAGTCCACTCTGAGCCGGTCGTCCGACGACGACGACGAGGAATTGAGCTTGACGACCAAGTCCACCGACCACACATCCGTATTGTAGAACGAAGCTTCTTTGATATGGTGTCGCGCGTACTCGTCGGGCGGATGGCCGTCCAACGTCCACCTGAGCACGTGCGCATCGAACGCGATCACTGGTTAAATTTTTTTATATAAATTTTTAATTTTTTGGTTGGGTTCCTCCAGGCAGCAAAAAAAGAAAACCAACACTCACCGGTCCAGATCAATCCAGGATGATACACCTTGAGCGTCAGACTCCTCGTCCCACTTTCTACATCCCAAATATCGTTCTCGGCTACCACTTTAAACCGGTCACGCCAAGAGGAGGACGCGTAGCCATCAGGTGTTTCGACCGGTAATGGGAATTTATACGGCGTCAGGAACTGTGCACACGATCGAGTCAGCTGGCATCAAAGTGGCTCTCTTTCTTTCTCTCTCTTACCGTAGAGAACGGGTAGAGGGTATCCCAGTCTGGATTATAGTCGTCCATCACAATCGGAACAGGCTTATCTTCCGTCTTGATAAACTCGGACGCGATATCCGCAACGAGCTTGTCGAACCCGGGCGCGCCGTCCGCCGTCGATAGATGCAAATGTCTCTCGTTGGATGTGATCTTTGGGGGAAAAAGCATGTCAGCCCCGTCATATGAACCGCCCCCACACTGAACGAGCGGAAAAAGAAAAAAAAAAAAAAAGGACGTTACGTTTTCAGAATGGATGACAAACAGCCTCTTTTGGTGCATCGCGTCAAACGGCTCTCTCATCGCAAACACGGCCACGAGCACGACGGTCAAGACGCTAAGCGAGCCAATCGCGCGGACCAACGTCCGCCTCCCGAACCGGTGCGAAAACGGCAGGGAAAAGGAGGCGGTCATCAGCCCAAGCGCAGAAATGACCGTTGCGATGACGTGGTCTGCTGGAGCGTCTGCCCCAATTCGGCCAATCTACAAAAAAAAAAGCAACCAGAGTCGATGAGCCCGGAATCACGTTCGTTTTTTTTTTTAAGAATGGGGCACGGACCAGCGGCACGAAAAACTCGACGACGGCGAGCAAGAACATGGTGCCCGTCAACAACGGAGACACGCTCGCCAACGCGTACGTCACCAACGATATGTCGCCCTTCCTTCCTCCCCCCCTTGCAAACACGGGGTTGAGCAGCAAGGCGACAAAGAGCGGGAACCCGGTGATGAAGAAGAGCGCGGCCGACCCGATATTGAACAGCTGCAGCACGCACGCGGTGGCGGACTGGACGAGGAGCATGGCGGTGAACACGGCTTGCTCCGAGACGGGCTCGACAAAGACGGAAGAAAGGAGGTACTGAGAGAGGACGATGCCGAGCAGCGTCGGGGCGCCGTACAGCGCCATCGCAGAATACTCGTTGGCGAACCAGCTCATACCCCGATTCATCACCCTCGTCATGACGAGTGCCACGAGATTCGGAACGACCGTCCCGCCCGCGCCGGCGGCCATTACAGCGGCCACGCCGCGGGCCTGCACGGTCCACACGCTACGGCCTGCGCCGCTCCCCCGGAACCAGACGAGGAGAACAGAAGCGAGGAAGAGGAGGGCGTACATGACCCGAGCAGTGGCGAACGAGTAGACGACAAACATCCCGATGTATGAAAAGAAAAACGGTGGAGGGGGGCGCATACCCAGCCGTCAGCGTGGGCAAGGGCGAGTGGTCGGACGAGAGGTACTTGACGAGCGCGAGCACGTTTTCGGCCATGTGCTGGGCGACGCCAGGCTGTATGTTCTCCACCAGGTCCTACGAGACACAGTTACCATCAAGGCACGCTCTGGACGATAAAGGCACGCACTTTGCGCATATGGTATAAGTAGCTGTTGCCCACTATCGCCATCTAAGTCGGACCCCGACAAATTAACATCACGCATTTTAAAGGGCGGAAACCGCTTACATCCAAACCGGTCACATTGAGGTATTGTTCAAACTGTCGAAAGTCGGTGCTGTGAGAATGGTGGGTGAGTGCTTGGCTGGGTTGGCTATGGGGAACGTACTCTGAGAGGATGATGCCGGAGCTAAAGATCTCGTTTGCGAGGATCGTTCCAAACGGTCTTGGGACGTGAGCGTAAGCCTGGATCATCTGTTCGGATGATGCCTGGAAAAGCAGCTCGCGTCCGGTCGTGCCGGCAGCTTCAAGGTTGATCACTGCACGGACGCTTGAAAAGTGGCGGTAAACGAGCAGATCAAAACAGGGGGGAGAGGAGAGACCTACGTAGATGCTGTGGGATGCTGTGTCGAGTAGAGATGTGAGCCGTCTTGCAGACTTTCCTCGGCATGGTTGAACACTGTCCAAGCCTGGTGTCAATCTTTCTTTCATGCCCCCAGTTACAACACTTACAAAAGATAATCGCATGTTCGGGGGACCATGCAGGCGTATGTACGAGTACACGCATCACATCCATCAACACACCCACGCACAGCCCGTCGTCTGCGGCACCCGGACTTGGCAAAGTGCTATCTAGATGTGCGTTGACAAGAATCGCGTGTTCCTTGCCCTGTGGCGTGCCATTCGATATCCGGACGACGATGTTGGTCAGGTTGACGTACGTCTTGTACAGCCGCTTGCCCATCATGTCGAATCTGTGGTTTCGGTTAGCATGGGGGGACGTCGCAGGCCAACAAGACGCTTTTTTATTATTACCGGTGGCTCCCGCTGCCCTGCTGCCTCCACACCTCACATTGGACCTTTCTCGCACCATGGCCCATTCCGCCGGAAACGGCCTCCACCACCCTCTCGCACTCTTTCTGGAACAAAAGGACTTGACCGAGGAACCAACTGTCTGCGAGAGCATGCTCGTACGAGCCGACGGTTCTATAGCCGATATCTTCCGAGAGGGTAGCGGGCAATGTCGAGGATGTGTGTTTCTGAAATTTGAGGGAGGTTTGTGCGTGGATCGGTACTGTGTAGAGGTTTAGGTTAGACGAATGCGTGAGGGGGGGGGGGGGGGGGGGGGGGGGGGGGAACGACTGACAGCTCGGTTAAAGGCGTGGGTAGATCTGCGGGAAGTTACGACGGGCGTGGGCGACGGACACGGCACACAGGTGGTGAAAGAGTACGGCAAAGGGACAAGTGGTCAGACGAGACACCTATTCTACGTGTTAACAGAGCCTACTCACCGTAGTGGTGCCGGAACGCGACGAGCGGAGCGCCGATGAGGACGGGCGAGAGGGCCAAGAGAGATGTCAGCAGTCCCCAGCGTCGAGGGCGGGCAGAGGCAGAGGCAGAAGCGGAAGAAGTGGTGGCGGTGGTCAGACGGGGGCGACCCAAGTCCGGGACAAGGGCGGAAGGACTGGGGCCGACGGAATGTCGATGGCGTGCGCTGCCCGGGGACATGCGAGAGGAGCGTTGAGAGTGGTGGTGAAGTGTCTGGAAGCGGCTGTCTACTTATTATAAGCTTGGCGGACGGGCGTCTAAAACGACTTGGCGCTCATGCGATATCTCAGGAGGCTGCCGGCAGTCTGCAGTTTGCTCTTGGCATGCATGCAGGCATTGAATAAATTAGCCAGCCTTGTTGGCTCAGACCACCGTCCATTGCCGCTTCGTTTTAATCACTTCCTCACCCTCGTCCTCTCTGCCGCGCTTCACTCCCCCGCCCTTGCGCCCCTCCGGCGCCCCTGCCTCCTTCCCGCAGGTAGGACAAAACCACTCCCCCTCCGGCACCCTGTCCAATGGTGGGCGCAGACACTCCAAATGCCATGGCGCATCGCACTTGTCACACTCGAGCGGATCGCCCCAGTCCCTTCTGCACCCAACACACACCTCGGGCGCGTCCACCTCCACTGGGTGTCGCGGCATGTCTGAGAATAGCTCGTTACTCCGCACGAGAATCAAGGTCGTGTTTTGACCAGCGGCAATGTCGAGCACCTCAAGCCCGTTCAGGGTTGTGTTACGGGTGGGCTTGGTAGCGCTTTTGGGCTCGTCCGGTCCGAGTCCGAGTTCACCTGTGCAGGTCGTCCGGCAATATATATATATATATTAGGAAAGGAACGCACCATTAGACGCGTTTTGGCCCCAACACACTGTCATAAGACCGCCCTCGTCATCATCGTCTGGTGTCACCGCCCAGTGCGTCACCCCTCCGCACCGTGCCAGGGTGATCTTGCAACCCATGATCTCCTGCATGTACCGAAACGACGAATATGGTGAGCCGGCCGATCCCTCTCCACTGTTCTTCCACTACCATATTCCACGTGCGGACGGTGAGGGAGGATAGAACGTTAGCCGGGAAACGCACCTTTCCTGCCATCCAGTACATCCCCTGTTTGTCGATCACCACGCTGTTCGTGGGCCCTGCGACGACTTGTGCGCCCATCTGCGCTTCGTTTCGGGCCGGCAAACTTGCATGCGCCTAAGTCAGAGGAAACAGGGGGAATGCAGAGGAACGCACGCACCTGCGGCACTACCTTGGGTTTCAACGCGTCGACCTGGTTTCCTAGCCCAAGTCTGCAATAGCCGTTGTATCCCCATACATACACCACTCTTGCGTAAGGCAGGCCGAAATTCAGTCCCATAAGAGGACAGGGTGGGGATGCAGCTCACCCAGTATCATCCACTGCTAATGAGTGTTGAGGTCCAGACGCGATCCGCACGATTTCTTGCCGTCCAGTTCTTTCACATACGCTATAAATCGCGGCACATACAAAACCAGAGAGTTAAAGAATATGTAGATACGGTTGCACTGAGGGCAGACGCACTAGGATTGGGCTCAATATCAAACGCCGTCTTGTTCCCCGTCGTGATCCTCTCCCCCGTCGTCCCGTTCCCCAACTGCCCCTTCTCCGCGCTCCCAAACGTATACACCCGCCCACTTGCAGCGAGCACAACCGAAAACGTCACGCCCGCCGATGCCATCACCGCCCGCTCCCCCATCGCCGTTGTTCGAGGGCGCGACTCCGATGCCCGTGACAAGCCGGAACGAAGGCACCTCGGGACACACCGCGTGCCCGCACTGCCCGTGCGCGTTGGCTCCTGCGCTCCACACGTTCCCGTCGCTCCCAACCAGCAGCGTGTGGTTCCGCCACACGCGGCGTGCACGATCCGAGTGGAGGCGGAGGCGCTGGGGAGGTCGAGCGCAGGCCGGATGAGGCGCGGCGCGGTCTCAGAGACAGCGTCCACCCCGCTTGACGAGTCTGCGGAGGAGGAGGAGGAGGAGGAGGAGCCTGGCACGCCCAAGCAGGAGGAGCCGTTGCGCCCGAAGAGCCAGGCTTGCCCGTGCACGTCGATGCACACAAAGTGGCAGCCGCTGCACGACGTGTGGACCGAGCGCGTTTGCACGTTGAGCAGCGAGCGAAGGAGGTGGGGTTCGAGTAAATCCGGGCATGGTGCCCGGTCAGAGGGCTTTCCACCTCGCTCCTTGCGGCCCGAGCTTGGTCCAGTCTGTTCCGCCCGCAATCAAGACTGCTCGGCGGGCGTTAGCGTCGTATCTGGCGGCTGGTATTGGATTGTGGAGGCCTCACCTCGTCCCCAGACATGGTCTTGAGCACTCATCGCACGAGGAGAAAAAAAGGCAAACAAGAGTGACGACTATCTTGTAAGACCAGGGTCCAGCCGGGCCGAGGAAAACGGAGATCATAACATTAATGCTGCCTTCAAAACATCTACCGACACTCTGTTACTAAAGTACAAAGCTACGACCCTCAGGCCCCAATGAGCACTGAGTTGGTTGAGCACCACCGCTGAAAGAAGATTGATGCCACACTCACAGAGTGACGTTCCCAGGCGCTTGATGCCATACTGCTCTCGGCCATGTTCAGCACCTCGCCACACTGCGCCAGCTCTGACGTACCTCGAAATCACAGCCAGAGAAGAGCAGCATGTCCCCGTGCACCAGCGTCACGCTCATAGTTTCTTGCCGCGTGTCCGTGTCCGCACCCTCCTCGTCCTCTCTCACGGCCCACTTGGGCACGATCGTCAAGATCACGTCGTTTCCCAGACACAGCATCCCCACCGTTCCTAGTTTCCCAGCCACCTTCTCACCCGCCTGTATTAAACAGATCAGTTCCCACCATCATGTTATCATATCATCGGATGTACCTTTCGCGATCCGCTCGATACCCACCCCGTAATCGTCATCTGATCCACCACAAATCGACCGTCCTCTCCATAGCTTCTGCCCATAAACTCCATTAGCCCCCGCGCGTCGCGCACGCATTGAGGCGCCTCTCCCCACGTCATGCTTGAAAACCCTTTCCCCCCTGCGTGTCCGTATTTGTCCGAGACGTCGCATTTAAAATACGGCGCTGGAAAACGTCATGATGCACCCCCCCCCCCCAAAAAAAAACACGTCTATGAGAGAGCATACTCACCAGAATCACCCATCTTTTTCGATAAACACACCTCTTCCTGGATGCGCGCAAACAGCGGCGTAGCCTCTCTCTGCAGGTCCTCAGCGTTGCACGTAAACACATGCTTGAGAATTCCTCCTTCTCCCGTCCACTCGACCTGATCTTCTTCCTCTTCCTCGTCTTTCTCGCGGTTTCGACGCACCAACGCCACCTCAGGTGACATCGGTCGATATTTAATCGTCCTCATCCCGTCGTCCCAATCTGCCACACGCACTTCCACCCGATTGTCATTCCAAATGTTGATCGGAAGCGCCAGTGGCGTCCTGCCGCGGATCGCGTGCGCCATCAAGATGCACAGCGTACCCCCGGCTCACCGGCTCGTCCTAACCCCCTCGTCAGCCTAGTCTATCAAGCGAGGGGGGGGGACCAACACTCACTCGACACCCCATCCACACAGCCCCACACCATCGATGGCGCATCATCACCTTGGGATTCAGCCTCCCACATTTTTTGCAGAGCCATCCACGGGGCATACATTCGTCCGATGACCCCTCTTCTTGTCCATCCGCCAGTTGCGTCGGGACCAAGTTGAGGTGCAGGTTAGGATGCACGCCGGGCCGGGCCGGTAAACAGCGCTAGGTGGGCCGGGTCGGGCACAGGAACAGAAGGGAAAACGTTTTCCGCCCACCACGGTCTCCCATCGGTACCGGCGTCAGACGCCCACTCGGCGTCAAACACCCACTCAACCACCCCTCTCACTTTCCCCTTGTCCTGGCCCTCCCCAACGCCCTCTATATCCCGCCACGCGACCAATGTCCCTCCACTCCCGCCCCCCACGCAGGCGTCGTTTTTTATCCGGAAAAATCCCCAAACACATACGCATGCTCATCCGCCAAACCCACCCTCGTGTTTGTGTTCGTGTTCGTGCTCTGGTTCTGTGTCAAAAACGCCTGATCGAACACCTCTTTGGACGAGATAAGGATGATGGGATAGGAGAGGCCGCGCGAGGCAGTAAGGATGTCGACTTCTGGTGGAAGGATATGCGGGATGCGAGGCGTATGCGCAGAGGGAGGAGGCGGAGGAGACGCGGGAGCTGGAGGGATGGATGGAGGAGCAGGCCCGCCCGCTTCTACCCCCTCGCCTTTGACCTCGTTCTGGACAGGGAGCTCATCGACAGCACAAATAAACTCTCTTCTCCTACAACACGGCACACTCAGGTCAAGTCTTTCGAGAAGACGGATGGACTCACAACGTCAGCCTCACACAGGGATACTCTCTGCCACTTCCCCATCTGCTGCTGGTCTTTGGTGGAGGATCTCGACGCCTACGCTCTCCGCCGTCGAGTCGTCCAGCAGTACCATGGGATAGTTGGACGATCCCTCTGTAATCCCGTTATGCGATCTGGAATGGCCTAATTCGGGGAGCACGAGCACGAGCTCAGATCTGCTCTAGAATGTGTTGTGTGAACGCGAGGACAAGGAAGGAGGGGGAGGGGAAGACGTACAGCTGCCCATATCGTCGGTCTTAGTACCCGTGCAGGAGATGAGGCGAGGGCTCCTAACGTAATCGCGCTTGAGGAACTCTGCGCGCGTCTTGTACCAGACTTTGATTTCGTTTTCGTTTTGCCCGCCGTCTCGTCCGTTGCAGCGAGGACGGAGACGGGGGACCACTGCACGCTGCTCGAGGGCCCCGCCTTGGCTCCCCGCTCTCGCTTCTTCTTTCCATTCACGTGCCGCTCTCCGCCCTCAGCTCCTTCTCCCGCAACGTCAAAGCTGTAATCACCCTCTTCCCGAGCCTCTTCGCCGCCGCCGTTATCCTCCCGTTTGACCTTTTTTGTTTTCTTCCGCGACGACTCCGATGCTTGCTCGCCTCCCTCACTCTCTGCTAAACTCTTCCGCTTGCTTCCTCGCTTTTTTCCTTCTCCACGCTCTTCTTTACTTTTTTCTCCAGCTCGGGCATCTTTCTCGGTCATAACCCCATTCGTACTAGGCTCTTCGCCACCTTTTTCCCTCTTCTTCTTCCGCGGCAGGTTTTGGACAGCATGTTGATACTCCTCTGTCCTAACAGTAGGGATAGTAGAAATGGTAGAAATGGTGGCATCATTGCACGTCACATGTGGATGCGCACCACCGTAGACGTCCCTTCCCGTATTTTTGATTCAAATTTGGATTTGGCGGAGGATCCAGCGAATCGGCGGCCCGTTTAATCTTTTTGAATTTGAGATCTTTGAGGACCGAGCCAGAGCGTTTGTTCGTCGTGGTCTTGGCTTGTTCCAGGGTGGTAGAAAGGACGGAAATGCTAGTAGAGGTATTTTGATTCAAATTTGGATTTGGATTTGGCGGAGGATCCAGCGAATCAGCGGCCCGTTTAATCTTTTTGAATTTGAGATTTTTGAGGACCGAGCCAGAGCGTTTGTTCGTCGTGGTCTTGGCTTGTTCCGGGGTGGTAGAAAGGACGGGAATGTTGGAGGTAGCAGAAATGACGGCGTCACGACCGCCACCGTTGTTTATCACCCCCAAAGTTGCGTCTGAAGGGAGAGGAAGGGAAAGAACCAAAGGACCGACAGAGGCAGCGGTCGTCGACGGAATCGGGACGATATGCCCATCCTGCGCACCGCTAGAACCAGAATCATTGGAACCGGAGACGTCTCCCGTTTTTTCGTTCAAATTTGAACTTTGGGGAGGTCTTAGCAGCTCGTCAGCCGTTTTGCTTTCAGCAGGGTGTTTGTTGGTCCTGTCTTGCATCAGGACTATAGGAAGCCAGGAGACATGAGAAGTAATGGAAATGGCGGCGTCACGATTACCGCCCTTATCCATGACTTCCCCCTCTTCTGGTGCAGTACCAAGACCTGAACCTGAGCCGGGAATGACTTTATCATTTATGTTGGGAGGATCTGGGGGGTCCGGGACTTTCTTGAACTTCTTGAATTTGAAATCTTTCATAGGTTTCCTCGTCCTGCTTTGCGTAGTGCACGCTGGCGAGGGGGAGAAGATGGTAAGGATGAAGATCGAACGTACATTGGGATCCGTTCAGGCGGACGAGCTGATTAATATCACGTTGAATAGCATTACGTTCTCTTGTTCGTTCCACGTAATCTAGTTCTGCTACAGGTTTTCGCAGATATGCTGATGTCGTCGGGCTTGAGAGGTGCATGGCCTGTATCCCCCCGCGTCGCTTGAATTTGCCCATTTGAGGAAGCGGTGTTTGGTGGTACGAGAATGGCTACCCGCACTTGAAACCGACGGAGGAACATCGTGTCCATGTCCGTTGTTCATGGTATCCTTGCGCTCCGGATCGTGGTTGTTGTAGGCATGCGTTCGTTGGCATGCACCGGGCGACAGATGTCCGTTTTCGAGCATCCGGTCGTGCATTCGGTCGTGAATTGGGGTCGCTGAAAGTAGACGTTGGTTGGGCTAAACTGAACGAAGGACGCTTGTTCGAAGTTGATAACACCGGGGGTGCTCGAGGCGGCAGCCTGTCATGATTCCTGGAATTGGCCCTGCGGACGGTTTTCTGCAGGACCAGAGCGGGGCATTCTGTTGCGTTTCTCATGACTTCGATCATGGTGGCCACTGTACCCTCGCGACGCACTGTTATCCCCAGGGTAAGGGTGGTTCCGACCTCTGGATGACTGGTGCTGCCAGTGGCGCCCTGGACGCGTATCAGCATTTCTATCGTAGTGTGATGTATATTGGTCGTCAGTCTGACGTCGAGAATTGCTTTGCGGTCGAGAGCTCATCATGGCGTAGCTAGCGCACCTGAGCGGAAGCAATTAACGTTCGGGAATGTCCGACGATGGTGATCGCTTACTAATGACAAAACATCTCTTTTATTTTTTCTCCCGCATAGTAGTATTTCAAGTTGTTTTTTGCATACCAAGTACAGTGTTCCTAATAAGGCCACATAAACGAAGAGGTTAATCCCGGGCAGAAACAGTATATACACTGTATAAAACATCTCATGATACCCTCAGCGTAATTCGGATAGAAGACCAGCATCAACTTCGTCGAGCACAGCATCTCCGATCGTGGCTCCATCATTTGATAAGACGTCAGGAGATTCAAATTTCTCCATGTTCCTCTATGAGGTTTTCAAGCAGTGTCCGTCGTCAAACGTCGATCTTAATCAGAGAAAGAGTTAACCGTATCCTTGAGTGAGAGGTCTGTTATGGTGTATGATATCATCGTTGGCGCGTCTTTTACGGAGGGCAAAACGTTCTTGTCGCGTTGGCGTCACTATCGCTGCAAGTATTGCACTGAGCATCAATAGCCAGATGGCTCATATGATGGAGGACCTTTGCGGTCACTACATAGTACCTAACTATCTGAATTTACGCATGTCGACTCGGACCACACACGACTCTTAAGTTCTTTATACTCCACACATATTCGGTTGGACCTGCCTGGCAGTGCCCCTAGTATCCGTCCGATAAGCCACACCTCCATTGGTTGGCCCTTGCCGTAAATTCTCCTGAAAAGAACGCCACTGAAGTTACAAGCATACGTGATTGTTAACGATCCTCCTGATGCTCTGTTATATATCAAGCACCTTGCTTCGACAATTCTCATCTTGTCCCCAAATCGAGTTGGTCACATGTACCTTGAGCTGGTGGGGAATACTCGGACACGAGAGATACTGATGCGATTATTTGCAGAGGCTACAAGTATGTCAGCATGACGTTGCGTATTACAGGTGTTGGATTCATGGTAGAGCATCTGGTTGAGTATACTCCTCTTGAGGCCTTCCGTATTCATCGAAATCGAGGCCAACGACATCGATTCTGATTGAGAAACAGAAATAGCATCATTCAATCACATGTGCTCAGCCGAGGTGTTGGTATAATACAGCTGACGACAGACCCAATAGATCCAGCGCGAGAGTATACAAAGCTCCATTTCGGTTCCGAGGACGGTGCATCGAACAGAGATGGATGCTGTTGGTCAATTTTTACTCTAGCTTTGTCCTGGTTGAAGCCTCATACATCCCCATCCTTATGGGAGATTGGCAAGGATGTAGATGTCGGTTGCAAGTGATGGACCCTCACCGGAAACTCACTCCGCCCTTTCCCAATCGGTCCATCTTTTATCCTTTGGTGGCTTTCAGTAGCGGCTTATTTCGTTGGGTTGGGCACCTTTAATTCGTAGGTTGACCGCAGTCAACGCTGGCGTCAAGTACCGTTCAAGACCTATTTTGGTAAAGGCTTGGGAGGGAATCGAATATAGCCTCGTTCTAGTAACCTAGGTTTCTGAACTTTGCAATAAATTAATGGTGTCCGATTTCGCACGTTACACAAAGTAAGAGAGACGTAGCTGCTCAAATACAGAGATTGGCCAAATTGTCCGCGTCCATTTCCTACTAAAAAAAAAGAGGCCGGGAGAAGTGGGCTTCCTGCCCTCCCCAAGTCAGCACATACGCTATGAAATTTGCCATAGGCCACAATTTCAACGTCGGTTGAGTCATCACGGAATTTATTATGGATACATGTCGGTACTAAATTGATGATGTGTAACCATGTAGATGCGAATTGCGGCTCTCGATTTGGCAAGGATGAGAGAGGCCGCTGATCTGATGGTATTCGGCTTTGTCCACGGGGTAGGTAAAACGCGGCGCGTAAATACCGCCAGCTTTGTCCTAAAGCCACAATTTTGAGCCCCGCAGCGACCTAGATCAAGAACAAGCACGGCCCCAAAGCCACTCGCTGCACAACAAAAAAAGAAAAAACGGGAGTGAGGCAAGATATCGTAAACCTGAGTTTGAACTTTTTTGTGCATAGCCGTAGTGAGCCAGATACAAGCTGCTTCCATTTGATATATGAATCGCAGCATGTTACTGTCAGGGCCGCGGTTGAAGAACTTTTTCCTCTCTTGATCTAGTGCGAACCGGAGCGTTTGGGCTGCGAAATGCCGGTATGACAACTAGCTCGTTGGTATATGATTGGTTAATCGAAATGTGATTTACGTTTTCTGGGCCGTTCAAAGCACAGGTTCGATGGGGTGTAAAAAATATGTACCAGAAAGTACACTGATGCAGGAGCAGTCGTCTATCCCCAGGCCGAAAGCACAAGGCTGGAAATATAGTATTATGCTGTGAGATTCCATCGCAAAAACAAGGGCTGGTATAACGTGATTCCTGATTGCTGCCCGACACGGCTGGGGGTTCTTATTCCAGTACATTTTGTTCTTGGAAAATAGGAATCCGACTCTCGCCTTCTTCAACACGCCCTAGACATGATCGTCAACCGTACAATGCGCGACCTCGCCGAACTTCCAGGCGTAACCATCTTCCGCCTGCATATGGACCAAAGACCGCCACAGCCGCAGGTATTCAGTGTCAACGCCTGCGGCACATGCAAAGAAGCCTTGATAATTCCAGAAACCCCCAACTGGCGCACCTTTATCGACAGGATCAACGAGCATCGGAGGCAATGCGACAGAAAAATGTTTGGCATTTGCTAGCAATCGTAATGCCACCATGCTAAGGGTCGTGATACAGGGCTATTGCGAGCGCCAACGCCTTGAAGAGGTGGAGCGGGGATGAGAACCGTCGGCGTCATGCCCCAAACCAATCCCCCCAAGAGATAATTAGCAACGAGGTATCGTATACATATATGTCCTGACCCGTGTCGCCTGCTGACGGCCTTCTTGTCATGGCATCTGCGACCGGCCGTTTGGGAGGTTGAAGTTGACGACAAAGAGACGAGTCAAAATATTACAATACTGGGCTCTGGTGTGTATATTTTTAACTTGTGTCGTTTTAAATTGCTAAGACGTCCTAATGATAGGCGTAGATCACATTCGAGAGGACGGCGAGATAGATGCCGCACCCACTTGGCCACAGGAGCGAAAGAAGAACAAGATGGACATGGCGAACCTTCTCAATCCGGAACCTGGAGCAAGACTGGAGGCTCGGATACACGCACCAGGATATTCAAGCTCCCTACCGCTCCCACTCGCCATCCGGCCCACCATTACGCGCCGGTGGAACCGTGGACAAGAAGTGCAACCATTGACGACGAGCAGCCTGGCCACTTACACCAACCTCCACCCATTCCCTATCAGTTCCCAGCCATCGAGAAGGGCCCTCGCGCCATGCCAGGAATAGCCAAGACGAGCGACGACGACGCGCTTGCGAACGCGTCTTCAACTTGAAGCAACCACATGGTCACGGGCTGGGGCGCAGAGTCGAAAGTCACGAAGTTCTTGGGTCGGCGCCCGCTCTCGATGGATACGGAATCAACAACCCGCGCAGAAAAAGAACTTCAAAAGTGACACAAGTCAAGATGTAGACGCTCATCAGAGAATGAGCAACAAGGGCAGGGATTGAACTCGCGGACATCCGAATGTGACGCGCGGCGTTGCGCTCGTCTCATCGATTGGCGTCTGCCACCTTACTGGAGCCACCGACTCTTTTCAGGATGGTAGAAGGTCAATTTATAGTTCCTTTTGATATAATAGTGATAACCTCCCTGCCAATGCAATTGTCGCATCCAGCTGGACCATTTCCAATACAAGTACTTAGATTGCTGCAAACTCTAATCCAGTCCAACACCCTGTACATGCATTAGTACTGCGAGTATGATCACATATCTAACCAATGCAACCCATTCATACACCAGGTACATGCTCATCACTTGTCTCAAGCAATGGGTACGTTGATATACGCACTCTCACCTACCAGCAAACAAAACTGGAAACCCAACTCTGGACATCTCTACCCATGACCTATAAGCCAACGCGCGACCTGCAACACCTGCCTGTGATGCCTGCGACGATGTAAGGAAACGTCCACCTTCTCGTGATCAGAAACCCTGGCCCGGGATGGTACGCCTTGGCCTGTCAAAGGCGGCATGATAGAGAAGTATCGGTGTTTGCTGGCAACAGGAACGAGCCCACGCTAAACTGCCCTTCATAGAGCCGTTCCGAAGTCCGACGCCACCGACGTAAAGAGAAGCGCACCAGCTAGAAGATATAGAAGCGTGGCGTTCCGTGTCTATAACACATCTAGATCGACGATAATCATAGGCGATGCGACAGGAAAATGTCGGTGTTTGCCGACGATCGGAACGATTCGGTGCTGACCTTCATTCATACCGCCATTGCGAGTGCCAACGCAGCATAATGCAGAAGTGTCGTCAATCCAGTGGCGCGTGATATTCGCATATGTATATGCAGTGTCTGGCTTAACCACTCCTTGCTACCTGCCAAAGTAGATTGGGATCAAAGAGAATCGAGAATGGACGCCGTACCTCGGTCCGCCTAGAAGCGTATGACGAAGAACATGGGCCTGATAGTTTAGTAAAGCCTTGGCAGGATTGTGCACAGAGAAATTGCTGCATGTGGCTTGTTGGATTCTATGTCCCAAACCCAGAAGCTGCTTCCATATGTTGGCCGGTGCCTGTCAGCCTAACGTCGTACCCCAAATAGAAGGACGAGCATAACGAGTAAGCATCTTTTGGACCAATCCTGCGATCTGGAACCGTCATGTCAAACGAACCATCTCTAATAGTATGACTAAACTCACATCGGATATCCAAAAGGCTATGCATTCAAGTCTGCATGAACAATTATTTTCCGACATTTTCACTCTTCACACCGTAACGCACCCAGTCTAACGGGAATTGCCTACAGGGACAACAAATACCCACAGACTCGACCTGTATTATGATCCAGATTGATGAGTGTATGGCGTGCGAGGGATATTTATCCGCTTGTATTTGGATAGTCCGGACGACGGAGCAGAAGTTGAAGGATGACGAGTATATTGCATAGGTGGAGTTGGATTCTGGCGGTGGGATATTTTTGATAGAGCCGCATCGAGCCACAAAATGATATTTCGTGGAGTTGACATTTGCATATCCACGTGGCTTGTGCACTTGACCATAACAAGGGGTTGCACCTGAACGAATCCGTAGCGGCATGTTGTCCCGCTAATAAACAATAGATCGCGTGAAAGGAAGGGTATCCGTGATCGCCTTACCTGCGTAATGGTACATCTGTTGGCCCTCCGTAACAGAAAGATTCTGTGCTTGAATAGTACCAAAAAAGGCGAACGTCATTTGCGGCCGTGAGAGAGAGTTCACCAGGGACGGCCAGTTATAGTATTGCATAGCCTTGGCCAATACCGTAACTCCGACAAAGATAATGACCCCTCTAGTTTGTGGCAGTGAATAAGGCCGAGTAGTCATCCTTCCACCCGATGGCAACAAGTCATACCAAAAATGGTGCTACATAGTTGGATCTATAATCTGCGCTTACTAGCATGTCCGCAATTACGACTTGTACTGGGAACGCAGAAACGAGAATTTCCAATATGACGGAGGACGGCCTCAAACGGCAGGGTAGATTAGAGAAAGTTTATTCTGAACCCTGATTGGAATGTGGAGAGTCCCAAGCTGTATTTGTGTTGAGCGCGTGGACGAAAGATAAGTCGAATGAGACATGTCTCACACCGTGGTCGCTGTTTTTTGCCGTCGACTCTT
This sequence comes from Amanita molliuscula, assembly GCA_023014405.1. Classification (NCBI taxonomy): domain Eukaryota; kingdom Fungi; phylum Basidiomycota; class Agaricomycetes; order Agaricales; family Amanitaceae; genus Amanita; species Amanita molliuscula. Next base: position 143,711 of record JAEBUP010000057.1, read on the forward strand.
GGCAGTTGATCTAGGCATAACACTGATATGCCACACGAACTCCCTCACAGGGCGCCGGTATATACGTCAATTGCGGGATCTTGAGACGCCAAAATGTCCTTGGAGCAAGTTGCCGTAGGTAACGCCGTTTGGCTATCCGTAGACAGAGTCCCGATCCTAAACGAATCGATGACGAATAGGTGATTCGAATTTAACACGAGGACAGCCGCGAAGGTCCCTCAAGATGGTGGCGGACTGGTAACGGGTCATCCAAAACGCGTAGCCCTGCTAACGGGAAGTGGCACAGACTTAACGGGGATAAAGATTGAGGGTGCTTTTGCCGTACGTTCTCAAGTGCTATGTCGAGTTTGGCATATCGGAGCAGACATCAACCTGATAATCATTAGGGAATGGAAAATCCAGGAGGCAGAAATCACAGGGTCGCAAAATGGAGAAAAGGGCCGCGGCTGTTGTCTGGGCTTAAAATATCGATGGGTCCACCGTGTGGACAAAAATTGTTAGTCATAGGGAATGCTGGTTATGATGAGAATAATAAATTTCTTTTCTTCTCGAAAACGAGGCAGCGCTGTATTGCGGTGCTGGCGTAGAGAAGAGGTTGTTGATTTGTTGTGGACGCAAGTGTGATGGTGTGTACTGCCTGTAACAAGATAGACGGGACATTAACCTGTTGATCTGGGTTTGCGGTACTACGAAAAAAGGGAAAGCGCCAACATCAATGATTGCGTCGGGGTTTGTGCATATGCACACCCTTTCTGACTACCGCAACAACGTCCAATCATACTTGCCGTTCTTGTCTAAAGTCATTGACTGGGGTCAAGTGGCGCACGACTAGTTTAGAACAAGGTTAACTACGACGTTATGCAACAAATTTTGGGTAGATTGGATCTGATGCCAAAACAGGCTTCGATGAATCTCCTTCCAAGTCTACACGGCAGACTTGCACGTGTTCTCGTTTATCCAGGCATTCAAAAGCCACTCGAGGGCCAGAAGAATCAGATATCCCCTATTCTACCACCCAACTGACGCGTCATGTACGTCTCTCGTACCATGCGTGACGTCTGCAAATTGCCTGGAGTATTTACCTTCCGTTCGATTTTTCAGCCTGGGATCGAAGAGCAACATGTTTTCACCATCAATGCATGTAGTTCGTGTACAAAAGAGTTCAGGTTCTCGAAAACGACTTCCTGGCCCGAGATTGATCGCATTATTGAACAGCATCGGCTGCTATGCGATGAGAAAAGGTTCTACCCTGTTACAGCGTCAACAATCCATCTAATCATTGTCCACGTAGAGCTGCCGCCAGCGCCAGAGCTAAGAAGAGGTGGGACAAAGAGAAGAACCGTCGTCGTAACTCCCAAGGCCAACCGCTGGAGGTGACGGAGAAGAAGCGCAAGACAGGCTCAGAACAGAGCTTAGTGCAAAAGCCGCCAAAGAAGATTCGTCAAAGGCCGCCAGAAAGTGAGCCTCTTGATGAAGATCCTCGGAAGGTGAAAGAGGTCATTGGTAAGTAAATTGTAAAGTTGAATTATTCCCGCATCGCTGATATGTCGTCCGCATAGATGTAGAGAGTGTTTCAGAGAGCGTGCAGAATTCTGAGATGTCTGACGATACTATGCCTGCTCAGCCGCTTCGGTCAGAGAAAAGGGATCTCTTCCATATCCTTAATCCGAAACCCGAAGGATCAGAGAATTGCGCAGCCCTTTGCGAGGTTGGTTGTGTCAACAAGTTTCAACAGTCTCCTGCTTCAGCGGCCCCTCATTCGTCTACCTGTCCTGCTGAGGGCAGACATGAAGGGCAAAACGATTCCCATACCGTCGTGTCAACGTCGAACAATGGAGATGAAGAGAATAGCGATCAGCTTCACTTTGTGATGGTCTGTTGGAAGGAGTCGCCCGGGCCTGCTGTTGAACGTATTTAAGACTGTGGACAAAAACGCGAAAGACATGTCACTCACGGATATCGGCAGCAGTGCCCAGTCCTATCCGCCAAAAAAGCTCCCATTCCTTCCGTTTGCTCCTCCTCTGGTCCCAGTCCTCTCTGTCAAACTCCTCCAGCTGCTAAACCATGTTTCATGAAGTGCAACCCTTGCCACCACTCTTTTCCAAGCCTTCGCTCTTTGACATGCAGAGATGGTACGTGTACTGTCCTTGATCGTTTTCGCAATGTTTGGGCAGCTAGCGACGCGGTTTGAATTCACGAAGCATGACATTTGTCGCGAGTTACTGTATGAAGCTTGGATATCAGGTTACGGGGATGTTGTACTTCTGTTTCACTCGGACATCGGTTTTAGCTATGCACATGTTTGCCCACCTCTACTATTCTTTCGCTTGACCGTCATATACGAAACGGATTTTGCAACCTGGCCAATCGGAGATTCATTATATAACTGATGGTAGTGTGGAATCTAATGCTATGCACGTGCGGTGTTTCATAATTTCATGTCTTGGCGTCTACGCGTAGCTGGTTTGTGATGACTTCTGGAAAGACGTCCGATGCTCATTTTCCATAGATAATGTATTAAATGCACCAACAATGCCAATTTTTGCGCAACACCGATGCCAAGGACGATGGGGGTGCACCGGGTCTGTCGGGGTCAAAGAATGGTCAGAGAATGGCTGCTCTGATCCATATAAATATGCCCGGTCCCTGACCATCACCCTCGAGCTGGTCTCCTTCACTACGCTCTTGGCACAGGCTGTATTTTTACACAGCGTGAGCATTCAATTTGAGTCTTAACACTTCAATTTCTGATATGTCGAAGATTGATCATGCTATTTGTCAAGTATGCGTTGCTTTTCTTTGCGCTTCTAAACATCTCCACTGCGATACCCATCAATAACGAGCAAGGGGCCCCCATTGACGATAGTTCGAGTCGCCCAAATAATCCCAAATCGAAGTCGTGGCTTAACCCCGCCGCGGCGCCATTCAAGCCCCTCCAGCAGCAAGGTTCGAGTCGCCCAAATAATCCCAAATCGAAGTCGTGGCTTAACCCCGCCGCGGCGTCATTCAAGCCCCTCCAGCAGCAAGGTTCGAGTCGCCCAAATAATCCCAAATCGAAGTCGTGGCTTAACCCCGCCGCGACTTCATTCAAGCCTCTCCAGCAGCAAGCGCAGTCAGGTTAATCGGGGACGTCCAATGCTATTATGATACTGAAGTTTCAACTCAGGTCTACTACCCGGCGGCGTGTACCTCGAAAATATACATAGATATGTGAATACATCAACTAATGATACTGACAGTCCCTAATTTCCAACCAGGATTCGATCAAAATGGTTCCAGTTATTTATCTCGGTCCGGCTATCGACGACAAAGGTCATCTCATACCTGGAAAAGTCGATACCGTAATATTAGTTATAGTAAAGATCGATCCGGAAAAACAACCTCTTATAAAAACAGCGTTAGGACCCAATCGACCTATCGCGGATTACTTTGGAAAGCCAGTACCTGGTAAGCTCAAGTTCCTGTGGTACAACAACATTTAGCTTAGTGATATTCTTAGATAGGATTAGAGGACTTCGCGTCGACATCTCTCATGTACAGCAGGTTAGCATGCGTCTCATTGACAAGAAAATGTGGGCCAGGACGTCAGATAAAGGATTCGAAAAATTGAAACTGGATACTGGTGATATTTTCGTTCTTGAACAACGCTCAAAGTTGAGCTGACCTTGTTCAGGCGAGTTCAGACACGGCATATCACATTCACCACCTGGTCATGGTTCGGAATGACTATTCCGACGTGCGCTTCGGCATGTATAAGCTAAATGTCTGCGAATTAATATCAGCGATGCCTCACATAGGGCACGGTCACTTTTACCCACTTGTCAGTGCTTATATAGTATGCAATTGAGAGTTGATATATATAAGCTGCGTAGATATAGAATGATACAGAACAAAAGAATGATGGGAGAACAAAGGTAAGCCATAGGCCGAAAACAGGGGAATGTTGCATGTTATAGTTACATCAGCGGGCGGTGCCATGAGTCCTGATACCATGCCCGAAGCAAAGTCGAAACTAAAAAAAAAGATGGTGCATCAAATTTCAAAGTCCAAATGGCCGACTCAGCACATTTTCAATGATCCGAGCTCATTTCAGAGTCGTGCACATTTCCTACATAGCTCGACCAGTTTGGGGTTTGCCCACTATTGAATGCCATGACAACAAGGATGTAACGGGTGTTGGGGCCATCTAATGGTCAGAGGCTCTGCTCGGATCGTATCGCACGCATGCATGTCCATCAATTACCTTGAAAAAGTTATGTAGCAATTTGAGTTGGGCTTGGACGCCGCAGCGAAGAAAGTGGCGTGAAAGGCAAAACACTGGAGTTCGGCTAACAGCTGGCCGAATGATAAGATCGGTTGAGATTTACGTCATCATGAAGCCGCGGCTGCAGACAACCAGTGTTGTCATGACTGCAGTCAAACCACTTGACTAGTCAAGGGCCTGTGGGATATTACTATATTTGGAGATATGAAAGGGTAGCCCTACTACAGATGATAAGATTGAGTGATTGTTACATGACCTCCTGTATATCCAGGCTGGCAGAGGCCTCATCAGGATGAGACAAGACTTCTGAAAGTTCCATCTCCTTCTCTAGGTTCTCAATAGCTCCTTTCCAGAAATGGTCCAATCCATTCAACAGTGACTCAACTCCTGTGTTAAGACGAAGCCTTAGCACAACCGAAGGTTGGAGAAAAGAGTTGTTATAGAGAGACCCTAGTAGTTGTGTAGGCGACACAAACTATCGTAAGGCTAAGGACTATGGCTCAGAGAGCCCTACTTATATACCTCTAGCCTCATGTCCCTTCCCATATACGGTTGCTTACCTAAGAAAAGAAAAGAAAAGAAAAGAAAAGAAATCCTTTTGTAACAGGATTCTACGTTCTTAACATAACCCTCTCCTCAAGGATTCTGTCCCCAGAATCAAGCCGTTTGGTATCTACCTCTCTCCCATTTTTCTTTGAAACAAAATGAAGCCCTGCTTCCTCTTGCACAGTCATCCCTGCTGATCCTATGCGTCTTGGTGCTTTTGATTTCTCAGCGCATTACTGAGTTCAACAAAAATTTGAATAGGTAATTTTTCATTTTTCCGAGTCCGAGTTCTTCGACCATCCCTTCGAGGTTACTCTTGCCACCTCGTTCCCTCGTGGCATTCGTTCTCTTCGGGCTGTTCTTCTCTTGTGAGGATACTTGTGTCGTGACTTTCCTTACAAGGCTCTCTGCTACTTCGATCCCTCGTAGCACTCGCCCTTATTCAGTCCTTTCACTCCTATTATCCTCCCTTTACCCTTTCCTCAGGAAATGGCCTCCGGACATTTCTCAGGTAGAGTGCCCAGTACGGGTATCTACCTGAAAAAAAAATTCCTATTTTTTGCTGAAAATGTGGCTATTAAGGTTGCCATCCTGTATCCTGTTTGATCAAGCAGTTGGCCATCTGCTAATCTATCCCCAAGTCCTAGATCCTTTTGACCCAGTGACTCTTCCTCGGTTGATTAAACTCTCGAACTTCTTCATCTAAGTTCCTTAGACAACCCTTTCCTCAAGGTCATCTTTCTATTGCCTAGATTTTCGGTGTCCCTATACCTAAATCTGGCATTCCTTTCCAGTTGCTAAATTTCTTTGTATAGCTCCAGACCAATATAACTATGCCTGTTCGTCGGCTCTGTTTCTTTGGCTTCGTAACAACCCTTTCCTCAGGGTTCTACCTTCATATAAGTGAACTCGACCCTCTGGGGAGCTCCACTTATTTTCCCAATGAGATTGTTGTGACCGTCAACCTCTGAATGTATTTGTTCCACACCTCTTGACAAGTGGTGCGGAAGTTTGAAAGGCGAATACTCTATCGTAGCCTGATTGCATCTTCTACGTATAGAGTGTGAGGTGTGTGTGAATTTTTCTTCACCCAGAATCCTAACTGGAGTGTCCCGGACACATTTAGTGAGTAGGCCCTTGTCCCGGCGCCTTCCTCATCCCTTAATGGTATTCTTTAACGTCGTTCCCCTCCGACGATGCCAGTTTAACGTCATCCTTCATCGACGTATGTGATTATGTTAGCCATCATAGCTTCACTATGATGTTTCCAGAGAAACCACGTGGAGGTCTAATCACTTTCTTCCACATTTCACGCTCGATCTGGCATTGTTTGTGGATTTTTTCTCCGCCTTCTCGTGTTGCAAGGCCTTCCAGGCCTCCTCCTGCTCCCTGATGGAAGCTTGTTCAACTTTCCACGCCTCAATGCGTGCTCGCCGCTCCTGTTGTCGCCGCTCTTTAATCAAGCACCAATATGTTTTGACGTGTGCATCGTGTTGCACACGCCTGATGGGCGCGGTGATGGTGGTGATGGTGGCCTTTTTCATTTCCGCGGCCACGGCGACTACTTTTTTTGTAACGGCACGTCCGCATGCCCAACCGATCTCGAACGTGGAGGCGATCTCCACCAAAGACATCCCCGCATGGGGCAAAACGTATTTGAAAGTCAGATCCATCGGGACCTGGCTTTATGAAACCTAAAAGAAACTTCTTCAATCTATTTCCGGCCCTCCACGGACAATAGATCTCTTCGTGCGGCTGTTCCGCGAAATCCAATGACGTTCCTCAGTTGAGGAAGATGCTGACGCTGACTGAGAAGGAAACGAGTCGACCTAGATAGAGTGCCCGGCAATTCACTCGGGTGTCCTTGTGCCTAGTTATCTGTGCACAGCTTAATTCGCACAGCTAGTACAGAGGGTATCCCAAGATTTAAATCTCCGCCTTGATACACTCAAATCTAGATTATCTTCGCTCGTTCCTGAGCTTTTCCGATTCTCACGGTGTCACCTGCCCGGGTGTGCCTGCCTGCAACGACCACCGGCGCGCAATGACTGTCGTCCGAGAGAACTGTGTCGACTAGCCCGTTTGAGGGAGACCTCTATTCAGAGGGGCTATTAAGAGAGTTCGACGCGCGGATGCGACGCCGAAGACAACGGTTTCTTGATGAGAAAAAGATGCACCAACGCTCTCGACGAGTGCGATGGTGGTGAGAGAGATAAAAGCGTCTAACCCTAGTGTAGGGCTTCGACGAGAGTAAAACGAAACGTTAACACGTGCAACGACGAGCAAGGATATGCTGCGTCGTGTTACGATGCCAACGGTCGGTTGATAAGCCTTATGATTATGTTAAGACGAAGCCTTAGCACAACCGAAGGTTGGAGAAAAGAGTTGTTATAGAGAGACCCTAGTAGTTGTGTAGGCGACACAAACTATCGTAAGGCTAAGGACTATGGCTCAGAGAGCCCTACTTATATACCTCTAGCCTCATGTCCCTTCCCATATACGGTTGCTTACCTAAGAAAAGAAAAGAAAAGAAAAGAAAAGAAATCCTTTTGTAACAGGATTCTACGTTCTTAACATCCTGAGCCTGCCTTGGGATATATGAAGAGTTTTTCAAGCAGTACTGATGTCTTGCACAGTGGAGCAGGCTGTGATGGTGGTGGAGGGTCCACAAGTGGCGGAATTGTGATGAGGAGGCTTGTGGAATCTATTTCGTCATTAGTGATTGTAAATTTGTGGACACAGACATTAGGCCATCACCTTTGCTAGTAGTAGTCACATCACTATTTGCAGTGGCAGCATCTTCAATCAACTGGGTTGCAGGTTGATTGAAATTGAGAAGAATGTACTCAACACAAATACTTGCCTTGTGCCCCTTGCTCAGCATCTGTATGGTTTTGACCCATGCCATTTATGAACACAGCTTGCATGTTGGACATACGAAGGAGTTCACGATGATGGTTGAGGCATGCAGGACACCACACATTCTTGTTAAAGTGATTCACTTGGTATCCCTGGCCATCTGTGACAAAATGGTCCCATGACCAGTGCTTGTTGTTCATGTTGACTTAGCAGGTGAGTGGATGTGGATGGCAGGAAGCAGGATGTTATTGTCAAATTATGTGATGCTTCAACATGTGTTACATGCAGATGATGGGAACAAATCTAATCTCAAGTGCTCCCACGATTATCTTTGACTTGACTTGACTAGTCAAGCCAACACAACCGACTCTTGCGCGTCAAGTCAGCTGACCCAGGGTCAAGTTTGATTGTACAACACTGCAGACAACTGCCCTCTCGACGTCCATCTCACCCGATGGCACCTTTCTTCGAAACCGCGAAGGTAATACTTGCATGTCTCTGAAAGCTCATACACCAACAATATAATGATGCTGACAATCCCTAAATTCCAGCCAGGACTCATTTGATCAAAGTGGTTCCAGTTATTTATCTCGGTCCGGCGATTGACGACAAGATAAGGGATTCGAGAAATTGGAACGGGATACTGGTGATATTCTCATTTTTGAACAACACTCAAAGTCGAGTTGAGCCTGTTCAGGCGAGTTCAGATACTGGGCGGCGGCCTTTATTCTCAGTTTTTTGGCCCCTCTCTGGACTATCGGTAAGAGTGCGGTTTCATCGGATGAGTTGATGAATCCAACATACCCAGGTACGTTAGTAAATGAGGTTCTGCAGTTGTGTTACGTCTACCGTCATTCCAAATCAAAAATCCAGTGGCCTAACCGTGATAAGATTGGAGCGGGATACTGCTGCCTAGAACCTGACTGCTGCTTGTTGGTCAGTCAATTTCGAGCAAGCACCAGGGGAGTAGGCTGCTTTACTTGCAAGTCGATCTACGTGTGAAATTGCCCCCTCGGCGTCTTCGCAAGTGCAGCATCTGTGACCCTAACCGCACCCAGCACGTTGCACTTCACTTCCAGAAGCGTTGAGAAGAGTCCTTCAATGGCGAGAGGTCAAGACCTCAATGTCGATAACCCATTTCCACCTAGGTCGCAAGAGCATTTGGCGTACCAGAAAGTATACACTTTAGCCACGGCGTACCTGCATAGTGACTATAAGGCTATGTGTGGTCGTGTCCTCGGATATATGTTGAAAGAGCTCCCTTGGGACCATGGGCGTTCGAAACTTGCCAGGGAGGTAAGCAACTGTACTAGCGAACAGAAATTAATGGATCTCGGCGATTTCTACATCAAACACTTCCTCCGTGTTTGTGAGTGGATGTATCGGTGTCGATCAGTTTGAGCTTACCTCGTTCAGTTCGTTCCGCCAAGGGCCCCACACCTGCGCTGACAGAGCATCCTTTCAATCCATCATTCGACGATTTGCGGGACATGAATAGCGATGTTATATCAGAAGCGCCACAAAATCACAGCCCTGCCAAACGTCAGGTCAATTCTGGGCACGGATGGAATATTTGTATACGTAATTGAATGCGCATTATTCAGGCGCTCAAGCGTGACCGCTATCGGTGCATGCTTTCCCGAAAGTTGGACAGCTCTTCCGAGTCTGAACTTCGGGAAAAGTCGATGCAGTTTCCGGTGCCCTCCTCGATGCTCAGGACGCAGCAGCCAAGGCAGACGCTGACCCTTCGAATTCTCAGCTCCAAAAAGCCGCTGCTGAGGCTGCAAGAGAGTATGATAAATGCCTTGCCATTGCCCGACGTGCTTCTTCCAATTTGGACGCTTTCCCGGATGTAATGCTGTGTGAAACAAACGCAGCTCATATTTTTCCCGAGTCAACTAATGCAAATCTTGGAAATGACCTAAGTTCGGTTCGTCTTTCTTATCCGTATTGCAGAAGGACTATGCTTCAAGTGTATGGGCCGTGATGGAGCGGTTCGGACAACTGGGATTTAAGGACGAGCTTGATGGTCCAAAAATCAACCGCCTAGCGAATATCATAACTCTTGATCATTTCCTTCACACACACAGTTTGATAAATTGGCTTTGTGGCTCGAGGCCGACGATGTAAGCCGAGACCAGTGATGTAGACACCAAGATGACCCAAACTCCGCAGACGCAAAACCACATCTACCGCATTATTGAGCTTGACGGCCCGGGGACCTCGGCGCAGGCGTTCGGTCTTTGACAAGCAACGGAAATGTGTGGTCAAAGGATGTTTCAAATCCTATGCCAGTAAGGCACAAACTGCGTAGATAGTAGAATGATAGAGAATAAGGGTAGGCCATAAAGCTTAAAGGCCGTTTCAAAACACAGGAACGGTGCACAGCCTGAGGGCAGGCGTTATAGTTTAGCATATCAGCGGCGGTGTCATGCGGCTCAAAGCAAAGTCAATACCCAAAAAAAAGGTGGTGGCGTTAAAGTACCAATGGCCGAAACACATTTTCCCGATTTTGACCCGAGCTCACTTCAGAGTCGTGCACATTTCCTAACTCGACCTTCGGGTTCGCCCCAATACTGATGCCATGACAACGTTGAACTGATGATGTACTAACGGGTGTCGGGGTCATCTAATGTAAGAGGTCTGCCAGATTCGTACTTATAAATACACCTCCCTAACGGCCGCCCTTGAGCTGGTCTCCATTGACTCTCGCAGGCTGTCATTATTTTACAATGTGAGCATTCCATTTGAACCTTGACACATTGATATCTGATGCGCCGAAGATTGATCATGATATTTATCAACTATGCTTTGCTTGTCTTTCTTCTAAGCATCTCTGCTGCGGTGCCCGCTGCAATGCCCGCGAAGACTGTCAAGAACGAGCAGCGGCCGTTACTTATCGATGGTTCGAGTGATGGCCAGAATCCCAAACTTTACCAGGAAGCACAGTCAAGTGAATCGGGGACATCCAATGCAATTATGATACTGAAGCTTCATCTTACCACTTCTAGGTCTAAAACCTGGTGCCGTGTACACCGAAATTTCGACTCAACCAGATGGCTATGTGAATACATCAACAATTGAATGATGCTGACAGTCACTAATTCCAACCAGGATTTGGTTCCCGTTATTTATCTCGGTCCGACTACTGACGACCAAGGTCAACTCATACTTGGACAAGTCGATGTTGTAGTATTATTAGAAAAAATCCGGCGAATGCGCCTGGACCCATGGATGAAACGTACCCGTCGCTACTTTGGAGATGAATTTCAAGGTAAGCTCAAGTTTTTGTGCTATAACGATATTTAGCTCAGTGATGTTCCTAGTTTGGGGCAAAAAGACGATTTTTCAATTTGTTGTTGACTTCTCACAAGTAAAGCAAGTGAAGAAAGAGCTCATTGCAACGAAAATTTTGGGAAAGACGAGAGAGGGTGGATCAGAGCGCCTGCGAGCGGATATTAGTGAGAACCCTCAGGTTTGAACAACACATTGCGCTGACCCGGTTCAGATACATACATGATCAAGAACGGTAAAAAACCTCTCAACCGTGTTCCAGAATGACAGCTCCAATATGTAGGAGCTGAATGTCTGAACTGTTATCTAGCGTAGCACATTGTCACTCTTCTATACTTTGCAGGGTTCGTATGTGACCGGTGACCTCTAGTCCTGCCGCAATCATAGTCCGTCTTTAAAAGATGATTCTCTGGAAGTATCAGAGCATTGTGTGACAAACCTTAGCAGCAGAGTGTATTACTAAGCTGACTATGAGATCGGTTGAGATTAGGTCATCATGAAGCCGTGCGTGTCGCGCGTGTACGTCAAGCAGACAACTATCCTCTTGACGTCCATTTCACCCGATGGCACCTTTCTTTGAAACCGCGAAGGTAATCCGCATGTACTTGCACAAGTGTCTCTGGAAGTTCATTGAAGGATAGTCCTTTGCTGATGTCGCAATAACCGAGAAAGGTGTCAATACCCAAGACTTTATAGAAGCATCTGATACACTCCTTCATCTTTTTGGTACGATCGTGTTCTGTACTCTGTCACTGAACGTTTACATGGACAGACTTGTTGGGTTCTAGCGTTTTTGCCTTTGTCCAAACAGATTTGAAGAATAACCTCGATGTTCGTGCCAATATACGTGCTCCAAAGCGCACTTGACTCAATTTACAGGGCGTGAGACACCGTTACGAAAGCCACAAAGATGAATCTCAAACGTTGGAAGCCCTCGTCATAAGTGAAGCAAACGAGCCTCATAGACACTGCCATCCCGTGCCTCGTCCGTTTCGTTCGGTAAGCCCTGTTTTGGGGTCTAAATTCGGACGGCGCTTACGTTCCGCGCGCAGCGGACTCGCATTTACTTGCAAAGCGTTGCAGAACATGCAAAAGGATCCATCTGCCGAACTATACATCTGCTTCAAACGTTCTTACGACGAGATTTTGTGGCATCACCATTCATTTATCGTGCGGTCAGTGGTTGGGGTAAGCTGATATCCGCCTGTTCACACATTGCTCACCCAATTGACACAGGTGGCTATGCGCGCCGTCCCGAGGCGTCGTGATTTCTATAAACGCCTTGCCGAGGGCGGCTCGACTGAAAACCTTTCTGCTGTACTCACGAAGTGGCTTGATGCGCTTGAAGTATTGGTCACTCATATGCGCAACTTTTTGGAGGGCGGACACTATGGCCGAGTCGTATAAGGATCTTCCTATATCACTCACTATTCCGTTTTTGCTCTCTCTCTCACCTCTAGCGCGTATGATGTGGGCTCTCCATCATGTATGTATATTAGCAATAATAATAATTCCTTGGACAGTGTGACGATTGCGTGACGCGAGCCTTCTTTGCCATGGACGCCGATGGCTCTGATGGCGACGCTCTGCAAGGACATGAACGCCAGGATCCACAGTCATGCTCATCAGATAACTCGGACAGTGCGCATTTCGACGCTCCCCATACGGACCAGAAACAACCGGCGACGCGCCTACCGCTCTCGATGCTTCCGCGCTTGAACCCATCTCAGCCATGCAACTCGCCACGCCCTGCGCAACCGGCGGATCTCTTTCGTAAACAGTTCCAGCGGCGAACCCAGCCGCAGTCGCAGCCGCAACAACACCCGCCGTTCTTCAACTTTGCTCAACACCATCAACACAAGACGGGGTGAAGGCAGCAACAGCAAACCGCGCCAACCTGAAAACACGCGTAAGTATCCACTCACCTGCTTCTGACAAGTATACACGCTTTGTATGCAGGGAGTCAGAACGTGTTTCAGCATGCACCATCAGCGGTATCGCTCAGTCTTTTGACTCACGGAAAAGGCGCATACATGAACTCCAGGACGCCTTTACCGCCTCCCGCTTCCATCAAACATGTTGTAAATGAAGATAGCTTATCCCTGGAGAGAGAACTGTCGGCCACGCCAAGCCCCAGCGGCATCGACTTGGAGATGGACGATTTAACGATGAAGGTCTTAAGAGAGAAAAAGACGCTCAAGGCTGAGCTTGTACAAGCGGTAAGTTGTCCGTCCCAGGTCGTGGACGCGTCATCAGTGAATATATGCGCGTTCTTTCCCACCTTTTAATTTTCCTGACACTTTGATTGATCACCCGCGTTGCAGCAAAGCCATGCTCAGAACCTGACTAGGAGATTGGCAGATGTCGAAGAAGAACTCGCAACATCGTCTGCAAGGAACATTGAGCAGAATAAGCACATCGAGACGTTGAAACACGAGCTCTCTTTGGTTTCCAACGAGTTGTCCGCGGCGCGCTCGCAGCTGCTGTCTGCAAAAGCAAATTTGGACTCGCACCAACGCGATTTAGGGTCCACGAAAGGGGAATTAATGTCAATCAGGAACCAGAATATGTCTTTGGCGTCTACGAACCAAGAGCTTGAGCGTTATCAAGGTCATGTCAAAGCCAAGCTGGATGTCACGCAGAAGGCTTTGATCACTCTCAAAAACGAGTAAGACGTCACTTGATTGTGCGTGTGCGACCTGTTTGTAACGAGAAATTGTAGTTATGCGGCGTTGTTGACGTCTTTCAGCAGTCTAAAGAGATTGCACGACTCTGCTACCGTTACGATCTCCAACCTTGTCAGACGGCGTCGCGGAATGCAGGAAATCAGCAAACGAAGGCGCTGAAAAGTAAGTCTCAGATACGTTCTCCGTCCTCAAGCTTTGATTCGTACGTGGTAGAGATTGAAACGACGTACCAAGATCCTAACGCGATAACGGGGACTGCGCAAGTTAGAGCTGTGCTTGACGACCTTCGAGATACCTTGTCCGAGTGTAAGTGTTGCATTTTCGTCTCATCTTTCCTTGCTGAACGCAATAATAGCATCTCGAACCAACGATCTTTTGCGAGACAAGTTACATCATCATCTTGGCCAAATAGTCGAGCTGAATGATAGGATCAAGGAACTGGAGGCGGAGAAACGCGAACTTTTGAATCTTCTTGTCTTTCAGAAGAAGCATGAAGACACCGCTAGTCAAAAGCTAGGCGAGTGAAGTCATTTGGTGTGTTGAGCTGTTGGTCATTTCTCCATATTCAGGTACAAGAATGGAGGAGCTCTCCGATCGTTTGGCAAAGCGCGAGGCAGAGGTGGAAATAGCCACAGCCGATGCTATCGCGTCGGAAGCCGAGCTACGAGCCTCGGAATCAAGGTAGCTTTTGCTTTGAACGCTTGTAGCTTGAGCACGTTTATTATTTAAGAATTTCGGGCTTGCAAATGCAAATCGCGGACGATGCTGTCAAGCTAGAATTACTAAAAGCGACCCAGGAGGAACGCGACGGAGCAAAGATCGAGTGAGTAACAAATGTGCATGTATGTTTCTAAGAGCCTGATGCGAACCTGACAGGAATGAGATGTTGAAGAAGGTGCTGGCTGCATCAGAACAGTCTATCTCATTGTACGTCGCGTACCACGCCTGGCATTTCGCGTCATTCTGAAATTGGCATCAGGACTACAGAACAACGAGACGAGTGCAGAAAAATACTTGGAAATGTTGAGAACGAACTTGCCCTAGCAAAAGAGGAAAACAGGAATGGAAAGGAACTGTAATAGAATCAGACCTTTCGTCCTTAATATGACTGAATTTGTCGTTAATTAGCATCCTGCAGCTACAGGAACAGCTCTCGGATTCTCGAACTGCGTTGAGCCAGGCGGCGAAGGACAGCGAAATAATCCAGCTTCGCGCTCGCGATGACCTAGAACAAGCCTTGAAAGCCCATCAGGAAACGATAACGGAGTTAACGCATACCGTATTGGTGAAAACTGGCGATCATAAATCCGTTGAGTCTAGTCTTGAGAAAGCAAGGAGAGAACTCTCCGAAAAGGAAGCGTTGTAGGTTTTTGGGTTATTGTCTCGTGCTCCTGAACTTAGCTAATGGTCACTCAGACTGAAACAGACGAACGTGCAATTTAACGTACGCTAGCATCATGTACCGCTATCGTATCTGACCGATCAGTAAAGAAACTAGAGGAAAGATTTGAAGCGCAGAGCGCAACACTGCGATTATCAAAAGAGCAGTGTGGCGATTTACGGGTAGCATTGATTTGTTATTTCTTTGTCGTCATTGAGTTGATTCTTCAGGAACAATTGGAAACCTCTGAGCGCAATTTGGCCGTGCGTGCAATACAACGTGCGGTGTCCGGGGTTCTGATAAGCTTTAGGAACTCCGTGTGGAAATAGCCACGTTGCAACATCAGGTTGAAACATATCAAGATACAGCAAATGAACTGAAGGCAGTAAGGGGGCTGTTGGCTGACAAAGACCTTGCGTTAGTCTCGATCGATCGTCCGTGGTGCAGATAACAAACTAATTCACAACTGAAAGCCTTACCCGGGCCATCGGCGATTTGAGGGTAAGTGCATCATATGACAGATTGACACCGTTGACTAGAGTGTGATAGGACCTGCAAGGACGTTATGATACTCAGACCAAGGACCTGCGTGTGAGTGGGTGAAGAAGAAGAAGTCATACTCTGATCTCGCGCAGGCCGTCACGAAGGACCAAATTCTCTTATCCGCAGATCGAGGGAACCTTGAGAAGGAATTGGAGACGCACAAAGGCCGTCTTTCAGAGAATGAGAGACTGTAAGACACCGGTCAAGCCATGTGGGTTACGCTTGACCCGATCTATCTCCCTTCAACAGTTTAGCGGAGTCAGAGAATCGGACATGTGTGAGTTGGGTAACCCCGGTTAGATATGGCACCTATGACATCATGGTACAGGTGTTTCAAGAGCGCTTGGACGCTCAGAAGGTGGCGCTACAAGTGACCAGAGAGCAATTGCAATCGTTACAGGTTCGTGTTTCGAGCATAACCAAGTTGAGCCTCAGGCCAGCGAACTTTGAAAGGAACGGATCATTCGTTCCGAGAGTAAACATGCAGTAAGCCGTTTGAGAGGATCAGGGTATTTGTATTAACGGTTCACGTTCTAAGGCCCAGCTCGAGTCTGAGAAGCAGAAAATGAAAGCAGAGATCGCGATCGCGCACGAACAGTGCGCAGGGCTGCAAACCTTGCTCAATCAGGCTAGGGAAGATACGAGGGAACAACGCGCTCTTCTGGATGAACGGTTGTCAAGGCAAGAAATGGCGAACGAAAGACTTCTCGAGGTGCAACAAAAACGAGCAGAGATAGCAGAAAATGCTGCTTCTGAGGCGAAGCTTAATGCGGACATGTTGAGGCAGGAGCTCGATACTTGCCTTCGTAGGCAGGGGGAGTCTCAGTCGCAGTTTGAACTAACGGAACAGGATCTACGGGATACATCAGTCAAAGCTGCAAGACACCCTGGCGCAAACCCAGACTGATCCGAGACCAAATTGAACGAGGAAACAAGGAACGAATCGTTTTGTTAGATAGGATAAGTACGATGGAGGCGCAGATGGTCAGTCTCAAGGAAGCCAATCAATGTTTGATGCATAGGAGCAAAACATTGCAAGATCGTTACGAGAACGGGGATTTGGTTAATGACGTCTTATTCTTGTCAATGCTGAGTGTCTAAAACGTGTCAAGTCTGACCAGGAACGGAGTTTTGTCAATTCTATCGTTTCAACGACTCAATCAATACACGAGAATGAATTGGTCGAGAAAATGAATGAGCTTAGACGCGCATGTTTAGTTTTTTGACGTCGTCTCAATTAGTGACGTTCATTGCAGCGGGACGCGGTTAATACTACACTTCAAGAGAGAATCAAAACATTGGAGTCAACAATAGCTCGAATGTTACGGGAAAGGGGAACCGAGATCCGGCCAGAAATGAAATCACTCGTCAACCTTAGTCTATGGATGGCGTCAAGTCCACAAGACGGTTTAAACTCGGTAACTTTCGCTTGTGCAGATGTAAACAAACCTGACGTTTGGGAAATTATAGGTTGATATGCAAATTCCTACGGTTGACCCGCTGTATCTCAATGCCCGGACGTCAGGACCGATAACGCCTCACGACGAAACTACTCTCGTGAATACTGGGACGAGAACTGATTATGCGTACGAGAAGGATGACAAAGATAACCTGAAACAAGTCCCAAAGTTCTCGAATCTGTGTGAACCTGATTCCGGGGACGACGATATTCCGTTGTCAGATTTGACGCGTCTATCGCCAAGTCCTGCCTTTATCCAAGGGGCGCAGAAGCGCGGAAGAGCAGCATCTCCTGCTGCAGTCAACATAGGCAGACCGACCAGACGATTGGTGAGTCAAATCAGAAGTTCTGTTTTGGAACGTTGAACCATCCAGAAGCGGGGTTCCGGTGCTGCACCTGTCAATGATCAAGTTGTCAAATCACCAAAAGCGTCCAAGAAGGTGGGAGGCTTTATTGATGGGTCTATCCTGACATGACTGAGTTACGTAATGATAGTCGGCTCCCAATACGAGGTCAAAAAAGCAGAAATGAACGGCAGCGTCAAGCGACGCCTCCGGGCTGATAGGAATGAAGGTCTTGTGTAGCGAGTGATAGGAATGTTCGATTGCGCGTTCGCGTATGAGCGCTTAGCTGAGCAGGTGGTGCTGTTTTGATTGTTGAATTGCAAGTGGCAATAAAGTTGTGGCATGAAACGGATATTAGGATAATATGGCGTAGGAGGTGATGAACGATTAGCCAAAAGTAGCCAGAAGCAATGGACATGTAAGCGGCGGCAGTTTTAAACGTTGAAATAAAACGTATGCAATTGGTTCCCGGATGATGGATGATGCTGTGCTAGTAGTCGATGTCGTCGCTTGTGTGGAATGGGCCGGCGCAAAGAAGAGGCGAACGTTTGCAGAAAAGAACACGGTAATTAGGCGAAGGATGGTGCAGAAAAGGACATACGTGCCAATAAGATGAGGGGGTATACGCACATTTCGTGGATAACATGGCAAGTATCCAAGAAGGGATTGGACAAAAGCAAAAGATAAGGGAGTTCGGAGCACGAGGCAAGGACTGCCTATTTGGGACGCTAAGCGAGGTTTGTCCGCGGAATCCGCTGAGATTGTGTCGGTTAACAAGGTGCTAGGATATAAAAGGGGTTTCAAAAGGGTGTATGTGTGGTATGTAATAATTGAGTACTTTGTGGACGGCATGTAAAGTGTCGCTTGCTTGCACATTCGCCGATCATGAGCGGACGGACGGCGTGATATTTGAGCATTGGTACGACCGACCGACTGTGGCCGCCTCCCATCCCTGGCTTGAAATAGTTTGGATCGAAGGATTTAGAGGCGCAAGGATGCCTCTGTCGTCGCTTGGAGGGGGCGCAGCGTGGGGATGGATTTGATGAGCCGCTCCGTTGTCTGTCTGGAAAGGCGATAATCGATGCTTGGGTAGACCAGAGTTTGCCAGGAAAGAGAAGAGCAGAGAGGCCCAGTGACGGTGGAGAGTCACTTAACGTCATGTGAATGCGGCTGTTGTTTTCAAACAAGGTTCAGGGAGCTTCCCTGACGAAAGCTAGTTTCGTGACAGTTGTCGGTTGTGCGACTAACCCAGGGTTTGAGCCAGCGCTGAAACGCGACGAGCCCGTTGTGCTGCCGAGTCAAGAGTGACGATATAGATCGAGGCAGAGTAAGCGGCGGCCAAGTCAATGACAATGGTGAGTAACTCCACCCGTTTTGGGAAGAGACAGAATCAAATTGCACAGGCCGAATGGTGAAAACGAGGACGAACTGGTTCTCCGTACAGACGGATCGGCTAAGAGAAGTTGGGAATGTCGAAGAAGGGTATACGGTACCTGGCCCAGCTAGCTGCGCGGTGACGGCCATCCCCATATGACCAGCTGGACATTCAATCTCCTTTCGTTTCTCATATATACACCGTTTTTACCCGCCGTTCTCTTCTCCGGATGCTACTCACTGCATCAGTCTACTCGCCTCACCAGTCCTGACGATGCCTGTCGACACCACCAGAACAATCCCCACGCGCAGGACGCAGCGGAAGATGACAGAGGAAGAGATGAAGGAAATAGAGATGAAACGCATTCGCGGTGCGCGCCCGTCACCGCCTTCGTGCAGCGCTCGACCGTGACTGACATCTTTGAAGGCGAACTCTCCTGTGCCGAGTGCAGAAGACTCAAGCTGCGGTGCGATAAGAAAGTGCCGTGTGGATCCTGTTGTAGACGAGGATGCGAGAGCATCTGTCCTTGCGGTGCGTTTCAATGAGCATCGAGACATCCCGCGCAACACTAAATTTAGACCGCGATCAGGCATTTTATCCGCTGGGCAAGGTACACGGTATGTGGTTTTCTGGTTTTGTCATGAGACTCTCCCGCCTAACCCCGTTCCCAAGATTTATCCTAGCCGACACTGAACAGCTGCATGTTAAGATTGCCGAGATGAGCCACCGCATCCGGCAGCTGGAGGACGCCCTTGCCATCTTCCAGTCTACCGTATCGGACGATCGGCATCCTCTGCTCTCTGACGACCTGCTCAGAATCAAGTTTGGCTCAGAGGCGCTGCCCCGCTCGAGGAAGACGGCGGCAGAGGAGGAGGAGGAAAAGACATTGCAGACGATTGACGCCATCGGGACCCTGACGCTGAATGAATCTGGGGCGGGTGCGTACTTTGGACGATCGGCAGGGTCAGAGGTGCGTTCCCCTTTCCCATTCGTCAGTAGCGATATTGAAATGCACTTCATATTATCAGACGTTGATGGTACGTTTGCCCGCTTTCCACACGTCGCTTATTTATTTATTTATTTTCAATACCAATTCATTGGCTTTGTCAGGCTGGCGAAGAATCCAGCTCGTCAAGCGAAGAAGAGGACAATACGCGCGAGCCTCTGCCGACAGAGTTGGAAGGCCTGTCGAATCTCTTCCCCTTCACTCGCAAGCACCAGTCAAAGTGCCGCTCCCTCGAGTTGCTCGAGCGGCATCTCCCATCACACGAGCGCGCATGGGGACTCTCCCAAGGCTACCTCGAGCACGGCGCTTTCTTTTTCCGGCCAATCAAGCGAGAAGAGCTTTTAAACAGCGTCTTGCCCAACGTGTACAACGTCGCGAACCAGCGTGTGCGGATGCGAATCAATTTTAACGCTGCCAACGAGTCTTCTCCCCCGTGCGAGATCGGGATCGAGAACGGGATTAACATTGAGCCCGACCACGGAAGCTGCCATGCGTTGGCTATGTGCTTCTTTGTGTTTGCGCTGGGCTCGTTGTTTGATGTGAACTTGCCTCCGTATAACGCGGAAGCGGAGAAGTATTATGATTTGGGGAGAGCTGCCCTTTCGGCCAAAGCGGTTTACGATTCACCCTCGATCGAGACTGTCCAGTCCATAGGGCTTATGGCTACCTATCATACTCTGGCAGGGAAGAAGTACTCGAGGGACAGTGCGGTAAGCAGAATCAACTCCATTGTGAGGAACGATCTTGACATTCGATCAAAAGTGGTGCTTGATGAGCCTCGCAGCTAAATTGGCACAAAGTGTACGTCTGATCTGGTTTCTCGTTTTCTTATTTCTGACGGAGTATATGTGTAGATTGGTCTACGTGAGTTGGTGAAAACGGAATCAATAGAGTAGTTCCTGATGTTGCCTTTTTGCTTTTTTTCTTCAGATCGCGATAGTGCACGATGGAATCTGGGATCGCCAATGGTGGAGAAGCGGAGAAATGTCTTTTGGGAGGTCACGGCGGCGGATGTTTCTCATGTACGTCAACTCGCTTCATCAAGCTTGCAGTTTATCTCACCTTTTGCTTCAGAGTCTTGCACTAGGGTCGACCACCGTCAATACACTTTTCGTTTGTCGATTGTGAATTCCCGCATGACGAAGAAGCCACCCTTAACAATGATGGTCACATAGAATACGGGTGTATGTTTATATCATTGGACTTTAGTTCAAGAGCTGACTCTCGGACCAGTCTGGCGGATGAAACACGTCTTTGCCCGCGACGTTTTCATGCCGATTATAGAAACAACTTTGACTGCAAAACCCAGCAGCTATGCTGCGGTGCTGAACCTGGATCGCAAAGTCCGAGAGACTCTCATCCCCCAGAGTCTCACGAATCCTCCTGACGTCAACAGATCTAGTTCTTCTAGTCTCAAAGCGGCTTATGCGACCCAGCATAGAACAGTTCGTGAGTAGGAGTCCTACTCCAGCGTAACGAAGAAGCTAATATTGTAATAGCGCTGCTGTACCTCCATCGAAGCTTCTTCGCGCAAGCTATGCTAGATCATCCTACCAATCCGCTCCTCAGTCCCTTCTCTCCGTCGTTCTTGACAGCATATAGGTCGGCATCTCTCGCCATTAAGTACACCAGAGAACACTTTGAGCGCTGCTCAGATATTGGAATGAGAATATGGTTCTTATTGTACCATACCTTCTCTGCTGCAGTAAGTACGTTAGTTTGCGTCGCTCGACCGATTATTTACCTTGGGGGTGGTTAGATCATTGTCGGGACGGTTGTGACGCGGTCACCAGGGTTCGACCTTTGCCCCGAGAGCTTTTTACGAACTTCAAATCGCTATTGAGTTATTCGAGCAGACAGCCAAGCAGTCTTCTCGGGCACGTACTGCCCTGGTATGGTCCTACACATTTGAGAGTTTTCTTCCGCCTAATGATAATCCACTCAGAATGTTCTGATCAAGCTGAAGGAGAAAGCTACACGTGCTTCTTGTCAATACAATGGCGTGCCATCACCATTGGGTGCCTTCCCCTTCAGCAGACCAGGTGACGAGCTAGATGATGAATTGGCCATCTTTGGTGGTCAGAAACGGGTGATAGCAAGGAAAAGCAAGTCACATAAATCGTCACCCTCTGTCAGCAGTGGCGATTCGCCTCCACGCGACGCCGGGTCAGCTTCACCACCGTTACATTCTCCCAGCGACCCCAAATCTCAAGCGGCGTTCCAAGAAGTGCACCCGATGTTGCTGCAGTATCTACAAGGAGTGACATTCCGCTCCCCTCCTCGTCAAGCTGCAACGATTCCGGCGGCGGCGGGCGGGAATAGCAATAACGGCATGGTACCACCTCAACTAACGATCACGAAAAACACGGAGATGGCGGCACCCGATGGCGGCTACTCTGCGCTGTACAACAGTACACCGAGTGATCGTAAGGCCGGGGTAGGATCGTCGATGACGCCTTATACTTCATCCGTCCCATCTACCCCGACCAACCTCATGACTCCTGGCGGAAGCAGAAGTAATTCATTTTCGAGCCACCGCACGCTGGTCGATGGGAACGATAGTGCAATTTGGCAAGGCAAGGTGGAGCCAGTCTCCTTGCCGCTTTCAAATACGCATTACCTTGATTGGCTCTCATCTTCTGCCTCGTCGCCGTTCCAGAGCCCGGATCGGATGCACGGCACGGAGCCGACGTTCCCCGACTCGGTGCAGACGTCTCCAGATACTAGCTTTGGGATGTCCACCAGCCTTGCGCACCACGCACGCGTGGGCGGCGCCAGCCGCCATTCCGGTGCTTCCATTCAACTGCCAACGACTGCGAATACATTCGACATATTTGGAGTGTCCGCCTGGGACGGCGTTCCTGGACGGGTACGGGTTCAATTCCATTCCGCCTGGCAGCCCGACTGGTACGATGGTCGAACTCGGGGTATCTTCAGAAGCGGGTATGGACGCTCGGTGGATGACGTTCGTCCAAGACTGTGGTATAATGGAAAATAGCAGTGGTCTGCCACAGAATGGTTGAAACGAGTGTAAGGACACTCTTAGACCTTGTCGTTTCCTCTCCCTCTCTCTCTCTCTCTCTCCTTCCATTTTTATATGTTTTACAACACCTCCGTTTCTACTTATGCACTTATGGAATTTATCACTACTTGACTCCGGATCCGCCTTTCGGTAATCTAATCAGTCTTGTAAACTATTGTTCTTCGAATGCGCTCAGAGGGATGTAATTTGCGTGTTCAATTGAACATTAATATTATCATAGTCCACTTTCACATCTCTCACGGACGTTCTACCTTGTCCTGCCAACATGTCAAAAGGTTCTGTACTACTCGAATAGTCATCTAGGAGTAACAATGCACGTGTGTGTGTGATGAATATCAGCTGTTGACTATATTGTGTCCCACTCGTATAACACGACCTGTCAACAGTGTGAAGGATATCATATGTCCAGCTGACATTGTCTGCCACGATGACTTGCAGGACAACTAGAACGGCATGTTATTACACCTTACGTATGATTTCCATGTACCCCAGTGTGTGTTAACCGTTAATCCTGCGCCTTTCCCTTATTGTATTTGTCAGGATGCCTACTAAGAGGTGTGGCGCACCGTCATTGAAGCCTGCTTACAAGGCTTGGGATTCACTATTTAAGTCTCAATACGCACTCGCTTGAATATCGATTAGTGCTCGATTGTTTACTTCTCGTTATTCGGTCGGCGGAGAACAAGGCAGATAAAGCAATATAGTCTGGAATTGGCGGTTGGTCTATGTGCATTCGTCTTGTCGTTCTACGGTGGTAGAAATGCAAAGGTCAATTCCCAACACCCAAGACTTGGCGGCCGTCAGTAGAAGCTGTGGTTTGTTGTTTAATTTCTCTGTTGTGCTCTGAAGCGATGAATCAAGGGTAGCGGCATCATTTACCTTTACCATATATGACTTCCTCCTGACTTTGCAAGATGAAGTCGAAATAATTTGGCCGTATGCCTCCGATCACTCTTAATCCCCCAGCGAAATTGAATATAGCACTAGGAAGTCAAGAAGATCTTGGATTAAATGGAAGTTTCTTTTTTTGCGATATGTCGCTATTGCTGCTCAACTGTACGCGACAACACCTAAAGACCTGGGTCATTTCTGAAGTCTGTCTGAATTAGTATGAACATTGCCGTTGTACTGGCATTAATGCCTTATCACAATCACTGAATCAGGAATAACCTTAATTTACGGGTTTTTAATCGCCCAAGTCATTATTTGCTTCATCGTTTCCACCGCCGTAGAATCCATGTTGATGGTCCGAGGTATGCTTGCTTCAGTTGCCTTCGCTTTTAGTGAACCGCTAATTTCAATAGTTTATGCTCTGTACAACAAAAATGTTTACGTGGCTGGCGGTTGTGTTGTTACTGCTGGGGCAGACAGTGGCAGTGTTTGTGGGGATCGCCCACAAAGTAGAGAAGAGAGACGCAATTCATGCAATAAACCCGGACACTCTTCCTGGCTCGTTCCCCTATTTTGCGTGAGTATTTATCCATGTCCAAATAGGATGTCCTAGTGATAGAGAGTAGTATTTCTACGTTAATATTTCATAGTGTGATTGTGACTCTCACTATTATTGGGTACTATAAAGCCGTTAAAGAGGGGATGACGTCGTCAGTAATGAATTTATTGTTACGCGACGGAATCTTGGCTTTTCTAGTTTTCTAGCATTCACTGGTGAGGATATCGGTCTCTTCGCGCCGCTAGATGGCTGAACCTGATTGTAGTCGTAACATGCATCACGATTTCAATCGGCTTAGTACCGTCTTAGCTGGCTCGTTTCTATCCTGGCGTCTGTGCAAACGGTACAATTGCTATTTCTGAGACTTATCCGAGGGAGGCCGCATTGTTGTTAATTTGGAACGTTATTGGAAGCCGACGAAAATGACGCTGGAGCCGACTTCGCCTGTGTCTCTTGTCGACGAAGCTTTGGGCGATGCAAACGATCCGGCAGAATTTAGTCAGAGGATTTGGTCTTCACGGATGATTTCTGAACCTGCGTAGCTCGATTGGAAGGCATGTGTGGTTGTGTTCTCAGGGTGCCCTATCAACGGGTCGGACTCGGAATTTCGGGCCATCTTGCGGCGGTTTTCGAAACCTTTTTCTGGCCCTTCAACATATAAGGGCTGCGGATCTGCGACTGCATTTTCGTTGACTTCTCCCCTCGTATTCCAGTCTCCGAAACTAGTAATTATCAGATTTCGTGCAATCCTCGTGAGGATAATTCTCATGTCACCATTTTGTTTGTTCAAGAACTTCAACTGCAGGAACATTCCTCATTTATTTGACGGCTCCGTACTGCCTATTAGTCCCTGTCTTACCAGAAGCGCTGTACATGTGCGGCAGATGGCATTGAGTACGGACTGGCCATACGTGGCCAGTTCGATAATCAGTTGATCAACATGCAGCCGAGTCCACTCACCCGAAATATGATAGATGAGTGTTCGGGTCCGGAACGCATACTCGGCATCTAAGGGTGTCTACGGTAGCCCAGAGAGCGGAGTTACGGTTTTATTAACGCCCTTCGGCGATTGAACAACTTGAACCTGCCACCTGAGGTTCGCTGGACGTCTGCAAAGAACATTACGCCTGGAAATTACCCCCGAAGCATCTCACCGAACGCCATCATATGAGAAATACAATGATGGGGACATTCCCGGCGACAGGGTCACGTTGGCATGCAGCCGAACGAACTTGTCTTTCCTAGCTTGGATATGATGAATAGTCCACTCCCGGTGCAGGGTAGATGTTCTTTTCATGTTTGTGAGAGCACCCAGAGTTCTCATATGCGCTGGCGCCCTGCACCCCTTCATGGTGTCCAATGTGTTGTCCTCATCAGAGATCGTCTCTAATCGTGCTTTTACCACAAGCCTCGCGTTAACTCACGTCAGTTCCGACATATCCCCTTCATGTTACGTCGGCTGAGTCATAGCTTAGCTTACAGGTTATGTTGCAAACGTTTTTCTTCACGGTACATTGACCCCTTATATGATGCCTATACGACACTGGCTTCAGTCAATCCCAGGATGTCCTTGGTATCAGTGGATGGATTTTGTTGGCCACGAGTATCTGTCTCCATCCGCTGCTGCCCCATCGTGCTAACTCAACTGCAAAACTTGGTCGCATCCTTAGTTCAAGGTTTCTATGCTTACAGAATCCACCTTCTTTCAAAAAGACGATGGGCTGTTTTTGTCATATTGATGGTATGTCCTCTGTGTCCAGGCGGTATCGACTAATCCATTAAAGACGTGATAAGCTTTCGCTTATACAATTGGTATCTGGGATTGGTGTAGCTGAACGACGTTGGTTGAAACAGACAAAAAGGTCTAAAATGATTAGTTTCGGCTTGAGCATAGTGCGTTGTCAACGCGTCTTAATCTCCAGTCGCAGCAGTACATTGGCAGCAACTCGCCGTCTAGTCAGACGACTCATGGCCCTCATTATTGGGACGGGAGTGATAACGGGTACGTCTAAATTGTTTCAAAATTCTCGCTTGTTAATGCTGGAGCCTCCGTTCTTTGTTTCATCCTATTAGTCGCCGCGCGTCAAAAGCCATACTTCGTTGCCGTCATATTGTCAATGCCAAAGTTTTATTCCAACACTCTGTTAGTTCAGCTTAACAGTCGTCCCAAGCCTGTTGAAATGGACTCTTGTCTAATAGAACACATCGACCTGTCGTTCATTAAAACCAGAAGCCCTGCGGCGTCGCGTGCGCATTCGAATTTGGAAGAAAATTAGGATAACAAGTGAGGGGCATCGGAGGCCGATAGCTCTAGCATTGTTCAGTAGACGGCACATCATGTCATTCAACGGACCAGATCTTTTGTGCTTGTAAGCTCGTGTCATTATGTGAAGATTGAATGAGGATGCCGCGAATCCATCATTACTAAAACAATGACTTTATCCTGAAAATCAAAATAGCAGCATAATACATCCTCTAAACTAACAATAATGTGCGCCCGACTACATGTACCACCTCCCAATCCCCTTACACGTATCACACTGCGAATGATAAAAAATAAAACTCACTGTCCCCGTACCGCCGCACATCCAACACCGTACCCCACCCAGCCGTCGATCCCCAGCTGGGTACACGGGCGCTCCTGCAGGCGGCGGGCTTCCAGCGCCACTGATAACGAGACTGGGACCAAAAGGAGGAGTACGATTCGGCATAGAGGGCGGCTCAGAGGGCGAATATCTGTGCGAACGCACAGAATTGCTTTGGTAAGCTCCACAGCTGCCACTCGACCTTGCTGGACCTTGCTGTCTCGCGGCGGGAGCGCTGGGAGCCCGTGCCAAGGGAGGAAGATTTGCGGGACTCTGAGGCGGAGGCTGTGCGAGTACGGGCAACGGCCGTTGCAGCGTCGTCGTCGCATTCGTGCTGGGAGCGTACATCAAGGCAGGCGTATACGGCTTCCCAAACTTGGACCAGCACTTTTTGCACGGTTTCCGTGGGTCTCCGCGTTTATACCCAACGTTGAAGCCTAACACACAAGAAGAAAAGAATGAGTTTGCTTATCTTGTGGTGGAAATCCCAAGAGCAAACAGACGTACATTTTGGGCACGTGTGATCTTTGGGGTATAGGAGCAGTTTTCCGTCTCGGAGGAGAGGGTGTCCTGGAACAGGTTTCGATGTCGGTCTGGAGTTGTCAATGACGGGCAGGGTCGGAGAAGAAGCTGAAGGATGTGATTGCGATTGCGGTGCCAAACTCGAGGTCGCAATTTGGGATGCCTCAAATGAGCTGTGCCGGCGAGGTGGCAATGGCGGCGGCGACATTCGAAGTTCTGGGGGAATGTCTACACCGCGCGACCGGCCGCGGCTGTGATGATCATCAGAATCGGGGTCCAGACGAAGCAGCCCATGGGCTGAGCCAGCGGCGTAAAAGTCTCGTGCAAAATCGGATACGGCTCCGGATGCCGTGGATCTTGTCGCAGCCGAGACCGTGGTTGAATTAGATATCATACTAGGTGACCTAGGTTGCGAATCGCTGGGATCAGGCGAGAGTCGTGGTGCGGAAGGAGTCTGGCGGAGAGGCGGGGGAGATGTAGATGGGCCAGGATTTGGCGTGAAAGACGAAAACGAACGAGCATGGCGAGGGGCAGACCTGGCGCCCTGATTGGACTGACCATCTCCAGTGCTAGGACCGAAGGCTACGTTTTGGAGCTGATCGACAAGTGAACCTGTAATTTGCTGAATAAGGTTAGGGAGGTTTCGATTGTGATGGCGTTGTGCAAAGGAGTAGTTGGGATTGGAGCTAGTGGTGGTGGTAGGTCCAGTGAAAGATGGAGTGAGACCTTGACCCTGAGCAGGTCTAGGGCTTGAAGGTGTGGACCGCGACTGCTGAAAAGGACGTCTGGGGCCAACATCGAGCGTAGATTCACCGCGACGGATGTCTGGAATAGCGGTGTACGCAGGTAGTTCCTCTTCTTGAATTGGAGGAGGAGGGGGTTCTAGTGTGATCACTGGCGAAGAGAAGGGTCGTCTGGCCTCTTGTGGTATGGGCGGTAGGTCCCTCTCCTGATCTGCAGCTTCGGGTATGGACGGCAGATCTGGCACTGTGTCGGTCAGCGGATTCAGGGTTGTTTCACCATCGCCCGCTACGGTGTGGAAAGATGGCGGAGGATTTATCGAGTTTCCTGTCGCAGCTGGCGAGAGAGGTCCAGCGCGGAACGGATTGTGAGAGGTGACCATTGTTATGGCGTGAAGCGAGAGCGCGGGCTTTTTAATTGACTGCGCAAATATCAAATATGCTGTATGCCGTCCGAGTACGCCGATCACCCACTGATCTACACAGCTTCTATCCAGCCTCTCAGTCATACAAGTATAGCCTCCCCAGATACGTCATATGTAGGCAGCAGGCATTGCATTACGGATATCAATTCTGCCACTCCTTATATAACTCGTCCGTATTGTCCTCCCTCCAAAAAATCACATAAATGCTTAACCAAGATTTCAAGAGCCTCCAGCCACTTTACGAGGGCCGCGTCTAATTTCGCAGTTGAGCCGCCTTGTGCAATGTACGCGTAAAACTCGCGGCGCCTCGGAACCGCACGCATCACTACCTATGGAATCACATTAAGCACGCGTCGAAGAGCGAACATTAGCCAATAACTGACTGGAACCAGCGAACGAAGGATAAACGAATGGTGGTGCACCAAGGTTTCATCGTAAGAGCGTTTGAAGCAAATGTGCAGTTCGGCATTGGGGTCTTTTTGCATGTTCTGTAAAGCCTTGCACGTAAATGCGAGTCCGCTGCATGTTGAGAATAAGCGTACTTCGGGCTGGATGTAAAATCTGGGTTTGCTCTTACCGAACGAATTGGCACAAGACACGGGATGGCGTGTCTCTGAGGGTCACTTACCTCGCTTCGAACGAGTGCTTCCAGCGTTTGGGATTCGTCTCGGTGACTCTCATAACGTTGTCTTATGCCCTGTAAATGTCTGTTGAGACAAGATATACTTTTAAGATTAAAATTCAACGCGAACATTAAGATAGTTTTTCAGGTCTGCTCGTACAAAAGCAAAAACACTAGAATCCACCAAGCCTGTCCGTGTGAGTGCATACAGGCTGCGGCAAAGAATAAAGCACATTCGTACCAAAGAGACGAAGAAGTGCATCTGATGCTTCTATAAAATCCTGGGTCTTGACGCCTTTCTCGGTGATCTCGACGTCAGCATAGGACTATCATCAAGTTCAGATGACTTGCCCGTTGTTTGTTCAAGGGAGAGTGGCTCACCTTTGCAGTCTCGAAGAAAGGGGCCATCGTATGCGATGGACGTCAAGAAGATAGTTGGCCCCAATGTCTGGCGCAACGGTAGCATGCATGCTGCGCTTGTGGTGCAGAGA
The DNA here is from genome assembly GCA_023014405.1 of Amanita molliuscula. Taxonomy (NCBI): domain Eukaryota; kingdom Fungi; phylum Basidiomycota; class Agaricomycetes; order Agaricales; family Amanitaceae; genus Amanita; species Amanita molliuscula. The sequence continues at coordinate 173,347 of JAEBUP010000057.1, forward strand.
TCGCATTACCGGGCCGAGATGACATAATCACCAACATATTGGGCAGCTCTGAACCGCCAGGCATCGGATAAGACCGAGTGGTTATTTATGTTTTCCTTGTAATTGGAATGGGAGCAATCTCTGCCGACTGATATCGTCACGCTCGGGACTGTCAAGAGGCCACGCCAAAGCAAAGAGCCACCATAAAAGAAGTCAGATTGAGGGGTTGAGGCCAAGTTGTGGGTGTGGAGGCTTTGCAGGCTGTCCAGAAAAGTCTCCTCCACGGCGCGTCCTCTTACTTCCCGGCAGATTATGGCTGCTCTGATATGTAATACCTCCTCGACAGTGGGTGAAAATGTCATCCAATTTACGAACATCCCTAAGCAAAGAGATGTCTTTGCCACGCGGGACCCTCTTTTGTTTCTTTCGATCTCTTGATTGCCACTGACACTTCAGGTTCTAGACAATAACTCTGCCAAGCTTGCGAAGGGGTTCCTGTATGTAGTGTCGATGCGGATAAGTCACGCGTCCACGTGTCGGCTTACATAATAAACTTCCATCTGATATCATGCAGACGTCCTACTTAACTATAATGTCCGAGTGGCAGTCATATGGTGTACTAAAAACTCCAACGTCTACTAAGTACGATCTGACTCTACAGTGAGCCACATCCGGTATCCTCTGGCTGGCCGATGTCATGACGGATGACGAAAGCTACATCCCCTCTCTTGTTAAAAGGTATACTCTCACCACTTGTCACTGCAATCGCTTCTTTTTATACTGCGACACGACGCCTTGTGCTTGTTCCACAAGAAAGTATAATAGCGACGGCGCTTATCAAGCTGAATCGTCCTGTTGCACCCACGACAGACGACTGCCGTCGGCTGTATCATTTCCGGAACGATCCATGGATCCTGATAGAGTGAAGCGAGCCTTTCTTCTTCATTTTGATGGCGTTTGATCGACCGCCCCTCAGACGTGTCGTCTTGGGAAGAATGATTACGACGCTTCAAGTTTTTCTTCTTGCTATTCCCTGAACCATCATCGCTGCTGCAACTGTGCTGAGACTCGGATTGCAAGGGGCTTTTGGTAGCCGCTTGCTCTGGCGTCTGGTCACGTACCCGGAATGAGCTTATTCCAGGCAACTTGGGTAGAGCGATCGGTGAGGAAGAGATGGTCGGGATAAGGTGCATAATGCGTTGAAGATGGAAAGCTTCATGCCCATTAAATATCGCATGCGTCTATGGTGCAAATTTGGCAGCATGTCAGCCTCGAGTTCACAATTTATGCACGAATTCTCATTTTGCTGTGCAATGGTGTGGCTATCCTCAATCTAGACCGCGCAAACCCCAGGTGCGGCATCGAAAAACATTAGAATGTATTTTGACCTGTTGCAAGGACCGAGACTAAATCATCGGGCTGAGTACCCAAACCAATCTTGAAATCATAATAAGCAGAAATTCGCATGTCCTTGCCTGCTATCATCGGAGGAGGCTGTTGCAGAACAATAATGCGCCCATGGAGGACTGCGCATAACCGCACTTGCGTGAAATCGCTTTACAATCATACTGCAATGATTGAAGCACTGTCTTCGAGTTCCCGTGAACCGCAACCAGAGCAGGTCCATCTTCCTATATGTGGCATTATACTGGTGCGTTGCCTTGTATTGTGAGATCGGGATCCACTTACATGTGAAATATTTGGTCACTCATATGTTCGCTTCTATGTTAGCGCCTACGATAACAACAAATTGCTGTATAAACATTAGACATGGACGGCGTCATTCATCTGATGGTGGTCCTGTACTCTGCGCAACTGTTAAAGGTGTTCTGTGGTAGTCGCCGACGGTACCTGCAGTATTTCTTCATCCTCCAGGATGTAGTCGTCGCCTAAACGCACTCGAAACGCCTCGAAGTGCGTGATTCGTATTTGTTTACTCTGACGATTCTCGCCCGCCATCCCTCTAGAAAAATCAGCGATGTCTTGGATAATTTTGATGCGGAGATATCAAATGCCCGGTGTATGGAGTAAGATCTTGTTCGAGCAAATGCATCGAGACAATCTGATACAAAGTTTGCAAGATGACTGACGGAGGAAATCTATTATATTTTGCTAGATGCATCGGTCCAGAACTCAATCTGCAAGTCAAACAAGGAAGGTGCTTCATATTAAACAGGTATACGTCTAATCCATTGCGTTTAACAACTAATTCAAGTTACCCTTCCTTATCCAAAACTTCCTTGAGAATCTACGCCGTCTTCTGCGTCACCATTGGGTGACAGCTCTTTCACGAGCGTATATGCATAACAATGGCCATATTGTATCCCAACCTACATGCAAATTCATCAACAAATACAAGGAAAGACTAAAAGGATACGCTTACGCCTCCTTTGCGATCAAATGCAGCCGCTATCTCTTTGCTCGCGATTGATCGTTCTCCGACGACGACGAAACTGACTGTTGGTACGCGCGTTAAACTGACATTCGGGTCACCGAGGATGCGGACACTCCTGGCCTTCTGGCTTGGGTGCGTAAGATATTTCAATAGAACTCCGAGCAGCTCCTGCTCATGCAACGCAATAGTTTTGAACGATGGTTGGAGTGAGTTTTCAGGGGTGGGGGAGCAAGTAGGTGATAATGCCAGTGCTCCCGTGCACCAGTTCATAGCCAGGACCGCCTGTTGAATCTTCAGCGGCTTGAAGTCCAGCTGCAAAAAATAGTGCGCTATGGAGAAACGGAAGTATGAAGTGCCTTGGACCGGACGCAGAGCGCTGAAGTATGAGGACCGTAAACCTGATGGTGGGTCGTGTGCATTGGTGATAACGCTTCCGTGATGAACATCACCCTACCTTATAGAGAGAAACGACAGCAAAATCAACATCCTAATCTTGGGCATCAATAAGCTAGTGGGGCGCATATGCCACACAATCGATAGAAAATTCGTTTAGCACCGGCGTCCTTACGGGCAACTTTTACGATTTCTTTTAAAGGATTCATTGTGCCAAGAATATTAGAGCATGCAGGAAAAAGATCCTCGGCCTTCAGCATGACCGAGTAAGGATTGGTAGGGTCAGTTGGCGTTGACCTCCAATATTTCAGCTTGGCACCTCGACGAGCAGCAAGTTTCTTCCAACAAGTGTTGTTAGCTATTGGGAGAGAATATTCATCACTACAGATCAGGTTAACATGTATTTTACCTTCATGCTCGCTCGTTATAATGAATTCATCCCCGGGCTGTACGTCATTTTCCAAGCCTCTGGCCAAAATTTCCGAGTTCGTCGTCGAACTTGACGATCTCGTCTGATCGAGCATTGAACAGTTGGGAAATGGCTGTCGGAGGTTCAGATAAGACTCGATTGCTCTTGACGGAGATCGAGTAATCTGCGCCAAGCTGCACGTTCGTATTGAGTAAGTAATCCGTTATGCAATCAACGACTTGTTTGGAACATTGAGACCCACCAGCGTTATCTGCAAAGATATAACCCGCAGATAAGGACGGGAAATGGAGTCTCGTTTTGCCTACGTCGAGTGGTGAAGACACCTTAAAGTCAAGTGGATGCGTAACTCAGCTTTTATTGCATATCTTCGGTTTGAATATTCATGCATATTCATGTCAGATCAGGGAATTAGTTCGGTCACTTCGCCAGAGTCATGTCATGCGGAATTAAAGAGTACTTGAAGAGCAACGAGCCGTACTGAGCGTGGGGATGAAGGCTTTTTTCTCTTGGGTAGAAGTGTGTATTAGAGAAAGCGCAAGCGCTGCGAACTACTGAAGACTGTCTCCGCGTGTGTTTGGGCTCAGCGACTATCATGAAAGTAACAAAAAAAAAGCATAGCGTAAGATAGTCGGAAATCCAAGACGCGACTAATGACAAATTAAATGCACTGATTGCATCAAAGGATCCCGCTGTCGGGTTGTTAATAAAAAAGTCTGCGAGGGGCCTGAAGTTGTTGCGCCATTTATGAAACGAATCCAAGGAAGAAAACTTGTACCCTAACAACACTTCACATGATATGGCTCCGGAATCATCCTTGCAAAACGGGCAAAGTTGATTGCTGGAGGGGTGAAACCGGGCTCTGTATTGGCATAGGACCGAATGGCCTGCCTGCCTGCTGAATTTTCATGTGTGTGAAAGACTTGACACAGCGTTTCAAAATGTCCACCGCATGGGGTTGTAGCTGTAAGGTTGCACAATTCTAGAGCAGATGAGAGAATTTCACAGGGCTCGGCTATTGCCGCAAGGACTCGGATGCTTTCTGCCAGCATCGAGCGCTTCGAGAAATGTTTTGCATTCTTTCGCAGTCAACTTCTTCCCGGCGGCGCCACGGGCCTTGTATCGAATTAGTCGACTTAGAAGGGATATTACCACCATGCTCTTCTTTTCTGCAGTCGAACATGTGATAGTTTACGAAAGCGTACGAAGGAGGTTCAGGTAAGCAGTAAAATGTTACAGATTATTGGGTTTAAAAACTCAGGTATTTCGTGAGTACCTATCAGCGCATACTTATGTTACATGCCGCCAACGGCGGACATACAGTTACCATTACAGCCGTTGAATTGGGGATCGGTGTTACACTATAGGCGTTAGTGCGTGCATAGTATGTCAAGATGCTCATAACTATTACGTGTGCAGTCGACGAAGTAAGGAGGGTCGTTCACGATGGCATGATATATGCGTTCTACCTCATAAACAACAAGTGTTGGCCCGGGGCTTGGGGACATTGCCTACTTGCGAATTGTCAACGAATGTAATACGATTGCGACGTCAAGGAGTAGGAGTGATGGCGGTAGAGCGTACCACAACCGCATGTTAGACTTGGATGAACGAATTTGGGTCTGAGAATGGTGCTCAACCGTCTTATAAACTAACGCCTTGTAGGTATCAATTTGTCCTATTTCCAAGTTCGTTCGTCAGAAAGCGCTGTTTCACTGAATATTCATTGGTGTATCAGAAATGCCTCACAAATGATGAACACGCCCACTAAGGAAACACCAGCGTATTTTTGGTCCCGTTGATGTCGTAGCTCTGTCTCCATCACACATATTCCGGACATGTACTGGACCGTTTCACTTCAAAATACGTCTTCTGGTATTGGCCACTATACGGAGTGGACGGCAAGAGCACGCCGCCTCTTGACATCTGGTCCTCGCGAAAACCAATGATCTCAGGGGATGTATCCCTCTCTAGCAGCGACATGGATTATAAAAGTGGTTGCAAGAGATAACGACCGGTAGCCCCTGGAACTGGCTAATTCTGAAGTGTCATGTTCCTCGCATCCTTTCTTGTTGTCTTCCCCTTGAATCTTCTGGTCTATGCTGCCATAGGTCCTTCCACGAACCTATATATCGTGAACAAGGTCATTGCACCTGATGGGTTCAGCCGTTCGTGAGTTGAGTAGAATTGAACAATAGGATATTTTGCTGACGTCGAGCACAACAAAGTACTGTCCTTGCAGGTGCTACACCGGGATCCGCTTCCATGCCAGGACCTCTCATTGTTGGAGAAAAAGTAAGTGTGACGTTGATGCCGAAAGCCTTACCATTGACTCCGAGTCAGGGAGGCCAGTTTCGTGTCAATGTGATGAATTCATTGACAGACACCACTATGTTGACTACAACAAGTATTGTAAGTTCTTTAGTGCACCGTCGATCGTGTCATCAATATTGGATGATAGCACTGGCATGGCATATTTCAGTTGGGAACAGTTTGGGACGACGGCCCTGTAGGCGTTTCTCAATGTCCAATAGTTCCAGAAGAATCGTTCCTGTATCAATTTAATGTTCCGAACCAATCAGGAACTTACTGGTATCATTCTCACCACGGTCTGTATGTGATCCTTGTATCTCCTCAGTTTCTTACGAACCATCAGGAAATCAATATTGCGATGGCCTAAGAGGTCCCCTCGTCATTTACGACCCAGATGATCCTTTGAAGTCCATGTGAGTCGAGAAAAATTCCAGCATTAAGCGGCTCACTTATATCGTCAGGTACGATATTGATAACGGTATGACCTGACGTCCACATCATTACGTTTATAACGTTTCACCTAGAGGCCACTGTTGTCACTCTGGCTGACTGGTAAGCGGTAATATGCGCCATTGCAAGGTTTATTGAACAGAATTAGGTATCATGTGCCATCACTTTCCGCCGGCCTCGTCCCAACTGCTGATTCAACACTGATTAACGGTCTTGGTCGTTATGTTGGAGGACCTAACTCTCCCTTGGCCGTAATTGGTGTCCAACCCAACAAGCGATATCGCTTCCGTCTCGTGTCGATTTCTTGTGACCCTAACTTCATATTCTCCATCAGCAATCATACTATGGTAAACAGATTTAACTGCATCCAAAATCATACCAACATCTCCATAGACTATCATCGAAGTTGACGGCGTTGCGACCAAGCCCTTGACTGTCGATTCGATCCAAATCTTCGTAGCACAACGTTACTCATTTGTCTTGAACACAAATCAGCCCGTGGACAATTACTGGATTAGAGCAAACCCTAACGTCGGTTCAACTGGGTTCGCGAATGGATTAAATTCCGCGATCCTGCGGTACGCAGGTGCTCCCGTTGCAGACCCAACATCACAAAGTACAAGTGTCAATCCTTTGAAGGAGACCAGTTTAGTACCGCTCATTCAGACAGGTGCACCTGGGAAACCTGTTCAAGGCGGTGCAGATATCAATCTCAATTTTAATGTCGTTTTCAATGCTACGGAATTTAGATTCCACGTCAATGGCGTCAGTTTCGTGCCACTCACCAACACTCCTGTACTCTTGCAGATTTTAAGCGGTGCGAAGACAGCACAAGAATTGCTGCCTGCTGGCAGCGTTTACGTTCTTCCTAGATACAAGTCCGTCGAAGTATCAATCCCTAGTGGTGCAGCTGGTAGTCCTGTGAGTTTGCGTCTTGCATTCAAAAACAGAATTCGTACTAACTCTTTGCAATCAGCACCCGGTGCACCTACACGGGGTACGGTTAAATAGCCATCCTGCTGCGTGCCCAATTTGTTAATGGTATTCTAGCAAACATTCGATGTCGTTCGCAGCGCTGGTAGCACGAGTTACAATTATATCAATCCCGTAAGGCGCGACGTCGTCTCTATTGGTGTTGCGGGCGACAACGTCACGTTCCGTTTTAATACGGACAATCCAGGACCCTGGATTATGCACTGGTGCGTACATTGTGTTCTTCTGCTCGTCCTGTTGACTTATCAATTGTATAGTCACATAGACTGGCATTTGAACCTGTGCGTCACCTAGATCTGCTGACCGCTTACGGCTGGGCTGATATAATGGACCAGTGGATTTGCCGTCGTATTTGCAACGGACGTAGACGCGACGTCTACGATACGTCCTCCTAGTACGCTTGCACGTTTACCCTGTACCTTCGTGGCAATGATTCGTGTCTTTAGCTGCCTGGGACGACTTATGCCCTGCATACAATAAAAGTGGGCTTGCTTGAGGGTTGGAGGACATCTATATATCGTTGGGAAGTTTTATTCAAGTTCTCAGAGAAGTTGTCTTCCGCATCGCGTGCCTTATCGAGGACTCTTTTTGTTTTTTCCATCCTTTCTCTTCTTCTGTTGACTTCATAGTCATGGACGTTCATCCCTCAGTTATCGTTGGTCTTTCAGTTGTAATTCTCCATAGCCACCTTGAAAATTCCGAAAATAATTGGCGTGCTAATGCAGGGCTTCTATTTATATCTCTCACCAACATCATCTTGCTGGCTGATATCAGATAAGATTCTGACCAGCATCATCTGAGAGAACTTAATATCGTGTATATTAGTCCCCTATATCCTCAGAATAAAACGGTCAATGATAGGACCACAAAAGTTGAAAGCATGATCTTCTTCACTTTTCTGGTACATGCACCGGTTAAGTATCCGAGCATTTGACAACGCTGTGGGCTGACCGAGCACACCAAGCCGAACAAATCGACAAGCACCAGAATATACTAGTATCGCGCATTCGGCGTCTTGGGAACTTCAGGGCGCCATGGACCCATCTTAACCCCAGAGGCTGTTACAAATGTCTAACTTCCGTCAAATAGCGAAACATTGAAAATCAGCTACTTTCGCAGATTTGCGCCGGGCAATACGGAGCACTGTCCCAACAGAGTAGCTTTAAAGTGACTATGTCATGATCAAAAAGCTTGTTGTCGTAAACTCCGTCCGTTGGTAGAACTTGTCTGGACCGTGACCCCGGCTCAGGTGAAGTTACAGGGACGCACAAGCTTACTATATCTGCACCATGAGGTCAATCAACTTGGACAGCCCTTGAAGTCGCTGCTGTGCCAGTGCAGGAGATCATACAGAAACAATAACGTAGTCTGATATTGCAGTACCAACTGCAGATTAGTATCGCTGTCATGACAGGCGGAGAAGCATAGGAAAACTGGTGTTCTCTCGGTGTATGTACATCTACATGCGCTCCCGTATTAAAAAATGTCTACTTGTCCGGTCACGGTGAAGTCCGAGAAGTTGACTACTGTATTAACAAATGTCGAAGCATACGTAACCACGAGGCTAGGCCTCGTGTCCGCGGTAGGCTTTACATATGATCAGGCGCCTCCTTTCTGCCGGGAATGTGCTGTCATCTGCACGGGGATTAGAGGAATACCATGAGGAATGCAGCAATCCACATATCAATCTGAGTCCAAACATCACTGCAGTGGTCACTTCTACAAGAATAAATCAGACAAAATTACGTCCTGAAACTGTCCTTGACGATATGAAGAAGAGCTGTAATTGTCAGTGACAAACACGGAAACAACCGTAGCAGATTGTAATGATAGAAAACCCACGTCCTCCTACTAATCATAGACAGCGTGTCACGAGGCACAGATATTTCGTTATGATCTACATATCCTGGTCAAGAACGTACCCCAGGCAATTTCATGCGGTCGTTGATTAAAGTGTGTACGGCAGTGATGGACATCCTGAAGCAACCAGATCTCTTCCCATTTTGTGAAAATGTATAGCCCCAAGAAGGGGACCAAATATCAAGATCATCCACTCGCCGATCCTTGAAAAGATAAAGGTACGGTGCACAAAAGTGGGTGACACACGATGTAGCTGAAACAGACAAGAGCAACTTTTTAGGTATGGAACAACTAACTTGAAACGAGGGCCTCATGTCAGCAGACAGACCACATGGAAGCCAGAAAACGAAAATTTCGGTTTACAAAGCCATAATGATGGTTGCGTAGCTGCGATCTTGAGAAGTTGCGCAATTGCCGCTGATCTTTCCGCGCTTGCCGGCTTATCATATGCTGATGAAAACCTACAGCTTTTTAGTCGACCACAGATGACTCTTTTTGAACGCAGTAGGCTCGTCATTGACCTTCCACATCCTGGAATGGACAAACACTCAAGTCAGATCCTTGTGGAGACTACCACTATGGAGCGTCTGGTGGGGACGGACGTGGTGAGACATTTATGCTCAGAAAGGCAAGGAAAATATGGATCGTACATAATGAGATGTGTTCTGCATTGTTTTCATTAAGTTCGCCGTCTATACGGCATATTAATCATCGGTTACATCGCAACGCAGTCGTGACAAACTGGGATTACACAGCTTGACACAAGCTTTCCTCGTTCCAGTGAATCATCGACGGACTCCACATGAAACGGAGCCATGCTGCTGGCTCAGTGACAATCCTTATCGGCTTACATCCCGCAGATGATGGCCATCATACAGGTTGTCCTGGTTGAATGGGAACGATATGGCGCGTGAGCTATTCGAGGCTTTCGGAAAATCTATCATAATCGTGTTATGGCGCAGGGGTAAGTGCAGGAAAAAGGTAAACGTCACTAACATTCAGGTGTGTATTGATCAGTGCATGCCATTTTGATGAAGCACGAAGTGATTACGATTATTCCTTTACGACTGCAAATGCAAGAATTGTGGCCGGCAAAGTTGACACCTGATGTCAGCTCCATTCAGGGCAGCTTTGAACACGATATGTTCAGTCCTTGATCCAGTGAAGTAAACGGAATCCATGAAGGAAATCATATGTAACAAATCTTGAAGCCAATAGTAGATGAAACGCAAAGTAGCATCGCTAGGAAGACTAAAAACACATCTAACGGCCGTTTCCGGCGGTGCTCCGTGTGAGATTACGCCAACGTTTTCCAACCTCGATGGCATCGTCCTCTGGGATTCACCGCGGCCCGACCACACGCGGCATTGGATAAGGATGTTAATTATCAAACCAGTTCAATCGATTTCGAGTAGTAAAAAGAAAATCCACATCGATTCTCATGATTTGTCACCCGATCTTTGCGCTTGTGACCGAAAGCTCCCGATAGGAGAAAGATAAAAAGTGACAAAGCTTATGCCCATGCGTCATGCATCAAGATCGGACGCAAGAATGGAATCGTCCTAACTGGGTTGAATTGAAAGGCGCCGTTTCGAAAGTCATTTCTGTCCTCAAAAGCATCGTTAACATGTGAAACATTCATAAAATAGACAAATGCGCCTGCCGTGGTACGAAACTGCGTGCTTCATAGCATCCGAAATGCTGGGCACATCGTGTAGGAATCAACATCTTATTTTCCCATCTATGAACTGGCTGCACAGATTTATAATTTCTGCTGGGCCTAAGTAGAACTCATTCAATATTGGCATGTGGAAGTGCTCACGTCAGGGAACAATAGGTGAATCCTCCCATGATTTGTATGAACGTTAATTGTGTCACGGTAGTCGCCCAAAGGGGCTCGACGTATTCGACCCAATTTGGATCAGAATGCAAAGTGGCCGAGATCCTGATAGAGGAGTTCGGCGTGAATCACCGTGGCTGCGAATCCTCCTCCCTGTTCTCAATGCTGGTACGCAAATAAATTGAGGTTGTCCATATAATTTTGTGTGTACGGGCGAAAAGGAAGGTTGATGCCAATACCTTTCGTAGGAAAGAAAAATTACCAGAGCATAACATAGTCCTAGGCCGTAGTGGGAGCGGAAAATTGCGGGAGTGACGCAACAAGGCTCCTTCTATCCACGCGTTAGCGGAACACTTGCGGCAGAAGCGAAATACGGTGGTTGGAAGCAATGCATCACGATGTGATCCTGGAATAGTCTATCATAGCTTGATATATGTCACCTGAGTCACGTCTTCTCGATATTTGATGTCTGGAATTTGCGTCGAATGCAGTCATTTATCCCGACACGCCCTTTACAGACCATCGTCTGACGAATTATGCCGCATGAGCCCGCAGCGGGGTTTTCCAAACCCCACAATCAGTTGAGATGAAAGTTAAACCATCGAGGTCTCAGCCTCTCGGAAACAGCATTAGATCAGTTGTGCGTGGGTCGATGAGTTAAATGTCTTCATGAAAGCATAAAGGACATGTTGGTCTCAGAGTACAATCGATATTGATCAATTAGTGCTTAGCATAATGTTCTTTGGCAAGTCGCAGAGCAATGAGCGGCCAAGACGGACATGACTGATACAATACGGGTGTTAGTGCCCGCGTGGTCTCCGTATGACGAACTTGAGCCAACATCATAAACCACGAATGGTTCTCTGGAATAGGTAAGACGCGGCCGTGCATAAGGTAGTGCAAAGAATGTCGAATAAAGGCTCTGGCACGCTATATTATATCACAAATATGAGAGTCTGCCGATAGTAAGATTAACGAAGAAGAATCCACTCAACTGAGATCGAGTCTTAAGTAACCCAACCGTCAAACGATGCATTTTTTATGAGTTTAATCTTGCACACTGGAAACGGCTAGGAGTAAACATTCGTGGATATTTCCAGTTAAACCGAGGACTTGGTCATTTAGTACCGGTGATCGGATTCTGACAAAATAGGCGGATGTATCTGCGCCCTCGTATTATGGTTCCAGGATAGCTACAGTGCTATTGGACGTATAACGAGGCTTCTGCCCGTCTCATTGATAATGCTGGGCAGCGGTTATATGACCCACGCACATATTCGATAGGGAAAATCAAAGAATCCTACGAAACGCGATGTACGGCCATTTTAATCCGTTGTATTCGGCTCAATAATGGATTCAATTAGAATTCCTGTACCCCTGTCTGTCTCAGCTTGAGTGCGAAAGATTCTTTAACCAAGAACCGCGACTGGAGCGCATTATGACCAAGTCTCCAAGTCACGTATTTCTTGTGTCAACAGCATAACCTGCTAGAGTTATCGGAGCATCATCAGTCCATACCGTATTTAGGTTACTCTGTTCTGACAACGGCCCCTATCAGGTCTTGAGTGTCTTTAATATGTGCCTTCGATGACCGCTTCCCATCGTTGACCCACTCGAGTTATGATGCTTCTTGTCTATAACCCACTGACGTCCGCGAATCAGAGCCGTAATGTTTATTTCATGATGCTTGACGCCACACCATTCTTGTGTGGAGCGCCCAACATAGAATGGTATTGTTATGATTTAATCATCAATAGACGCAAGTCCAGTCGGTCTATCGTAGGATCTGGAAAAGTCCGCAGAGAGTAGACATATTCGTTAAACTGATAAGCGTAGTAGACTAACCAGTTAGATATGGAAACAGGAAGGCTTATCTTATGACGCATTTCGATCTCGACAGGTCGTGCACTGACTGACAGGAGTGCCAACTTCTGAGAATCACTTGAACAGTTCCGTAAGTGCAAAAGGTGTATTTGTTGTCAGAACGGGATGCTTCGACAACCGTCGATTGTGACAACGCCACGTTTACACGTGCATAATAATGGAAAATAGTTTATTTTTTTTTCCATCCTTGGCAAGCGTGGCTTCCATAATAGTTATACCGTTTCCAACACGATAGTAAACTTAATTGGGCTCGACCCTATACTTGTAACATGAGGTGACTGTCAAAATGAATCGGAGGGCGGATGATACGATGGACACACGTCGAATCCGGTCATCGCCTTTCGAATCATAGATTCCAAAAATATACCGTTCCATGATGCGAGTCATGAGACTCTCCATGATCACGATCGTACCAAATTTTGGTAAAGCAACGTCTTATGACGATAAGGTGCGGTTATAGGACGAGTTGAGATTTCCAAGTGCAAGACAGAATGAGGGAATAGACTATATATTAATAGAATTGTCATGTCAGGTTAGCGTGGGTTGATCACGTAATTGGTGCGCTGACGGGCTGCTGCACATGTCATTTCGATTGCGGCTTGCACGAGGAAAGATTAGGCATCGGAGACTCCGTTGGTAGCGCTGTAGAGGGAGACCAGAAATCGCAGCATGGTGATTGCGATAAGCCTGAAGCGCTAGCAGCGATCGTCGGGCGAGTCAACACAACAAGCCCCGTGCTGGGAGAATTTCAGGTCCGTAATGGTTCTCGACAACAAAACTTCCATTTCTGTCCGTGGCACCGTGACATGAGACATTTGCACAACATGGCACTCTGAGAGTTGATCCGCTACGTGGCATAGTATCGTGCTCTCCATGTTGCTGAAGTAAAGTTCCAACAAGCTTCTTACATTTCCTCGGCGCAGCGGCGTCAAGGCCACGATCGGTGCAATGGAGCAATAGTGGATTTAGGCTGTACTTAACTTATACTCAATGACAGGCTGAAACAGATGGGACTGGAGTAACATGCAGTAACACATTGTTTGCGGCACCAACGGTTTTGAAGAAAAAAACGTGACAAAGCCACATATAATATTGATGGGTAACAGGTGATCCGGACATATATCGAATGATTTAGGTAAAAAGGAAGTCTATAGGGAAAGCCGAGGGTCCTGTACGTACAAGCAAGGTTAGACTCGAATTGGAGATTTGAACTAACATATCGGTGAGCACGGCGGAGAATTAAATTTAGTTATGTGGGAACTGCTTTATGTTTTCTTTTATTTCGTATTCTCTGGATGGATCTGCGCATCATCTTAAGCTTGGACCCGAATATCCAATATCCTTTAAAGGTTCCCTCTGTCTTTCACCTGTTCTCCTCCGCCCATTCCCCTCCTCCCCTTGCCACTAATCAGTTTTATATATGTCAGATTCCGCCAAGCCTGAACCTCGGTAAGCCTGCCTGGTTCTAGCCCGTGTGTGCGCTCATGACCCCGCCTACAGCTCTCCGCCTCCCCCGTCCCCGCGCTCCCAAGTATCTCTGCCGTATGTCCTATTTTTCATGTGCCATATCGGTTGTCTGACTTCTGGGTGTAGTAACCCATTGAAGCGGAAGGAACCAGCAGGTCCAAGCAATGAACACACACCGTTCTCACCAGCTCCAGCACTGCCCGCGGGTGTGACTGACACGCATCAGGGCGAATACGAGAAAGGCAGAATTACCTGTGAGCAGTGTGGAACAGGCGTCAGCTTCCGAGATGATGATTCTGGTGGTTTCACACTGAAACACTGGGAAGCTCACCGCCAAGCATGGTAAGTATCTCGTCGTTCCAGCGTCATTGTAAGAGTCACGATAACCATAGTTCTGTGCCGGGGAAGACATCAAGCGAGCCTGTTATATACACCCCAGAGAGTACTGCGGAGGCACTCGCTCATCCTCCTGCTAAGCGCCGGCGTGCTAAACGCACGGAAGATGAACGTATCGATTATTTAAAAGCCGACCCCTACGTCGCTCAATTCGAGGCGTATCGAGTACTGTGTGCGTCTTGTGATAAGTGGATTCGCCTACGACCCAATTCTACCTATTGTTCTATACCATGGGATGCGCACCGAAAAAGCTGTCTTGCGAAGAAAGTGTATGTATAATCCCTGCCACTTTGTTTGAAACCTTTGATCCGTCTTAACGTCATCAGCAATAGCAAGAACGTTTATGCGCTCGATGAACGAAATGCATTATTCTCCAAGGATCCAGATGTTCGCAAATTTGACGCTGAACGTGTGCTTTGTAATATTTGCGACAAGTGGTTAAGTGTCAACCCGGACGACCACCCACAAGCTGTACAGAAGTGGCTTCAACATCGAGCCGCTTGCCAGCGCAACTGCGCTGCAACGTTACCAGGAAATCGAGTGTGAGTCGACGTATAATTAACCTCAACCTTCTCAACTTCTCCGCAGTGCCCCACCTGAATCCGCTACCGCGCCACCACCCGGAGAACAACAGCTAACACTGGTTTCAGGCTCCGCGCCGTCCAGTGGTCGGACCGCTCATCACTCAGCTAGTCCCATCTCTCCCAAGCCCGGTATTTCTCAACATAGCCAGCACAGCCGTAATCAGAGCGCCGACACCTCGTTCCACGATCTTAATCCATCGAACTTTGCACCCACACATGAATCACGAAGACGCAATGCCGAGCAACGGGCGGCAACTCTTAGGGCCGATTCGTTGATAAGCGAAGTCGAGCCTAACCGCGTGTTCTGCTCGCTATGCCAGAAATGGGTGCAATTGCGTCAAGACAGTTCTTATTGTGCCTACCCTTGGCTCCAACATCGTGGCAAATGTCTGGCAAGGCAGTATGTTTCAATTTCCCTGCTTACCTTTTGAAATTAATGTCATGACGTTGCTAGTCAAAGACGGGTTCTGAAAGCTGCCGAAGTGGCCGACTCTCGGAATAGGAAGCATGGAAGTACCCGAAGAAGAGGACGAGCTGATGTCAGAGAACGACATGGGCACGGATGGCCCAGAATCGGAAGAAGGTATAGATTCGCATGCGGAAGAAGACAGATTCAGAAGGAGGGATGGTCGGCGGGTCGAGCGCTACCACAAAGAGCTGCAACGAGGCAATGGAAAGGCGAGAATGAGATCTGCCCATTACTACAACAGCCAAACTAGGCATAGTCTCGGTGGGATATCTGCATTTCGACATGATACTCGTGGTGGGCCGTCATATTCCCAACGTATGATAACTCGTCCTTGGGACGACGACATGGATGGTGATGGCGAAGCTGACGGTGACGGTGATTCGTATATGGACGAAGATCGAGCCATGTCCAGGATTGCGAATCGCGGACATGTAAGGCGGCCCTGGCCTGTAGGTCTTGCGGACCTTGATTCACCTGCTGGTCGGTAAGTAGTTCCGAAACGTTGTGCAAGACAGTCGTCTGACATGATGTTTATTGTAGGAGAGACTTTGTTCTCGCATCGATCGAATATTTGTTCCGCACGACATATGAAAATACGGACGACATGACAATTTCCGCCCTTATGGTTTATCTCAATGCGGCCATGCCGCCAGACAAGCATGAAGATTTTGATACGGCCGAGGTGACCAAGACGGCCGCATTCTTGCATGACAAAGGACGTGTCATTTTTCTTGGCGATTTGATTCGCTTACCGGACTAGATGATTATTATCCATTCTGAATACCGTTCCACATGAAATTACATGTTGCATGTCACATTTAGTACGTTAAACTATCTTGCTGATCGTAATCTTGGGTGTCTACCCGGGTTCCCGTAGACAACAAATCTTGCTCTGTACTTTCTCATGATAATTTCCGCCCATGTTGTTACTCCCATTTGGCGAATCTTGGTCTTACTACTTACCGTTGCACATTGTGTGCTATCCATTGCCTCTCCATAACATGCTTATGTAACCACCTGTCCAACACGGAGCTAGTACTTTTTAGGACGTCGAGATCGGATGATGGATGTGAGCTCAGTACCTTATGACGTGAATGAGTGATGGTCATATGTCGCAAGGAGAAAACACGAGGGAAGGGGCATATGACATTTGCCAATTGGAAAATCCCATTTCCGGCGTTGGCAAAGAAACAATACAAATAAAAATGTTACCACGTTCATCTGTAAGAATGTATGTAACTCGATTGTTCTGGAACTGGAAAAAAGACATGACATTGTTTCTCTGAAACGTGGGAAGCGCAACGAGAATACGACGAGGTGCCTGACACTGTAACGTGAATATATGGCTGTGCGGGTGTGAAGAACGGCGACATATCGGCGACTGCGCAAGCTATACATGCATACAGCCAAGAGAGAAGAAGCATCGGCGGTGCTTAATGGGGCCCTATTCGTCCTCGGTTCTGGAAGGGTGTGAAACGTTCATTTAGTCGGGCTAACTTTGAGTCGTCTCGGGGATGGTGCCCCTATCTGGTGAGGAAGCTTCTCTCAGTCCAAAGTAGGCCACGACAGGACTTGTGGCAAGAAGCCCCGTGTCAGGAATAACATGCTTTGCGCCACAGTTTGATAACGGCATTCACAGTGTAAAGGAATGGAGGTTGCCATATACGTCTTCTCTTTCTTTTTGTTCTCCAAGCTTGTCGGTGGCCGGTGACGCGGACGGATGACATGTGTGGTAACGTTGGGAAATGTTTTCGTGCCGTTATCGTTGGCCAGGAGATCCGAAATGCTCCCTCTACTCCCTCCTGCTGCCGCACTTGCCGGAAAGGTGGTTGTTGCTGGTTGTTGTCCTCGTCGCAAGGTCTCCTGAGGCAACCGTGTGTGCGTGTATGACAAAATATAGCAAAAGGTAACGCCATCTCTCAAATGTGCGCTCATCTCGCCGTTTTCCCAAAACGTGAGGAATGGGTGAACGGCGATTATCGGCCTTGGAATAGGAGTTCTGAGTTTGAAGGTGGAAAGGGTTCATGCTCGCTTGCAGCATGCTGATAACGCCAAGAACTCCAAATGCGTCAACAACGTGCCGCTAGGGGTAATCCAAAATTTGACCGCTTTGACACGAGTCGGCAGGGCGTATAAGGGATGCGTGGAGGACCCGAGGGATAGACCATTTTCGAGTCCTTGCGTGGAGAGTTCTGCCCAGGCAGGGACTGCAGTGGGAACCTCTCATTCTTTTTGCTCGTACGCGTCGCATAGTCATATGCTTGTATGAATCATACAATGGGTTTGGATTCGCAATAAGGTATGGGCGTGCGAAGGAGTCATCCCATCTGCCAGAATGACTAAAATTCTCTCCTAGACCGTCGGTCCTGATATTTTCCTCGATCTCGGAAATGCCAACTTACCGTTGACAACGCTTACCCTTGTACGGCCTCCACCCAAAATGATTATTCGCCATCCTGGTTGTTCGGACGCGATCGCGCCGCGGTCCGGACAGTTGCCGATGCTTAGTCAGCAAAGCGGTGCAGGTTCCAGAAAGTACAGCGTGGTACTTCCCATCCATTGCACACTTGCTCTCTGACAACGATGAGTGGCCCGTATCCTGTCCCTCCTCCGTCGTATGGTGCATCAGGCACTTCTCCCAAGCGTACCCAGTTTTCTGAACGCGATGGGCAAGAGCCACTTTTGGGTGGTCCCAGCGGCGGCGGTGGAATATACGACCAGCCTGGGCCAAGAGAACTACCAGATGATTTCAAGGTGTGTTCTGTTTCAGTGGACTTCTCCACCCATCTTCTGTTGAGCTGATGTATACGCGGTGTAGTACGGTGTGTCTGTCTCTGAATGCGTGGTCGACATCCGCGCAGCATTCGTGCGCAAGGTGTACACCATACTTTGTAAGCTCACATTTAAATGGTTCCAATTGATCTGATTAGACATTTTTACCAGTCTGTCAAATTGTATGTCATCTTAGGCTCAGGGCACAGTTCGGGCAATAGACACTGATCCAATCATTTTCGTAGCTTGCTACGTCTATCCTCGCTGGTTTGATTTCGCAATCTCCGAACACCATCATGTGGGTTCAACAAAAGTAGGTTTTTTTTTAAACAAGACCCGATCCAGGCCTGACATGCTGCAAGTATATGGTCCATTTACGTCCCGATGTTCGGTACTTTTGTTGTCATGTTCCTGCTCTGGTGGAAACGTCATAGCCATCCCTTCAATTTTATCCTCTTGTCCATCTTTACAGTCATGGAGGCGTTCACACTTGGTGTTCTCGTCGCATTTTTCAACAATACGATTGTTCTCCAAGCTCTGTGAGTAAAATGACGTCAGTGTGGATAAGAGTATTGACAATGCTAGTCTCATCACGGTTGGTATATTCCTCGGCTTGACGTTGTTCACACTGCAATCAAAAGTACGGTGTTCTGTTCGTTTATTATATGTAGTATGATACTGAATGTCACGCCAGTGGGATTTTTCTGGAATGGGACCGTTCCTCTTTGGGGGTCTCATTGCTCTACGTGCGTGATTCTGCCATGCCATTGATTTTTCTCACAACTATTATTTATTCAGTGATGACCGGCCTTGTTGGCATGTTCATTCCGTGGGGCCGAACCATGGACATGTTTTATGCTGGGGGAGCTAGTTTACTTTTCAGCGGGTATGTTGTCTACGACACGTATATGATCAACAATCGGCTTTCGCCGGACGAGTACATTTTGGCTTCCATCAGTCTCTATCTCGAGTAAGTCCGGTGCTTCTGCAATTATACCCTATTCTAATTTTTTTTTTCTACTCAGTTTCATTAACTTGTGTACGTCTCTCGACTTTTGTATCGGTACAGTTCCTGATCGATCTCGACAGTTATCAACATCCTTCGTCTCTTGAGCGATGTCCAAGATCATTGAAGGACTGCTTTGGTACTGTTCTACTCACATGTATTTTGGTTGTCGGTGTATTAATCAGTTATTGGTAAACCTTGTCTCCTATGGACGATGGACGATGGGAGAATGTCTGGATCTCGAAGGTTCTTTTGACTCGCCTTCTTTGCCATATTCAGTTATATGCATATAAGCGATTGGTTAAACAAAGTCTCCTTTTGCAAATGGATGCACATGACAGGGAAGGCGGTGATTGCATCAACGTTCCTGTGTCGAAGCACATACGAGGATGTGCTGGTATTGACAAACCTGGCGTCCTCTCCGGGTTTTGCTAGCGAAGAAGCAGAACCTGGGGATGCCGAGACGATAACGGGGCGCGCTTACACGGGCGCACACGGACGCAGGTTCGATTGCCAGATATGTGTGCGGAGGGGGTGGAATGAAACCTTGGTTTGGTGAGCTTCGTATGTCAGTCAAAATCGGGGGGGATCTTGGGGTGATCGATAAGCACTGTGCGCAGCCATGTCATGATGGATGGATGGCTAGTTCCCTTGTCCGTGGTCATTTCTGGGGTGGTTGTCTCTTTAGCTCATGGCGTCTACCTGGTTCGGAGATTTACGTACGTGGCTGGGATTTCGATGGCGCTGCGCATCACACACAGGATCATTCAACGACCAGTGTTAGTCCATGGGGTCGAGGGATTTCATTTAATATATACAAGTTTCAAGGACGAAATAGGTACGATAGATAGTATGTAGATAAGAATATCTGGGACGTGGACAGCCCTGCATATTGATCAACGTTGGCCATCAAGATAATGCTGATCACCGAGGCAGGCCGCGCAGAGGGAGAGAAAGAGAGAGAGAAAGAGATTGCGGACACAGATGTGAGATCTCCAACGCCAAGGAAACACCCCTGACGTTGCTACACACGCTCTGCTGCTCAAACTGAAGCACATGGGGGTGCAGGACAACACAATGAAGGTGGGTGTGGGCGTGGGAGATTCATCGAGATCAGGGTGCGGGTCTATTAGTTTCGCGGCGTTTGAGGGCCTCGGTGTTGGAGACACGAAAAGAGACAGCAGGCCTCAAAGCCCATCGCACAGGCGTGGGGGCGGCAGCATGTGCGTCATGATGACGACAGCGGGCGGTGCCTCGAAGCTCGGAAAGAAGCCAAGGGCAGGACGTGTCCCTATAGCCATGTCGATAATGGCTAATCGGGACCGAGGGAAGAAGTGGTGGAGGCGGCCGGAGACGGAGGGCCGCAGCTAGAGGGTGGCGGCGGGAGTCGGTGTGGCGGGGCTCGGTGAGCCGGTGGCGGGAGCCGGGAGATTGGCTCAGGGGAGAGGGCCCGCGGGGCAGCGGAGATAGGAGGCTCCGACGATGGCGGCCGGCGTGCGGAGGACAGAGTTTGAGCGCCGTTTGCGTTTGTTTTCGGAAGTCGATGCCGGAACGCAAAGACACATCTCAAAAGCTAGCTCTGTCTCCCTCCCAGACTCCCCAGCCAGCATGGGCAGAAGAAAAATCGAAATCCAGCCCATTCTCGTGCGTCTCCTCCCCCTCCCTCCTCCTGTCCCTGCTTACTCCCCCACAGCACGAGCGCAACCGCGCAGTCACTTTTCTAAAGGCACGTCCCCGCTATTTTTGTGCTATATTAACAACGCGCCTGAATTATTTCCGTCCCTCCCTCAGCGCAAGAATGGCCTCTTCAAAAAGGCCTACGAGCTCGGCGTCCTCTGCTCGGTTGACGTCGCCGTCATCATCTTCGGTAATCAAGATCCTCTCCTGCTGGCCTCTACTGACCCTTGCTGTTCTATTTTTATCTGTTCCAGAGGAGCGTCCGGGTCATCATCTCAAGCTTTATCAATATTGTTCGAGCGATATTCAGGACATGGTTCAGAGACATTTGCGCGTACGTCCTTCTTTGCCCTGCTGCGCACCCATCAGTGTCTTACCAATCCCCAGTACGAAGGTGAGAAAGATACCCGTGGCCCTGCCGACTTCTCCGGCAATACGACAAAACAAATCGACGACACCGGTGACGGTGATGATGACGATGTAGATGACGACGATGGTGATGCTGGCGTTCGCGGCTCTCACAAACGCAGAGGTGATGGTAGAATGAAGCAGCCTCCCCCCTTAGGCCTCACTGGCGGCACAGAGGTCTGTTTTCTCTCGCTCGCATATACTCGCATTTTTTTTTTCTCAACTGACTCTGTGCTCAGCTGGCCTACTCCCGCATCGCCATGCCAACGCAGCCTCCCATGTCCATGCCGGGTCTCCAACCGCCCGGCAGCACATCCAGCCTTCCCATCTCCCGCGACCGCGAAACGATCCACGGCGGGACGCCCACCCTCCACGCAACTGGACACAACAAACGTCCGCGCGTAGAGCCTCCCGGACACAGCCGCTCCTCCTCAGACGACCCGAGCGGACCCGGCGCGTCTGGCGCGTCCTACTTTGGTTCCTCCAGCTATCGCCAACCTTCCTATCACGCCGGATCAGCTGTCAACCACCACCAGTACGGCAGCTACTTTGTCAGCTCCCAGGCCTCCCCCCCACCGTCGTTTATCCCCTTGCAGCCAGAGTACTCGGGTCGCGGCACCGCATCGCCGGCGCAGGGTGCGGGTGGGACTGGACCTGGTGGAGGGACGCATTATGGCGGGCCTGGACGCACACCGTACGATCCCGCGGGGCTGTACCCGTCGAGCATGATCCGCCATCCGCACGCGGGGCAGCACGGGGCATCTGCGGCTGCGGCAGCGTCAGGTGCGGGAAACGACATGTACCCTGTTTTCCCGCTGGATACGGACGGGCAGCGACAGGCAGGGACGAACCAGAGTTCTGCGTTTGGCCTTGAGTGGCCCGTGCACAGTTCTGCCAATTCGGCGGCGGCGGCGGCTGCGGGTGCGGGTGCGGGTGCAGGGGCGCCTTCGGGCCCTGCATCGTCGGTGTCGACGGCCTCGAGTGCTGCACCGTCGTCTGCTGGTGGTGGGGATCCGAACTGGCTTGATTTTTTATCGGCTAACAATCCGAACGCGGGTGCGGGAGGAGCTGGTGGTGGAGATCCGCCTCGTAGTTCCATGTCGTGGGAGCGAGGTCATGAAGTGCCTGAGATTTTCACTAGTTCTGGGGGCGCGTCGTCTGGTGCTGGAACGGGTGGGACTGGTGGAGCAGGGGGAGGGGAGAATAGGCCCGGATCGGGTCGGGGTGGGGGAGTGACGTCGCCGATTTCTGGCAAACGCAGTAGGGGGTTGGTCGACGGGCATGGAGATCCCGATGAAGGTTCTGCTCAAGGTGCGTCTGGCCATCCGAGCAGCAAGATGAAGAAGAGGTGACGCCCGAACGATGCCGGTGCATAACAGGAGGCTAACAAAAGTTTTTTCTTTTCTTTTTTTTTCTTTCTTTCAAAATGGTCGCTCTTGACAAGTTTGACGTTCAACGTTCAATAGTTGCGTTATTACGTATACGAATATGTGTATCAGTTCTTTACTCTTTCTTTCTTTCTCTCTCTCCCTCTTTTTTTTTTTTTTTTTTCTCGTAATACTGAGCCTAATCCAAATCTATACACAACACCCGCTTCTGTACGTATTTGATTTGATTTTGATGTGATGTGATGAGACGGGGGCCGCTCCTTTGTGCAGATCTGTACAAAAATAAGTGGCCACTCGATGGCGATTTGGACCATGCCCGTTTTGGAGGAACTCCTCGAGCTCTATAATTAAAAAAAAAAGAATTGAATTGATTCTTTTTTCGTGACGAGGCTGGCTGCCCTGAACCTGACGAGGTCATATGCCGACGACGTTGCCGCGGCCGGGTGAGCCGAACACGACTATTTTTGACAAGCATGAGTGTATGGCCTCTATGTGGGGGGAGGGGGTGTTGGGGTATCGTTGGTGGGTTTGATTATATAAAAAAAGACGATCATTATGGGATGACAACCTCGATACTCTTCAGTGTCGATCGCGATGATCGCGAGCTTGTTGTGTGGGCTAATTATGCATTAGAAGAGGCGGGGGGGTGGTAAGAATAACATCGAGTTGACAGTCAACGTCGATCATCCCCTATATACGCCGACTCACGTGTAGGCTTAAATGCGGCCGCCGTATGCCATCCACTGCCGCCAGTACTCGAACAGCTGGGGAACATATCCGATGATCAATCAGTTCCAACCGTCTCGCGGGGGTGTGGGGGTGTGTAACCTGAGTGGCAGCTTCTCACGCTCCTGATGGTGAAAGAAAACAGGAAGACACGTTGGCCTACAAATACATTTATCATTTATTCATGGTGTGCTGTGCTTGCTCGAGAGAGGCTTTGGGAGGGGCAAACAAATCATCCCCGTTTCTTCTCTGGCTTCCGACTCGTCTCAGGACCTTTATCTTTCGCCCACCCCTCCTCCGTCTCGCCCGGCCGAGCGGCGTACGGCTGGCTGGTCGTATCCACCGTCTCGTACTCGCTCGTGAGCGTTCCCGCGCGGCTCCACTCTCCTGAAGGCGGCGCCGTCGACTTTTGAACGTCCGCGTTGGGGTCGACAAAGTATGTGGTGGTGTCCTCTGGGGGGCTCGTGTCCACGTCTTTGTTGTAGGCGTCTGTGGAGTGTTTGGAGGACGTGGGGGAGGCGGCAGGGAAGGACGTGTGGATGAAACGCCGGCAGGTGCTGGTGGTGGTGGAGGAGGAGGAGGAGGAGGAGGAGGAGGAGTGTACAGCGTGCTGGGTGTACCGGATGTACGAGAGGACAGCGGGCGCGAAACGTAGGTACATCTTGTTCACTGTTGGACGTGTATTTCTTGAGAATATATAGTTCCAGGTCAGGTGTCGAGGCTGACGTCATCTTCTGCTGCATCATGGATACAACTTTGTGCGCTGTCAAACCGAGATGAACGACGCCTTTAGTCCCTGATAACGATCAACTTGGAGTGGTAACTTCTTTGACACCGCACTCATTATCTTATGGACATGCAACTTATTATGTACAATAGTATTTGAACATGATATACTGTTTCTCCTACTCGCTTGCCATTTCGAGTTTGATCTTGGCGATGGCTTCTGCCGGATTAAGGCCCTTGGGGCACGTACGAGAGCCTGCAAAGATGTGCGATCAGGTAAAATGTAAAAGGAAGACCGGGGCCCCTACAATTGAAAATAGTATGACATCTATAAAGGCTCATCTCGTTCTGGAGTTTCTCCTTCCTCTCCGCACCGTGAGTGTCACGCGAATCTGCTATCCAGCGGTAGGCTTGCATGAGGGTGGCGGGGCCGAGGTAGACGTCTTGATTCCACCAGTAGGAGGGGCAGGATGTGGAGCAGCAGGCGCAAAGAATGCATTCGTACATGCCGTCCAACTTCTTTCTGTCCGCTGGCGATTGGAGGAATTCTATACAGCCTGCTCAGATACGGACACAGACGGTGGAGCAAGAAAGACATGCCTCCCTCGGGGGGGTTGTCGTTCTGGAGCCAGGGCTCTATAGACTTGTACTGTTTATAGAAGAGGGTGAGGTCAGGGACGAGATCCTTGACGATGTACACTGTTGTGTGCGTGCGCAGCTCGGCTTGATGAGGGACCGAAACGGGGAGAGAACGTACTGTGGGGGAGGGGGTAGACCTTGCTGTCTTTGCTCGGGTTGCGGTCGATTCTGCAGAGACAAGCGAGAGTGTTCTGGCCGTCAATGTTCATGGCGCATGAGCCGCAGATGCCCTCGCGGCATGAGCGGCGGAAAGTCAGCGTTGGGTCGATCTCGGTCTTGATCTTGATGAGAGCGTCTAGGACCTGTCAAACAGGGCCGTGTGAGCATGAGGGAGAGAGGGGCTGTGCGGGAGGAGGGGACGTACCATAGGCCCGGTCTGGTTGAGATCGATCTTGTAGGACTGTAGGTGCGGTTTGTTGGCTGGTTCGTCTGGGTTCTGAGGGAAAAAAACGTCAGCATGAGAAGAGAGTGGAGAGGGAGCACACACCCAGCGGTAGATGTTGAACTCTTTCACGAGGACAGGCTTCTCTGCGGGCACGGCGTGTGCTGCGGAAGCTGTGGATGCGAAAGAGCGCAGGACATGGCGGCGCAGGGCCGGAGCGACGGAGGGCAATGTGGGCAACATGGCGGTTGTCGCGTGATTCCGGAAACAGCCCCAGCCAATCATGATCCTCGCCCGCGTTGCGCGTCTGTCCGCTGCTCGGCGTGTCCGCGCATGTCCTCGTGTATGCGTGCGGCACGTGTCCGACGCTGACTCGGCACGCCGCAGGCTCATCGACCAAGGCATCCCGGCTCATATCGTACGTCCCGCGTCCTCCGCGACGACATCCCGTCTGACCCAGCCCAGGGCAAACGTCAAGCCAAAAAACTCCTCGATCTCGCAAGTGCCGTCTGGCCCGCCCCGCCCCGCATACCCAGAGCCGGGTGGAGCTGCTCCTGGGAGCACTGGCCGTACCTCCTCACCTTCTACTGGTCCTCCCCCTACTTTCTCATGATCCCGCAAATAGAGATGATTGCCAACGTCCAGTACCGCCTCCCCGGCGAGACCCGTCCCCTGCTCTTCTCCAACTCGCGCCACCAGTTCGTCTTTACGCTCTCCCAGGAACCTGCCCGCTTTTTCCTGTACGACGTGGAGAAGCAGACGTTGCACGAGTTTGAGGGCGTCACGAGCGAGGAAGAGCTGGTCCAAAAGATGGACGAGGACCCGGACGTGTTACCCCTCCGCGCGCTGGCGCCAGACGCAGAGGGCGAGAGTGCGATCCAGCGGATTCTGGACAGGGACGACACGGTCATCCCGCTACTCGCCGAACGCTTCTTGGATTATACGCCCCAAGTCACGCAGCCGTGGCAGGAAATCCCGGCAAAGGTCACGCAAGAGGATAAAGACGAGGTTAGGGACTTGATTTCGGAAAAAGTGCAACTGGCTTTGGAGGGGGGCAAGACGGGGCTTACCAAGGAAGAACAGTGGAACGTCATCCAAGAAGTGGCAGCTGAACTGGATAAGAGAGGTAGCGGTAGTAATTAAAACATGTCCTCTTGTCCACTCGCCATTCCTCCAAAGTAGCACGTTATAGCCTTTAGTTTCGACCCTGTCCAAGCCTCCTCTACTTCCACCTTTTCTTCGCTGTCTCGTAGCAGATCACTCACTTCTTCCATACGCGTATTGCGCGGCAGATAGTACGCTATATTTTTCGTCATCTTTCTCGACAACTGAAAGAGCTCGGCGCCATGTATCGGTTCTATAGACGCAAGTGAGTAAGGAGGCCAGCAGTTGGTCGTCTCTGTCTCTTTGTTGTCTTCGCCGTTTGTCCTGGCGGGAGACGCGGATCCATGGAGGTAAGAAGGACCGCCCCACGGCGGGCTGAGAAAGACCACGTCAATCTTGCGGTTATTCCTGTCCCTATCGCGCGCGACGTATGACTCTGCAAACGCGATGTAGTCGGCGAGGATAAACTCCACATGGTCCGCGACGCCGTATATCTGGGCGTTGTGCCGTGCGAGAGCGAGCCGCGTGGGGTCATTATCGATCGCGATCACTTGCTTGTGGAAAAAGAAAAAAACCATCCCCCCCCCCAAAAAAAAAAAACAAAAAAACAAAAGCAAGAAAAACGAAAAAGAAAAAAAAAACCGTTTTGGGTTCATTCAACCATGGGCGGGGTTGGTACGCACCTCGTTGGCACGTTTTGGCAAAGGCGATCGTATTACCCCCGACACCGCAAAAGGCGTCCACGATCGTGTCGCATCGGCACCTCTCTGCGATGTGGCCGGCGATCGCTTCGGGCGTGATGCTGTACCACCCCTCTTCGTCCAGAAGGCATCCTGGCGGCGTCGAGTATAGAGAGAGGTACCGCTCTCGTTGGTGGAAATCTGAACGTTGGGGGGGGGGGGGGTAACGCCACACGCCAGAGTTAGTAGCGGACGGCCCCAACACGCATGGAGAGACCCACATTTTTGGAGATGCGCCGGGACTTGCGAGGCGCTGGAGTAGTGCGGGACGAGACCCGTCGCGTCGTACTTTTGGACCCAACGACGTTGGCTCGGAGTGCTGTCGTGGCCGTTCACCGTCCCCCCCGCAGTCGTGCTCGTTTCTTGGAATGCTTTGCGGACGAAACCGGACAGCCCAGTCAGGCCCCCACGCTTTCGCTTGCCCATGCCAGGTGGTTGGCTAAATAGCGGTGTGGGTACCTCGTCACGTGCCATCCCAGCCCCTTCCGGCAGTCTCCAAATTACGAATTTTGCTTTTGAACGACTCCTTGGTGGGTTGCAATGCTCGTCCATACTTGCTGCTTTGGACGGAAGAGCTCTGGAAAACTTTTTATTTAAAAGAAGAGCATGATAGGCGGAAAGAGGACTCGACATGCATGTGTAGTTGTGAGCTTAATTAACGGCGTTTTCTATGCTGGGGGAGCTTGGAAGACGGCGTCCTGTCTTGTGAGTGAGCGAGTCGGCTTTGTTTTCTGCGATGGCAATTCCGAATAAGTCAATTCAATAGCAGCTGTCACTTAGTTTCGACTGCGACTTCATGCTTCAAGCTTCGAGTGTTGTACGTGCGGCAGGGAAAATGTACGCCGCGCCGGCGGCTTTTCCCACTACTATTCGGCTTACACTCAGCGCTTCGCCACTGAACGTACTGGACGGCGCTCACGCTTTTTGGACAACGGCTTAGGCAACTTGCAGGTGAGCGCTCAAAGTCCAACCGACCCACTGCTGGTATGCCTTGCCTCACTTACTGCCAAAGTCCATGCACTCGGCTGCCCCGTACGGGCACAATCATCTTCAATTAACGTCACTACGGTACCGACATTTTGTCGACTTGATTGACCGGTCCAGGCACTCAGTTCGTCGTCGACTTTTTGCCTCTCCTCCGATACCTCCCAGAGTAATTACCAGGAATGGGCTTCATGAAAACGGCAGCATGGCTTTAGCATCAGGACTACCGAAGTTCCGTAGAAGAACAAATAGTACGCTTCACGCTCGACTGATGTTGATGGTGATTGCAAAAGCGCTGGAGAGCAAGGAACAACCAATGCCTGACCAATTCGTGATATTAAATGCACGCAAGTTCTTTACAGAGGTATGTGGACAACTGTGCTTTTGACATGCATGCTTTTAGCGATTGTTGCTGTATCCCCAGTTGTTGAATTTCCTCTCTTTACAGATGTTCGAAAAGAGGCACGAGCTAAACTTGCCAGTGCAGTCATTGGAAGTGACCGTCTGCCTGCCCTCGTTGATTGGACCTACGTTCATCCCCTTGAAAATCCTCTTGGTTGAATATGGTCACGCCGATTGGTTTGTCTTCGTAGGAGGGCTTTTAATACAGGTATCCCACATTGTAAGGATCTCTTTGGTTTGTATAACGTTTTGCGTGAATCTCCTATGCTCACAACGAACAGGAACATACTTCATGGACCAAGAACTTTATTCCAATCCTTCCAAGTTCAATCCCGAGCACTTGATGGCAAATCCACACGACGGGATTCGCGAACCATTTGTTTTCAGTTCCAAATCACAATTGATTATCATCATGGCTTTCCCAAGCCTTACAAGTGCACCATCGGGCTACGTACATTGGTATCACACGCTGCTCTCTGATAAATGATTCCTCTGTCCATGCGATGGTATCAACAATTCTTCCAATTTACCGTTTCAAACGATGTTCTGACATTAGTGGTTAAGTTTAAGCAATTCTGTTCCTATTGTTTCCTTCTCACATATGTCCACCCTGTACGTTGCACCCAGTGCCTAAGTTTGTGTCGGTGTATAACTATTCAACAGTTCATTCTTCGTCGCTATAGATATGTAATCGAAGAAAAAGCCTGAAATGTTCACTCGTGCATGATTACCTCAAGCCGCCTATCGCGGGACACCTTCATTCAGGCTCGAACGGCTTCAAGAATGTGGCATGCTGGTGCCATGCCACGTGGCCGACGGCATTATCAGATTTTGGTTGCAAAACCGGAAATCCCCATTGATGCATATTGGTATGTTTTCTCATAATCTCTTTTTACGCTGATGGCACCAGTCGAAGAGAGAGGATATGAGGTTACGAATGTCGGGATTCTATCGCAGCCGACGAAATGTTCTGGCAATACATCTTTCAACCAGTGCTATTGGATGCTATTCTACCGATTATTCACATGGTTAAAAGTGGTCGCGAACGTCACCAGGGAGATCAAACACCTGATTGCGACCATCCAATCGTATTGGTTTACAACCTCTCCATCACTGATGAATTGGTTCCTTTGCAATCAACTCGTGCATAAATATTCCGCATGCGACTATTTATTCGGCACCCTTCTTCCTTGCCTTCCATGACCACATCACCAGCACCAGTCGTTGTCCTTGCTCTCGCTTCCTATTTGGCGTACAGCTACATCAATGCCAAGAAGGATCGTCGTGCCCCACCAGGCCCGCCAGGCTTGCCTGTCATTGGAGTAAATCCTCTCACGTCACTGATAGCGCGCGAATACTCACACTCGTGGTACCTAGAATGCGCTCGATATGCCCACAGAAAAGGAATGGCTGATTTACTCGGACTGGGGTAAAAAATACGGTGCGTCGTTTCGATCGGTGAGCAGGGTTGCCATTGCTGAGGAAAAGAACAGGCCCCATTTGCTCGGTTGCAGCTCTTGGTCAACATGTGATTGTCGTCAACTCGGTAGACATCGTGGACGAGATGGATCGTAAGGGTGCTATCTACTCCGATCGTCCGCGTCTCGAAATGGGAGGGGAGCTCTTGGGATACAACGAGACATTGGTGCTCATACCGTACGGCGATCGTTGGCGCATTTACAGGAAGCACGTTGCCCGCATAATTGGTGGAACGGCGTCTATTGAGAATCTTCAGGTCATGATTTCAGGCAAACTGCGCCGATTTCTTCGTCACTTGGTCACCTCTCCAGAGAATCTCATTGGCCATTTGCGAAAGTATATATATATTTTTCTGTCTTTATCAGTGCTTACCTTTGTTGATTTGACGGTTACAGATTGACAGGTGGAATCATCCTTCAATTGACGTACGGTATCGATGTTCGAGACGAAGGGAACGACCCATTTGTCGACTTGATTGAAAAAGCAAACGGGAATTTCAACGCAGCGACCGTTCCAGGTGCTTTCGTTGTCGATTTTTTCCCTTTCCTCAGACACCTCCCAGAGTGGTTGCCAGGCATAGGCTTTATGAAAACGGCACGACTTTGGCGTCAGGACACCGTGTCTATGGTGGAAGTTCCATTTAAGCATACCAAGGAACGAATAGTACGTTTTGCGCGCTTTGTTATATCATCAGGTTTCAGGTGATTCCAGGCCGCTGGAAAAGCGCCGCTTTCTTTTGTATCAAAAGCGTTGGAGAGCAAGGAACAACTGACTCCTGACCAAATTCGCGATATTAAATATACTGCATGTTCTCTTTACGGAGGTATGTTCAGTTGTGTAGACAAGACACTTGGCACGATATTCGTTGTATAGGAGGTGCCGATACAACTGTTTCTGCCGAATACGCCTTCTTCTTGGCAATGGTGTTAAACCCTGGTACATGTCAATCCATTATTGCTATATTGCCGGTTGTTCAATTTTCTTACTTTTATAGACGTTCAAAGAAAAGCGCAAGCTGAGCTCGATGCAGTCATTGGAAGTGACCGTCTGCCAACGCTCGCCGACAGACCTAATCTACCCTATATTCACGCCATTATTCTTGAAGTCCTTCGGTGGAACACGGTCGTACCGATTGGTTCGCTCCCGTTCTTTTTCAAAAAGGTTCCTAATGTACTTGAAATATAGGTGTCCCGCATAGAGCGATCGAAGACACTGTCCTTCACGGATACTCTATTCCAAAAGGGTCTGTTATCATGACTAACCTCTGGTTTGTGTACTATTTGTGATTCAAGTCTTCCCTACTCATAACAAACAGGAACATACTCCACGATCAAGAACTGTATCCCGATCCATTCACATTCAATCCCGAGCGCTACATCACCGTAGATGGCAAACCCGTACAACGCGACCCGCGGACCATTTGCTTTGGTTATGGACGACGAATTTGTCCTGGCATGTACTTGGCAGACGGCTCGCTCTTCTTGACCATTGCATCTTCTCTTCTACTTTTCGACATTTCAAAAGCCGTTGAGAATGGTGTTGAAATAACGCCAATATACGAACAGTCGTCAGGCATCATAACGTATGTTGTCAATGTTAAAGTCTGCATTTCAGATTGACGACAAGTCATAGCTATCCCAAGCCTTACAAGTGCTCCATTAAGCCACGTAAATCAGCATCTCTCTCTATACTTTCAGATGAATGATCGTCGATTATTATAAATCACAATGATTCACACCAATTGTATGATTAATTAATTCCGCCTATTAGGCATCCATGGAGATGGTTGATATTCAAGAAATGGATGCCAGAGTCTTGTCCACCCTGATGGTGATGTAAATCGGATACCCCTGCAGTTCGGCTTTCGTTTACGAGGCATTCTTCTAAGAATCAACAAACGGTTCGGTAATTTCTGTACACTGCCAGAATGAGAGACGGCCGCTGCAAGAAATGATGCGTACTATAATGTAGTCACTATGTTATGCAACACTCCAGAATGCGATCAAAATTACAATGTATTACAATCTGGCTTTATGAAAAGTAGTGCAGCTATAGAAAAAATCTGGGTTTGCTGATGTCTGTTCGTCAGAGGTCTACATCCATTGGCACGTGTTCCTTGCTTTCTCCCACAACATACTTGGACATCCAGGCAGTATGACCAGATTTACCGCCCAGCCGCTCAAGGGGCCGCATATGCTGAATTATTTCATCTTGGGCAGTGGGCGATGGCATCGTAGTAGCGAGCAAGGTTGCAAATTCTATCTCAACTTTTGCTCTGTCTAGTATGCCATAGACGCTAGCTGAGGCACCACGCACGGCGATGGTGTATCGGTTGTAGGCGTCCATTGCTAGCCTCTCTTTTTTCAGCTCATTCTGCTTCTTGACCAACTCCGGATCTGTGTGCTTTCTTCCTGGGTGCCCCACCTGATACTGTTCAAAAGCCTTTACTGGCGGTCAACCAATTTTTTCTGAGTATGCGAAACTCGTCCTTCGTAGTGGATGTTGGTGTTGTGACTTTTATTTTCGATTTTGTTGCTCCGTGATCAGTGTCATTGCCAAGTTCGAAAAGGAGAGCAAGATAGGGAAGGGGTCCCAAAAGGCTACGCGGTAGCCCGATCGGCCGTATAGCCTGTTCTGCAGGTCGTGTCAGCTTTACTTTTAAACTTGACCTGGCCGAACACTGCGGAGAGCATCGCGGGATCGAAAATCGCCTCTGCGGAGATATCACCGTAATAGGCAACCATCATAAAGTCAATTGATTCTTGTTTAAAGCAGCACTGGAGTATTGCGCCACGAGCCCATAGGTTTGCAAGTAAATCCCTAAGTCGGAAGGAATCAGCAGACAGATATAAAATTCCACCGAAAAATGTACTTACTGATCTGGGGTTTCGGGTAGAGGGTCTTTTGTCACAATCCAATGTGTAAAGTTCACATGCGCAGCCCCGAAGGCCTTGACGTACTCCGTTCGATGTTTAACTGTCCCCGCCCATGATGTATTGCCGAAGAGGGTGTCGATGACTGTCAAAAGGGGAACAGGTATGAGAAGGTTTCGGCCGCGCTCGCGTTCCACCGGCGCCGCAAAGTCGCGAGCCAATAGGAGCAGTATCCGTGCACCTAATTCACCTATGAGACCTTTTTCGATCAATCCAGCGCTACATATATGCTTGCTAAAGGTGTCCAGAACCCGCCCCAAACGCTCGTCATCTTCTGGATTATGCAAATTTTCAACAGCGCCCAGGACGAGGATCGGCTCCGATGGCGAATATGTGTATAGTATTCGACGATCGTCTGAGATGCCAGTGATAAGTCTCATGTGGTGGGCAACACTGCGATCTGCGAGTTTAACAGCTTCTGAATTCACAAGGACGGGTTCAATGCACAGCCGCTGCGAGAGCACGGCAAAAACATGGTCTACGTTCTGATCATTGAATATCAATCCATCTGTAAGCTTCAGGGAGGCCACCTTGATCATATCATCATCGTGCTCTTCAGGTAAATGTGCCCTCCACCTAATATGTAATAAGCAACATCTTCCGCAGAGAATGAGAACTGCATACATGGGGCGTCCGTAACTGGCAAGATGTGTAAGTGACTGCAATTCGCCGATTGTGGTAGTGACTTCTGGTCGGCCTTTATTCTGGTCGAAGTCTAATGCGATATATGGTGGTAGGAATGTTCGTAGTTCCCTGGTAAGCCGCAGAGAACGCACTATTATTCGTCAATGAGAGACAAGTGCAGGGGGAAAAATTGAAAACACACAATCCCGCGACGGTGGAGTGAAATCAGAAATGCTTGATTTGGTCCCCATGAAGACATACCACATACTCGTCGTTTTGTGTTGATGACTTAATAGACGCTGCAGGATCCAGAACTGCATTTGCAGTTCATGAGCTTCGTCAAAGTAGGTCATGCATATAGGCTGCTCGCCATGGCCACGATAAAGACTGGTAAGGAAATCCATTAGGGCTTCGACAGCTGCTCGGGCCCCTTTGTAAAGCTTCAAGCTTGTTGCCACAATGTCATGGACGTTCGGGTCATTCTTATCCGAGGGCCTCTGAGGACTTCTGCCAGGGCGTTCCGGCCTTAATTCAATCTGCTAGCAACAATGTGAAATTTGAAACATAAGTAATCGATGACTTACGGTCCTCGCTGTATTCAATACTTCAGAAAAGAACTCGCGCCGTGATTGTTGTCCATTATTCCGTTCCATAATGTCATACCACCAGGTGCGCAGGTCGTCCTTATCGAAGGAAAACTTTTCATGTGCCCCTTTGAGCCACTTTAACATGACCTCGTGTACAGCAGTGAGGAAATGTGCGATAGCGGAATGCGCAGTAAAACTCATATCGTTGTTTGTGGTTATCTGCGCGAAATAGTCATAAACACCTTCATCAGATAGTGGGTAGCCTGGAGAGTCTGGATGGCGGAGGCAGATGGGAAGCGTGAAGGTGTATCTACCAACCTAATAAGGACTCCGTCAAACGATGCCTACCGATCGAATATGGGCGTACCTCTGTAAGCATGCGCGATTTTCCCATGCCAGAACTTTGAAGTATAGAAATTGCTTTCGCGTGGGCCGGTAGCTTGTCGTGTCGGGTATCGTTGTCAACGTCGCGGAGGAACTTGACAAAATCGATGGCAGTGTTTCCAACAAATGGTTTTTTGTAGGCCACATCAAGCTTTGTTGGTGACAATAAGTAAATTTACAGAAGGTTGGCTAAGGAGTCTTACTTTGGATTACCCCCAAACTAGACAAGCGAAACATATAAGTCATGTGGCAAACAAAGAAAGATTGTGCCTACTGGTCACTGTTCCACAACGGTTGGGCTATGTTCGGCATCTCTGGAATTTTGAGTTCCGCTGTGGTCGCGATTAGATGCGATCAAATTATCTGATAATCCGAAATGTACGTACGACGCACAATCAGGTCAATCCAATCATTCTTTTTAACACCATTTCGCGCACCAGCCTTCCACTCTTCCAACTCATTTTCATTGAAACTCTTCACAATGTCATCTGCACGGTCAAGGGACAGATTCGCCATAATGCTGCCTTTCATGTTTGTGGCCGCCAGTTCCCGCATGAGGCATATCAAAACGTCCGAAAGTATACCCCACCACAGGGAGTTGTCAGCCTCCGAGTCGGCTTGATCGACCCGATGTTGCAACATCCTGCTCCTAGTATACTCATACATGTTGGAGCTGAGCATAGTTAGTTGTCCATCTGGCAGAAGATTTTTGGCATGTTTGCCGGCGGAAGAGGAGGCGGGAGGAAAGTCAGCAGGGCGTTCCATCAGAGTCGGGGTCAAGCTTCTGCACAGCCACAGAAATGTCACATTTGTTGTTGGAATCTGAGGTGTAGATCTTGTGACCCGGAGAGAAGGGGATGACTCAAGCCCTCCTTTGCCTTTTACCATCATCTTCTCATGGGGTTGTGGTACTAGCTGAGGTATATGACACACTACTTTGTATTTGAGGCATTTAGTGTTGCCAAAGCTTGGCTAAGCTTGGCTCTGGCTCCAGAGCCTGCCAGAGCCAGTTTTCAGCTCCAGCTCCAGAGCCAGAGCCAATGTGATTGGCTCCAGAGCAGCTCTGAGCCAGCTTGGAGCTGCTAAGCTGGTGCCTGCCCCTCCTCACCCAAACCATCAAACACTGTTCTTGCCACTCCCACCTTGCTCAAAGCCTCAAACAACCTTGCTCACTGCCCTCCCTAGTGTTGTTTGGGCTCAGCTAAGCTTGGCTCCAGCTCGGCTTAGTTGCCAGAGCCAGCTCAGAGCATTGCTTCTTGACCTCTTACCACCACCATCTCCTGTTTTCACATGGGTCTTGGTCTCTGGTTCCTTGATGTTGTGCTTGTTGATAGTCATCTTGCAGCCTTCCCTTTCTCCTTTTCTTTGGATTGTGCCCTAGCTCTACACTGGCTCCCTCTTCTCCCTTCTCTCATTAGCAACCCTCCCTTCCCCCCCTTCCCCCTGCATAGCATGTTTCCTTTGCAGTATGGTTAGACCCCCCTCTCCCCTGGTCCCAAGGCCCCGATCTGCTTGGCATACAGTGTCTGGTGCTTCACATCATGACAGTGATCTCAACTGAATGGTGTGTGGCCCCCTTTTACCCACCTCCCCCCCCTTGTCCTCTTTGCATCACATTTTCAGCAGCCTCCTGAATAAAGATCTTGTTGGCCCACTCTCTGGATGCCCCACTGAGGAGCTAGCATCCCTTGCTCTCCTCCACCTCAGCCACATGAGTTTAAAATGCAGCTTGATAGCTTATCAAAGTGACTGCCCACATGTGGGCTATTGTGACATCTGCTCTTTGCCTCATGTGGACCTCCATTGTACCCATGATGCACTGCTTCACCCTTCTTATCCCACATCTATGTTGATCATGTTGGAACAAGATGTTCTCCATTTTGAAGTGGCACACCAGCCCCCCCCCAGCCACTTCTCCTTCCCCTTCTCATACTGACATCCTTGATCAGCCTGATGACCTGTTTGGGGATACCCCCTATGCCCCCCCTGGCATTTTGCAGGAGCACCCACTTTCTTTGCTCAGTGTTGGGAATGAGTGAGCATTGGATATGTCTGAGTATGATGCGAGTTTTCATTTGTGGAGTAGTAAATCTTGATTAACTATATAAGGTACATAGTGCCTGAACTAATAATAACTTTGGCTCCACATCACTGCCATCTCAGACCGCTTCTCACATGTAACATCCTGCCTTTATTCACATGCATAGTATCCTCGTCCTATTCATCTATATTCACACAATTATTCTAAAAGGTTATGGGCCCTGGTCATGTGCTTTAAAGTGACCTCAAGAAGTTGCTCATCTATTATTAGCAAAAGAAGCATTATTACAATATGTCTCAACTGATTAATCAGCCTGATCCTAGTGATGTGACTGTTATGTCATCAACATCAGCACCAGCCACAGCTGCTATGCCTTCTTCATTGGTGAACACTCTCACATGCAATGATGTGCCAGTTGATGAAATATATTCCCATAAAGATGTAGCCAGTTATACATCAGCTGTGACCAAAATGGAGAAGCTTGGCCTGAATAATTGGCTAGCTTGGAAGGAGTGCATGTTATATGTGCTTGACACTTGTGGCACTTTTGGTTTTGCTACAGGTCTAATTGAACAGCCAGATGTATCAATTAGTCCCATTGTGTTATGAGCATAACTCATTCCCTTCTGTTTTCACAGTAACGACATCAATGACACTTATGAAGATACAGACTTGGAGAGTCAGGATATGTTTTTCTTTTCTTTTTATCTTTTTCTTTGGACTCAAACGTTTAGATACGAGGGCTGGACAGTGAGACACTACAGGGGATGCCTATGCGAACACTGCAGCCCATATATGGAAGGTGGTTAGGTCAGCATCGGCTATGGGACATACCGAGTGCTGACTAGGAAAATGGCCTGATGATGGGCCTATGCCATGAAAGGAATCATGGGTGGCATGGTGCCTGAGGGGCAACTTGGGAATACCTGAAGGTACTGAGGGAATGGTACTGGTGTTCATGGGAATGGTTGAAGGCACTACACAATAAGATGCTGCTGTATATGGGGAGATGAGTGCGGATATGGTTACATGGGCACAGACTTGGCTGCTGCACATTACCTCTTATTGTGAGGGGTTTTAGCTGTGCGCTGACTGCACACAGACCATGAAGAGACGTATATAAGGGCTGTAGTTTAGTGTAGGTAGCCCTTAAGTCTCTAGATAGTTTTTGTCACCTAGACATTACTAGACAGAGCAATTGACTTGTCTTTGGCCTAACAAGCCATCACTGTGGGACATTGAGGGTTGTGTTTAGGGACCTCCTAACATAATCTAGAGACTTACCATTCTACCCCATTGGTCTTATAGCACCAAGTACTATTTACTTGTCATTGCTCACTGGGACAAATGGCCTAGTTTTGTATCTGAGAGGTAGTAACCATGCAGCCTGCAACCTCTCCAGGTGACTTCGACTTCGACAGCACTACTGTCAATGGGTCTTGAACAAGAGATCCTCAATACGCCCATTGGGCCTGATGACAAACCCTACTTGGGTAGTCTACACACAGTAACAGGAGAGAGTACTAGTGCACTGGGAGAGTGTAGGCAGGAGTCCACAGATGCGCCCCAGGTATAGTACACTGTTATTGCCGAAGAGCTCAGGAATGAGCAAACACATTTGATTTATGTTGTGTATCAAGGCTGATACAAAGTTCCTCTCACACTCCCTGTACAAGCAGTGCCTATTTGGTTTTGGCACTGATAACTTGGCACAAAGATAGAGAGGCAAATTGCCAGGCACATGTACTTTGATAGCTTGTGGACCCACAATGCAGCAGACAGCAACCCCCTTGTTTCCCAAGAGGCATCATCGACAGGTGTGGATTGTTTTAACTGGACTGCCAGAAGAATGGACTGATTGTCAGTGGAGGGCCTGAAGTCAGTTGAAGATTTTATTTTTAGGACAAACATATATGAGAGAGCCATGCAGTGCTCATTCAATTACATTTTACCTTACGCCCAGGTGACACTTTCGGAGATTGGATGCATCTTCAAAGCAGACTGGGTCACCAATTGCAACAGGGTCCAGACTGGACCAGCAGAAATTACTGGTGATACTATTTACCGCCACTATGACAACCACATACAACTGTGGTGGGCATTCTTGAAAAAATGACGACGAGAGAAATGCATGCTTATGCAAGAGATCATCTGGCAGTGTGAAGCCGAGGAGTCATGAATTCAGTCAGAGGCATGGGATGCCTTGATAGAACAATGGGCAGCAAAACGAGCTGTGTTATGGGCAAACCGAGCCCTAGAGAGAGCTACCAGGGAATACTTGACCCTGATGAATCTATTAAACAACATGTTCAAAGGGGATGCATCCAGTCCCATATGGAAGGCGCTTATGGTGTCAGAATATAACCAATGGCTCATGGTCATTATGGACAGGGAGAAGGCCATCCGAACTTCTGGAGTGGCACCACACACAATATGATATGAATGCCATACAAAGGAATTGTATGAGCATGAAGGCATGACGATGGAACATGCCAACTGGAATGTGCTCATGCATGTGCTTAATGGAAACATTTCTTCAGAGCAACCAGCATGATCAAATGCAGTGGCAGCTCTAATAGAAACCAATCCATGGTTGCAAAACAAAAGAGAATGGGCCAGAAGATCTGCCCATGGGAA
Organism: Amanita molliuscula; assembly: GCA_023014405.1. NCBI lineage: Eukaryota > Fungi > Basidiomycota > Agaricomycetes > Agaricales > Amanitaceae > Amanita > Amanita molliuscula. The sequence continues at coordinate 212,436 of JAEBUP010000057.1, forward strand.
AAGAAGTAGTTTCCTGAATCCGACGTTGTCTGGATACTGCTATCTATGGTTAATAAAAAAGAAACACCGGATGGCAAGGAAACGGCCTGCCTATCCAACCATAGAAATGGTATGCCAATGGAGATCTTGATGGGGACGAACTGGGGCCCAGATCCATATAAGGAAGTCCATAATCACTCAAAACATATGGCATGTGGAAGCAGTGGAAGGGGGATCCCCAGGATGGAAGTACTTGGAACAATTACAAAACCAAGGCTTTGGAAAGAAACAGTTAGGCACTATGCCTTTTTGGCTGACAGTTGACATGATCATGCATGCCTATCATGCCCTGCTTGGATACAGAGAGCACTGGGCGGACACTCAGATGCTGGAATCCTTATCTGCCACACAACCGGCTGCAACAGTTGCAGCTAGGGAAGACGAAATAATGTGGCAACAAGAAGAGTGTTAGGGACGACCTAAACACAATCTCAAGACTTCAGAGAAATGGCTTGTTCAGCCAGAGACAAGACTGTTTGCTCAAGAAGAAGTGTCTAGGACACAAACTATCTAGAGTCTTAGGGACTCGCTACCTAAGACTACAACCCTTATAAACCTCTCTCCTGGTCTGTGCACAGACAGCATGCAGCTAAAGTCCCTCAAGCCGGGATCAATGCGCAGCAGCTGATCTGCACCGATCTGACCTTTCTTGGAGACATCCTCCCACACCAACACTCTGTCCTTCCATATACAGCCATGCCTATTGTCGTGCGTCTCAGCTGATTCCCATCTACACCAGTACCTAGTTGTCAGTACATCTCAGCGTTCCCATGTTGCCCCTCAGGCGCCGTGCCACTCATGTATCCTATCATGGCGTAGGCCCATCATCGGGCCATTACTCCTGTCGGCACTTGGTCTATACCCATAGCCAATGCTGACCTAACCACCTTCCATATAAGGGTCACAGTCCTAAAGTAGTCTGTCTCTGTGACCAAGGTATCATCTGAGTCCTGTATCTAAATGTTTGAGTGAAGATGAAAAGATAAAATAAAAGGAAAAATAGAGTCCGACTCCCCAAGACCATATCTTCATGTTTGTCATTAGTGTCGTTACTGTGAAAATTGAATAGGACGAGGCATGCTCATAACATCACCCCCCCCTTAAGGCCTCGTGTCCCGAGAGGCTGAAGTTGTGGAGTCCACATAGTGTGGATCTCTTTTCATTTGTTCATAAAAACGGGCTAGCCGCTCACTCTGTTCCTCAGGCATTAAGCCTGATTGTTCTGAATCATCGTCTTCCACCTCCTCGATGGTGGTCTTCCATTTGATTAATTTTTCTGTGGGGCATGTAACGCCTTTAATCCTTTTTTGTTGGTCATCTTCCGACTTGCTGCTTTCCTTGGCAGCCTCTGGTTTCGCTGTTCTTTTCAAAATTTTCTTTTGAAGACACTCAGTGTCTTTCTCATGTGCTCTGCGCTCCTCCTCCAACTCTTCTTTTTCTCCCCTTTTTGGGAAATCAAGCATGGGTGACCGCCCACCACGCTCCAGGTTTCTGGAGAATGTCCCATCAGTATCATCTGGCAACTCCATGATTGCCCTTCTGTCTCCCTTCCAATTGCGCCACCTGCACTCCATATTTTCTAAGTATTTGGGACCGAACCATCCGTCATCCCATCCAAAAAGCCATTTGTCTTTCCAATGGGTTCCCTGAACTTTTTTGTGCTTTGGTGCACTAGGGGGTTGTTGGGGAACTGTCTCCGTGTATTGAATATACACCTTTCCATTTTTTAAGTTCCTAATGTACTTTGGTGCCTTTGGATTTGCTTTGTGGAACTTTTTAACTAACACCGTTGTGTTGGCCACATTTCTGGCTGGTTCCCAAGTGGACTCTTCCACCAGATAATTTTTCCATTTGATGAGGTATTCCAACCTCCCTCCTTGCCGTCCACTGACGCGGCTATCCATCACTTCCTCTATTTCGTATTCGTCCTCCTGGGACTCTTCCACCATTTGTGCATCCTTGCGCGCTGCCGCCTTTGCTTTTTGCTTAGGAAACTCCAGTTCCCTATATGGTTTCAACAAGACTTTGTTGAAAACGTTGTAGACCCACCATGCTGCTGGAATTTTTAGTTTATATGATGATTCACTGACTTTAGCGAGGACTTCGAGTGGGCCGACAAATTTCCTGTCAAGCTTTTTGGTTGCTCAAATTACTGGTAGGTTTTCTGTACTGAGATAAACCTTGTTGCCAGGTTTATACTCTCGTGCCGCCTGACAGTTACTGTCATACCACTCCTTCATGATCTGAGCGGCTTTTTCCAATGCCTTTTTTGCTTTGGCATGTACCTCCTTGATTTCTTTTGCCAACTGTTCCACCATAACTGCTTTCAGCACATAGGTGGGGTCCAGACCTTTGTTCGGGTGCTGTCCATAATTCATGAAGAAGGGCGTGAAGCCTGTTGCTGAGTGTACTCAGTCATTGTGGCAAAATTGTGCCACCGACAGCCAATCGCTCCAGTTGTCTTGGCAATTGTTGACAAACATAGTCAGGAACTCTTTTACTTCCTGATTTACGCGTTTGGTTTGTCCATCTGTCTGCAGTGATACACAGGTGGTGTGCCTAGTGCGGAGTCGAAACAGATGGGTACTAGTGTTATTGAAGCAAGCGCCAAAGCACTCGAAGTCTCGACGGAGTTCTGGAAAGGATAGTGGTACTGGCAGTTACAGGGTCGACAAGCTTGTCAAAGATCATTCAGGCTCGAAGGGGGATCAGTGATAGGCAAGCACAGTCGAAGTTCGAAACTTGATCAGCTTCGAATCGGCATCTCGGCACCAACTGATGGTTGATCGAGCATATCAATCCCGGCTATTTTAAACGTGGCTGTGGGGCCACTACGCCCATACAAGTGATCTGCATCTGAATTGCAGCCCTGGTGCATCAAGAAAAGACAAATTCGGTCCCTGAAAAGTTTGTGACTGTCACCTTGCAATTCTAGCCTGTCCTTCCCTATGCCCACATTGGAACCAGCGCACCTTTTTGTTTCTAGGTCTTCCTTATACCATGCTGTCGATTATCAGACCCGTAAATGGCCATTCAGGACCTGTCAAGGCAGGTTCGCTCCTCGAAAGACTGTCAAGCTCGTCTTTGCCCTTGCTAGCATCCAGAATCTCTAGTCAACCTACTTCCCCCAATATAGATCCTGATCTGTCAATGCAGGACGCCTCAGAAGGTGTTCTTTCTCGTTCCTTGTACCTTGAACCTGAGCCAGGTTTATTCTGGGACCCCCTGGGTCTGCCTGGCATACTGCAGGGGATTCCAGCACTCGAGCAGTCGACCATGTTACTCTCAGAGTCGATTGGATATCATTTTGGGGAGTCGAACACTCAAACGAGTTATCTAAGCAATGGGATCGCATGTCACATTCGAGCTAGGGGAGGTCAAGAGCCCATGTTCTATGATAGGGGCGAGCCGTCATTTTTACAGGCACCTTTGGACTGTTTTCACGAAGATCAGTTCCACCTGGAGCTGTTAAATTGCTCCACTGATGCCAGAGACACCGATTTGAACCTTTGTGCTTCATTCACCCTCGGACAAGTTGTATGGCGCATAGACTGCATAGCCGACGCAAGAGGATGGCACAGAGAAGTCCTACCGAATGGCCCATTCATCATCATAGTGTGGGAAGTCATCAGTGGATGCAACGAACATTATGTTCTAATTGATAGATTTGGTTCCCTGCATCCTAGACCCGTCTCAGCACACAGTTTGATCCCATATCAGTCTATGTGGCATGCAGTCAGGCTCCCCAGGAGTTTATCCCATCACCCAAGTGTACTGGCCCTACTTCAAATGCCACTAAGCCCATAATCAATTTCGACCACCTTCGATGCCACTTTGCTTAGCATAAAAGGCTGTACTAGGACTGTCAGATACGGTGGAGATGTCAGGTGGCAACTGTTTTCAAACGGTTTCAGTATTCAGTTTCATTCCTTTATTTTGGCCTTTGTTCCTGGCCCAATTCCTTGTTGCCTTCGGCAGTGTGGTATCCCAGAGGTATCTGACATACCCTTGCTTGACGCTCCGGTTTTGGACTATTTTTATCTTTCATCCTTTATATATATATCCTCCTGTCTTTGAAATAAAACAGAGAAGAATTGCCCTTTGTTCCCCTCTCCCTTGGCGTCTCAGAGCTTGTCTGGGTAGCGTCTTGTGTTCTCACCTTGTCCTCGACTTGTCTTGCCTAGCCCTTGTCTTGATTAGCCTTGCCTCGCCTCGACTTGCCTTGTCTAGCTTCGTCTCATTTAGTCCCCCTCATCTGCCACACTCACCCTCCTTGCCACGCTTGCTGCTTTGTTCCCATATTTGAATTCGCCTAGTCTTCGACTTGTCACCTTGACTATCGCCCCTTGCCCTCTTCGATTTGACTTGCCTAGCCCTCGTCTTGACCTCGTCCTGCCATTATTCAGCCCCTACTTGCATTACCCGTCCTCGTCTTTGTCTGGTTCCCTGAAATGGCCTCGTGTTTTGCAGTTTCGAGTTAGTTGTAACCTCAGCCACCCTTGAGCCCACTTCGGACAGCTTTGGTTGTTTTCCCTGAAGGAGTGCCCGTGCACCTCAGTTGAAGAGGTTAGGTGTGTTGAGCTCGATGCTGCGCATCAGCAGGTGATAGGCCATTGATCTGTTGGCCTTGATACCCAGCATCCCATATAAGTCATCCATGAATTTTGAAGCGAACTGAGGTCCTCTGTCGCTTATCACTTTTCTGGGGAGGCCATGCTCCCTGAATACATTGTCTCTGAACAGCACCGCTGTTCCCTGTGAAGTAATTTCTTTTGTGGTAGGTAAGAAGTACAACTTCTTAGTGAACCTATCCACAACCACCATGATTGTGTCATTCCCTTTTGACATGGGTAGGGGTCCCATGAAGTCAACTGAGATGACTTCCCATGGTTCTATTGGAACCTCATTTGGCCGAAGTGGTGCCGTGCATGCTTGTCTGTCCGGCTTTGCCTTTTGGCATGTTTCACAGCCCGGAATGTAGCATTCTATGTCCTTGCGCATATTCGGCCACCAAAAGTTTCTTGTCAGAGACTCCAATGTCTTTGCGACTCCCAAATGTCCCCATGAATGATGTATTGCAATGATGTCTTCTTGCAACGCCATGACTGCTGGTACATATACTTGTCCCTTCCAGGTAACAAGTCCTTTTTCAAATTTATATTCTGCATCTGCCTTCTCGAGGCCTTCGACAACCTGTGCCTCCCATTGCCACTTGGGCACATCTTTGATATCCTTCATGATGTCGTCAATTGCTCGATCATCATCAAACACCCATACAAAGAGGTGTTCCTTCAGCAGAACCACCCCTTCATTGTCGTTTTCTCCACAGGTGTGTCCTGCCCGTCATGATAGCAAGTCCGCTTTCGTGTTAGACTTTCTGCTCCTATGTTTTATGATGAAATTGTATTCCTGCAAGTCCATCACCCATTGTGCCTGCCGTTGATTTAGATTTTGTGCCTTCCTGAAGTATGTTAAGTTCTGGTGATCTGTCAGAACTTCGACTGTGTGCTTAGCCCCCTTGAGATAGTGGGACCATTCATAGAAGGCGTGCATAACTGCAAGCATCTCTTTGTCGTAGATCTTGTAGTTGCGCTTGGCGTCGTTTAGGGATTTTGAAATAAAAGCCACTGGCTTCCATACATCGTTTTCTGTTTGTTGTGATAGAATTCCCCCGATGGCGAAGTTGGAGGCATTCACCTCTACTCGAAATTGACCATCTTCGTTAGGAATTCGCAGCACCACCTCCTCTGCTATGGTTTTCTTTAGCATGTCAAATGCTTCGTCCTGTAACTCAGTCCACTTCCACTCGTCTTTTCCTGTAAGACGAGTTAAAGGTTTGGCTGCTTTTGCGAAGTCCTTTACAAAGCATCGGTAGAAATTTACGAAGCCCAAGAACTGTTGGACTTCACGCTTGCAAGTTGGTCTGGGCCATTCGGTAATTGCTTTTACTTTGGCAGACTCCATCCGCACCGAGTTCTCACTAATGATGACTCCAAGGAAATCCATTTCCTTTTTGTCAAAGAAACATTTTTCCAGTTTTAGTGATAACTTGTGCTCTTCTAGTTTTGCTAGGATATGGTTGACCTGTACTGTATGTTCCACCTGATTTTTTGAAAATACAAGAATGTCGTCCATGTATATGATGACCCATCCTTCCGCTATTTTGACCCTGAAGATGTCATTCATCATTGTTTGGAAAGTGGCTGGTGAGTTCGTTAGTCCAAAGAACATGACTAAGGGCTCAAAGAGTCCTCTATTGGTTCTGAAGGCCGCCTTCCACTCGTCTCCCTCTTTGATGCATATGTTGTTGTATCCCCAATGTATGTCCATCTTCGAGAATACTTTGGCTTGTGACAATTTATCCACCAGCTCTCCTATTAGCGGTAGTGGATACTGGTTTTTTACCGTCATCTCATTTAATTGTTGGTAGTCCTGTACCGGTCATAGCTTTCCATCCTTTTTCTTTACAAAGAAGAAAGGAGATGCCATAGGCGATTTACTCGACTGAATTCTCCCAGAATCCAGGTTTTCTTTCAGAAATTCGTCCAGTTGCTGCTGCTCATCTCGGTTAAGCAGATATATTTTGCAGTCAACTGGGTTAGACCCAGGGATCAACTCAATAGTGTAATCCCATTGCTGCTGTGGTGGTAGTTCGTCAAAAGTCTCCTTTTCGAAGACTTTTTGATGTCCTAGGTAATGTCTGGGGACTGCTTCCTCCAGAGTTCGTTTTTTAGTTTTCTCAGCTTCCTCTGCAGCTATTTTTGTGGCAGTTGATGCGTAAGCTCTGACACGAAGTTCTGGTTCGCCAATGTGGATTGCCAATAGTCGATCCTCCACCTCAAGGTCTTCTGCTATATCCATTTTGTCTTCTGGTTTGTGAACTGATGAGCCCTTCCAACATGTGCCCAGACATTGATTGAACTCTAGCATCTGTTTTTTCCAGTTGATGGTTGGGTTGTGTTTCCTCAACCAATTGAAACCTAAGAACAGACTTGTCTTTGAGAGATGCATTACTGCGCACTCGATGACTTCTTCATGTTCACCAATGTGTAGTTTTATTTTCGCCATGTATTCTAGCACGCCTCTCGAGTTTTTTGTTCCATCTGCATTGTACACTGGTATTGGTCGAACCAAGCGTCACTTCGCTATTTGGTGTTTCTTGACAAAGTCAGTGCTAATACAAGTTCTGGTTGCTCCAGAATCTAGCAACATTTTGATGCAGACACTCTTTGATCCATCCATCTTTGTAATGACTCCTGTTAGGTCGATTTCGTTATAGCCAGTTCCTTGCACTGTTCTTTCTTGCAGGTGTACTAGGTTCCATAGTGTGTCTGTTTCTGTCATGGCATTTAAATCATTCACCAGCTGCTCATCCACCTCTTTCACTCGTTTGTTGTCTATCCATTGTTGTAGACATTCTATTGCTGTTTGTTTGGGCTGTTCCCAAATTCTTCTCAGCATCCACTGAGGTGTCCATGTTTGTAATCTCTTCCCATTTTTTGCGCTCACTCTGAGGTTTCTTAAGTGATGTATGTCTCCACTGCATTTGTAAAGTATATCATGCATGTTAATTTCGGAGTCTACTAATACATCACTATTCGAAACCTGAGTAGCAGCCAGCAGCGCTGAGCACTTGCCTACTGGCTTTCTGCAAAATCCGAGACCTCCTCTATGTGTGCGACTGGGGTCATTTCCCTATTGTTGACATATCTAACCACCTGTTTTCCCTTATCTCCTGTCGCAATATTTTTGGATTTTTTACAAGTCCATGCCACATGACCTTTCTCATTACACTTGGGACAAGTTGCTTCCACATGCCTTTTCTTTGCCCAGCATTCTTTTACTAGGTGTCCTTTCTTTCAGCAATAGGAACAAGTTTTTGCATCCTTGCTGTCAACATCCATTGCATTAGGATCGGACCAACTTCCTGATGTGACTGGGGGTGGTGCTCGGAATTGCCATTGCGGTCAACCATTTGGAGCAGGGGTTTGCTCTTTGTATTCTCTCTGTACTTTAGAGAATCCATAGGCTTCGTTAGCCTTTCAATAAGCCCTTGCGAGCGCCGTTACTCTGGTCTGTATCTGGTGCAGTGTGGCATTGTCTGGCAACCCTCCGTACTGGATTAGTTCCCGACAAAGTGCTGGGTTGAGGTGGTTTTGGAACTGGGAGATCAGGGCTTGATCGTTCCAGTCAGTCAACGAGGTGAGAGAGTTGAACTTGATGATGTAGTCCTCTATGATCATCGTTCCCTGCTGTAACTTTAACAATGCCTCAATAGCTTTTTCCTTGGTTTCTGTTGACATGAAAAACTCGTGCATTTGATTTTTAAAATCCACCCAGTCCATGAATGGGAACTGATTGTCCAGTTGTTGTCTGATCCATGTGCTATTGTCATCCATGCTTTCCCCTGTATTAAGCTGGGCCCAGTCCAACTCTGTACTCCAGCCATTGTTGTCGATTTTGTCTTGAAACTCCTGTTGTGCCTCCTGAAAGGCTTTGAGTTTCACCCCGCTCCAGTCACCTGCTCTCTCTCCTTTGCCGCCTTTGATCCTATATAGGCAGATCGAGACTTTTCATTTGGGATCTTTTTTGTTCGCCAGCATGAAGTAAGTCTCCATCTGTCATAACCATCCATCTACTGTTTGAGGATCTCCTTCATAGAAAGCAGGCATCTCTGCTTTGGTAAGAGGTCCGGGTTCTCGACAATTGGCCCATTGGTACTCATTAATCATTGCTGCCAAAGCTTGACCAGCACTGGTAATAGCTTGTTGCCTTTCCTCCGCCTGTCAATGAATGTCATCCTCCTGAGCTGCTACTGCTGCTGCTGGCTGTGTGGCAGGTAGTGGTTCTAATGTTTCAGAATCCTGCCAATGTTGCCTCCATCCCAGTACTGCATGGTATGCGTGTGTGATCATGTCGACTGTTAATTGGAAGGGTGTGGCCCCTATTTTGTAATGGCTCATCCCTTCTCGGTTAAGACACTCGACGTGGAACCATCCTCTGCAATTGCTGTTGTATCATTTGATGTGCAAGGTGGTATCCCTATCATATGCTTTTCGGATGATGGTAGTCACATCGGTTTCTCGTAGGCTATGGTCCCATGTGCAGATTTCTTGAATCTGAGGATATGCTGGCCACATAAATTCGTCCCAGTACTGTTTTTTGATTAAAACCAGGTACCAGTAACCTGGTATGTCTGGATTAAAGCCACTGTTGGCCCAGGACATCTTTGGGTAAGGGTACAGCAGCCATGCCTCCCTTTCTACAATCCTTCTCCATTGATCGATTTCTCTTTTTTTGTGAGCATCGTTTGCTCCTTGCAGGTACTCCTCGTTCGAGAGCCAGTCCGCTGTCGTGGGTACACCACCATGCCAATGTGCTGCGTCACCTCCCTGAGTGATGACTTGTGCTTTATTTTCCTTTTTACCCTGTGCTGCTGCTGTGTATGACCGCGCTGGTTGCACTGCGGGTTTAGGTTCTACTATTGCTGGGTATGTTCGTCCAGCCGCCTCTGCATAGGCCTGTTCAACCACAACCATTGTTCTGAGGTTGACTTGTTTTATGGGTGTCTGGGCAAGCTTTCGCTGCACTGCCCTTTGTTTGGACTTTGACTGTCCCCCAAATCGCACTGTCCATGTGTAGTGGGAGACCTTGTGCAGGTCCATCAGTTTGTCCCAGGTGTATTCAATGTTGTCTCGGCGTATAGCTGATTCCTCGATAATATGACACTGTCCTGGTCTAATGCTGTCTTGAATAGCAAAGACTACCATATCGTCTCTAAGTTCCGGTTCCCAGTTGACAATATCATAGAGAGTAGGCCAAGCTAGCCAGTTGTACTTGTCATAGTACTCTTCTTTAAAAAGGTACATGTAGCAGTACCCATTCTCCCTCCATTGGTTAGGTGTGATTGGACTCCGAGCTCATGGTCTGGGTAGGTGTGCTTTGATGCTAGCATGCCATCCCAGCAACCGTGCCTTGTGGTCATTCCACGAGTCCTCGCTGATGTCTTTGAGAAAATGCCCTAACCCAATAGAGCAAAGCTGATGTCTTGGTTCCGGTGTCCTGGCAATGATAGCCCCAGGTGGCTTTGTGACTAGAAGGGGATCAAATCGGATTCCCCTGCGATGTTCATCCTCCTCCTGCTCACGCTTCCATTTAGCATAGCAGGTCGCCCATATGTTTCCGTTCATTGCGTGCATCCACATGTTCCAGTCTTCATGACTCATGGTCATGCCCTCATGTTCGTATAACTCCTCTATGTGGTGCACGCATTGAAGTCGTTCTATTGCCACCCTGTAATGTTGGATGGCTTTGTCGCCATTGTTAATCAGCATTAGCCACTGGTTGTATTTTGATGATACCAGTGCTAGCCAGATAGGGTTGGAGGTGTTGCCTTTATATTGGACCTCCAATAACTGTATGAGGGTTTGGTATTCCCTCTCCGCCTTTTTCATGGCGCGTTCTGCTCATAGGACTGTGCGAGTGGCAGCTCTTTCCATTAGAAGGGCCTCCCAGGCTTCCTTCTGTTCCAATTCCTGCTTGGCTTCTCATTGCCACAGGATTAATTGTGCTTGAGCATGCTCAGTTTTGTGCTCCTCTTTTCAGTGTTTCCACCACAACCTGATGTGGTTGTCATATTGGCATATGACAGTATCACCAATAAATTCTCTGGGTCCTGTTTGGACCATGTCACTAGTGGTCACCCAGTCCACGTTGAAGATGCACCCGATCTCCGATAGTGTTGCCTGGGCATAGGGTAGTATGTATGTGAATGAGCACTGCATTGTGTCTCGTTGTCTGGTTTCCTGTAAAAAATCTTCAACCAAGTTCAGGCCTCCACTGACACTTGATCCATTCTTCTGGCAATTAATCCGCACCAATTGATGATGTCCCTTGGGAAACAAGGGAGTTGTTGTCTGCTGTGTCGTGGGTCCGAAAGCTATCAAATTACGTGTGCCTGGCAGTTCACCTCACTATCTTTGTGCCAAGTTATCAACCCTGATAACAAAGTAGGGGTTGCTTGTACAGGGAGTGTGTGAGAATCTTTGTATCAGCCTTGATACACAATGTAACCCAAGTGTCTTCACTCGTTCCTGAGTTTTTTGGCAATAACAATATACTATGCTCGGGGCGCATCTGTGGTCTCCTGCCTACACTCTCCTGACACACTAGTATTCTCATTTGTTATTGTTTTGTAGACAGACCCAATGGGTGAATTGAGGACGTCTCATTCGACACCCATTGACAGTGTGTGTGGTGTAGTCACCTGGAGAGGTCGCGGGCTGCGCAGTTACTACCTCTCAGAAATGAAACTAGGCTGTTGGCACTGTGAGCAATGACGAGCCAAATGTGCTCAGTGCTGTGAGACCAACGGGGTAGAGTGGTAAAGACTCTAGATTATGTTAGGGATGACCTAAACACAATCTCAAGACTTCAGAGAAATGGCTTGTTCAGCCAGAGACAAGACTGTTTGCTCAAGAAGAAGTGTCTAGGACACAAACTATCTAGAGTCTTAGGGACTCGCTACCTAAGACTACAACCCTTATAAACCTCTCTCCTGGTCTGTGCACAGACAGCGCGCAGCTAAAGTCCCTCAAGCTGGGATCAATGCACAGCAGCCGATCTGTGCCGATCTGACCTTTCTTTGAGACATCCTCCCACACCAACACTCTGTCCTTCCATATATGGCCACGTCTATTGTCATGTGTCTCAGCTGATTCCCATCTATGCCGGTACCTAGTTGTTGGTACATCTCGGCATTCCCATGTCGCCCCTCAGGCGCCATGCTGCTCATGTATCCTATCATGGTGTAGGCCCATCATCGGGCCATTACTCCTGTTGGCACTCAGTCTATACCCATAGCCGATGCTGACCTAACCACCTTCCATATAAGGGTCGCAGTCCTAAAGTAGTCTGTCTCTGCGACCAAGGTATCGTCTGAGTCCTGTATCTAAATGTTTGAGTGAAGATGAAAAGATAAAATAAAAGGAAAAATAGAGTCCGACTCCCCAAGACCGTATCTTCATGTTTGTCATTAGTGTCGTTACTGTGAAAATTGAATAGGATGAGGCATGCTCATAACAAAGAGCGACAGCAAGCCATCACTAGTGCAGGGCAGGCCATAGCAGCCATGATAAACAAATACCAGCAGTTTAATAGGGCTGAACCTGGTCTGCTCATGAAGGCAGAAATGCCTGACTATTATCAGGGAGATCCACGAATGGTGGATGGATGGTTATGCCAAATGGAAACCTATTTCATGTTGGCCAGAGAAGTAGACCTGGCAAGAAAGGTCTTGATCTGCCTTTACAGAATTAAAGGTGGAAAAGGGGACAGAGCTGCAGATTGGAGTGGGGTGAAACTCAAGGCATTTCAAGAGGCACAGCAGGAGTTTCGGGACAAAATTGACACTAGCAGTTGGAGTCCTGAATTGGACTGGGCTCAGCTAAATGCAGGGGAAGCAACGGACGATAATCAGGCTTGGAGGAGACAACCTCTCAGCAATCAATTTCCTTTCACAGATTGGGCAGACTTTAAGAACCAGATGCATGAGTTCTTCATGTCCACCAAAACAAAGGAGAAAGCAATCGAAGCACTTCTAAAGCTGCAACAAAGGACCATGATAGTTGAAGACTACATCATTAAATTCAACTCCCTTACAGCTTTAACTGACTGGAATGATCAGGCCCTGATCTCACAATTCCAGAATCACCTTAACCCAGTGTTGGGCAGAGAATTAATTTGATATGGTGATAGGTACCCTGGGATGCTGCCTAGTGTAAAATATGCCAACAAACCCAACCCTACAAACTGGAGGATGGGAGTGTGAAGCACCACCTTAGTGCCTGATGTGTAATATGAGGGAGCGTGATGGTGAACAAGAGTGTGTCCAAGGGCAAGCAAGGGTGCAAGTCCTGGAAAAGTCCCAGCAGTCTCATAGGAAATTGCTAGTAAAAACGAGGGGGGAGCAGTAGAATGAGCCTTGAAATAGTTCATTAATGGTTTATAATTGAAACTTTGCTAATTGTCTTGTTGAATAAGTTTGGAGCCTCAGTTGCTATCAAACTGAACTTGGGTACACTGAAGCCACTGAATTCGCAGTATAACTAGATATTGCAGGGAGAAACTCAATAAACACTGCAGGAGAATGCTAACAAAACGGAGAATGCTGGTCTGAACTGAGTGAGATCGACAAAGGGGGACCTTCTTATTCTAGTACCCTACTACTACATATATGTAATTCAATATATCAAGGCACAGATGACAAATTCTTCTGTATTGAAATGCAAAAGCCCACGAAGCCAGGGCACTGCCCTGCCTAATCCAACAGGCAACATGAAAAATAATGCTCCACATATTTCAAATAAAAAGATGAATTGGGAAATAAATCACCAACATCTACACAGGGCATCTTCTTGCTTCAATTGGATATGTATATGGTCTAGGGGACTTGATCATTCTTTTAAGATCATGACAAAAGGAGAGCGCTGGGCACTATGGAGAATGGCATTGTTATCGCTTGTCTTCAAGAGTGATCAATCCTATTTGAGGGGGTCGTTTTCATGCATGAGAAGGTCCAGGCCAGAGATCTTGCATGTCGGAGTGGTGCTCAAGTTCCGTAGGGAGGGAAACAACATGCCAAGTGGTTGTACAAGGGAGAATGCGATGGGCTGGAACCAGAAATGGATATAAGTGCCCTCAGCAGTCGAGTAGGGCATAATGGTTGATATTGTGTCCAATAACAAGGTAGGGTCCCCCTCCATCAATTCGTACATCCCATCCGTTGGCACAGACTTCAATAGATACTTTCCAAGCCAACTGTCCAATGCTGACTTCTGTTCCTGAGACAGAGGGTCTAACTGGTTTGAGACACTCGTGCAACATTAAAAGAGGTCCTCCCATGGGAATTCTCGTCTGATTGAAGTGGGATACTGATAATGCACTAGTTGTTGCATAGGAATAATTAATTTTGGAGGGGGAGGTTGGATTGAAGGAATGCGAGGCCTCAAGTACCATCAATAATGTCGTGTTCCTGCATGATTCTACATGATCATCCACATAAATGGAAGCCAGGGGATACTCGAGGACTAAATCTTCTTCGTTGTCAACTAGCTCTGGGACTGGTGATGACAATCTATCTGCTAAGGATTGTGACTCGGTTTCTCTCATGTAATGATGGACTCCATTGATGGGCATTATGTTGTAGTGCAGACAGGGGTGGGTTACCTGGATCCGAGCTGGTCACTGCTCTTTATAGCTCTGACAATGCTATAGTGGATTGCACCTAAATGATTATCTCCATGCTGGCAATATTCCACTGTGAGCCTCAGATACCCACTCTTGAATTTACTCCTGATTGTCCCATTCAATTTGTACCTCAGATCCAGGTTGCAGGTTACACAATTTTAACAACAATTTCAAATGGCCATTTTGAGGCTACCCGATGTCTCACAAGTGCTCATGTTGAACCCGAAGTATCGCTATTGTGCACTTTCTATGAAATCAAGAGCTCAAACTGCCTCGTGTAATATTGCATGTCTTGAAATGGTCCCAGATTTTGCTTGAGATCCAGCCCAGCCAGGTAGCACACTCATCATCCTCCTCTTACTGAAATTCTGACTGTCCTCAGTCACATCCAAGGGCTTCAAGTCACCGTTGAATACCAGTTGCCATATTTGGATGATCACCACAGCAAGATCCGCAATTGAACAAGCCCAACTGAACCAAACATAAGGCTGTTTTTTTTTAAACATGGAGGGTCTTGAAACGAGGGCCATTTATTCCTTCCTTTTGCCCCCATGTCCCAACCTGTCAATGCAAATTCTCCCTCCATTGTTCAAACTCCTGTCCCTGCCACCATCGAACCAACTTCCTCAGTGGCTGGTCCACCTCCTTCTTCTATGCCCATAACCAATGAACCCACACCTTCGGCTGCTATCATTGCCCAAACTCAGATCGCAGGGCCTCTTGCAAATGAGACACATCTTCCCTTCAATTCTTTGACTATGTTAAGTGCTGCCGATGCCTCTCATCGTCAGTTCGGTCCACCCAGCTCGACGGAGGATGAAACTGCTCTTGCCATTGTTGTCAATAAAGGCAAAGGTAAGGAGGTCAAGGCATGACCCCGCCCTCGGATTTGTTTGGTGAAGCAAGCATTGGCCACTCCAGCGCCTCCTGTCAAGAAACCCGTGCGCCGCATAATGTCACCTATGCCATCTTGTTCTCCATTGCCTGAGCCTTTAACTGGGGTTCTCCTTCCAATTATGGATTTCGCCAAATACAAAAGTCATTATGAATGCAAGGATCCGCTACTCAATCAAGCAGGTCGGACACAACACGATGCTGTCAAGGTAAGTAACTTTCTTTCTTTTCTTCCTATAGCTTCTTATTGATGTGTTTGCTAGTGTGAGTCTTGCTGCAGCTCTCGCAAATTCTCACTTTGTGTCCTGGATGCTGCTGCACCACACAAAAAATGTTTAAAATGCAAGAAAAACCACACAGCGCCATGTTCTAATCAATGGACTGAACATGGGGGGTACAAAGAGATGCCACTCGAATTGGGACCATTCAAAAAGCCAGTCGTGGCGATTAAACGAGAGAAAGTGACCCCTCACATCTCGGCTGTGTGCATTTGTGATGTTTCACTATCCAAAGATGAGGCACCGTGCCACTTCTCTACACATCAAAGCAAGAAACACATGCTTCGTTCACCATCGCCAATTGTTTGAAGCAAGAAAAATAAGTGAAACCAATTCCGGACTTCTTGCAACAAGGTCAAGGCCACCAAATGCTGTTCCGAACAAAACAAGGACAAGGTCATCTGCTGTTTCAACAAAATCGAGGACCTCCTAGAGAACCTCCGCCATAATGTGCTTGACACACTCCACAAACATGGAGAGACTGAATTCCAGGCTGGGCACCAAAATGACAAAGCCCACCAGTCTTCACATCGTGTCAAGGAAGAGGAGGATAGCGAGGTTGAAGAAAGTGAGGTTGAAAGTGATGGTATGTATATCTCTTCTCTTAAATATGTTGCTTCAATGATATCAAAAGGCAGTAAAGGATGGGTGCCAGTGACTGCAAAATATGGCGAAACTCCCATCTGTTGTCGCATAGTAACTCATTCTGTCCAGAAGACTGTGGGCAAGGCTTTTGACCACTTTGATTGATCACCATCACAAGCCTTGTACAGTGACTGCCGGACATCAAAATGCAAATGCTCAACAATGCCATTTGCTTGTGAATTATATCCTGATATACAAATATGCTGGACTTTGTATTTCCTTGCCAGGTACTTGCACGCATTTACTATCAAAGTGCCATTGTCGGTTACTATTTCAGAAAGTGAGCCCCATCGGCAAAGTAAATCTTGAAAAATCCATTCTCCTATGGATTGCGAGGTTTGAGATTGAAGAGTGCGAAATTCTGGATAATATGTGAGTGAACAGCAAGCTTGAATAATATATCTAAAACTGCCTGAGGGGGGCATATGCATTACATCGACATAGGCCTTAGCAAATAATGGTGCAGGCGCTGCAACTGTAGGTGGTATGTGAACCAAGCAAAGCTGACATTCTTGACATAATTGACAGGTCTTGACAAACCATCTAACATCATCATGAAGATGAGGCCACCAAAAATGCTCCAATACGAGGGCTTGTGTAGCATAGAAACCTTTATGTCCAAGGGCATCATGCGATTCCTGAAGTATCGGTATTCTTCGGTGCTGTTCGACTACCAATTTGTGTGCTCTGTGTGAGTCTTTTCGCCATAATCTACCATTGCATACAAAGAATTTGAAAACATATTTGAGGAACATGGAATACTGCTTGTCTGAAAGTTCTGTGGTGTTATGAGCATACCTCATCCCGTTCAATTTTCACAGTAACGACACTAATGACGATTATGAAGATACAGTCTTGGGGAGTCGGATTCTATTTTTCTTTTCATTTTATCTTTTCATCTTCACTCAAACGTTTAGACACAGGACTCAAACAATACCTTGGTCGCAGGGACAAACTACATTAGGACTGCGACCCTTATATGGAAGGTGGTTAGGTCAGCATTGGTTAGGGACATACCGAGTGCCGATAGGAACAGCAGCCCGATGATGGGCCTACGCCATGATAAGATACATGAGTGGCATGGCACCTGAGGGGTGACATGGGAACGCCAAGATGTACTGACAACTAGGTACCGGTGTAGATGGGAATCGGCTGAGACGCACAACAATAGGTGTGGCTGCATATGGAAGGACAGAGTGTTGGTGTGGGAGGAAGTCTCCTAGAAAGGTCAGATGAGTGCAGATTGGCTGCTGTGCATTGATCCCGGCTTGAGGGACTTTAGCTGCGTGCTGTCTGTGCACAGACCAGGAGAGAGGTATATAAGGGTTGTAGTCTTAGGTAGCGAGTCCCTAAGACTCTAGATAGTTTGTGTCCTAGACACTTCTTCTTGAGCAAACAGTCTTGTCTCTGGCTGAACAAGCCACTTCTCTGAAGTCTTGAGATTGTGTTTAGGTCGTCCCTAACATAATCTAGAGTCTTTACCACTCTACCCTGTTGGTCTTACAGCACCGAGCATGCCTTGCTCGTTGTTGCTCACAGCACCAATGGCCTAGTTTCTTTCTGAGAGGAAGTAATTGTGTAGCCTGCATCCTCTCCAGGCAACATCGATATCGACACATCACTGTCAACAGGTCTCGAATGAGAGATCCTCAATATGCCCCATTAGGGCCTGACGACAAACCCTACTTGGGTAGTCTACACACAGTAACAGACGAGAGTACTAGCATTGCCGGGAGAGCGTAGGCAGGAGGCCACAGACGTGCCCCGGGTGTAGTACACTGTTATTGCTGAAAAGCTCAGGAACAAGTGAAAACACTCAATATACATTGTGTATCAAGGCTGATACAAAGTCCTCTCATACCCTCTGTACAAGCAACCCTACCTGATTTCGGGTTGATAACTTGGCACAAGGACATTGAGGCGAATTGCCAGGCACATGTACATTGATAGCTTTCGGACCCACAACACAACAGACATTATCTCTCTTGTTTCCCAAGAGACATCATCGACAGGCATGGATTCCAAACTGGACAGCTGATAGAACGGACCAGTTGTCAGTGGAGGACCTGAAATTGGTTGAAGATTCTTTTACAGATCCAACCCATACATTTAGCGCAATGCAGTGCGCATTTACATACATACTACCTTATGCTCAGGCGACACTCTTGGAGATTGGGTGCATCTTCGAGGCGGACTGGGTTACTATTGACAACACGGTCACAACAGGACTGAGAGAATTTATTGGTGACACTATCATTTGCTGTTATGACAATCATGTCTGGATATATTGGAAACACTGGAAAGAGTCACGCCAACTCGAATGTGCTCAAGCGCAGACACTCCTTAGGCAACGAGAAGCCGCACAGGAGCTGGAACAGAAGGAAGCCTGGGAGGCCCTTCTTATGGAATGAGCTGCTGCTTGCGCAGTCCAGCGAGCAGAGCGTGCTATGCGGAAAGCAGAAAAAGAATACTGCACACTCATGGAGTTATTGGAGGTCCAATACAACAACGACACCACCAACCCTATTTGGCTAGCCCTGGTCTCATCGAAATATAACCAGTGGCTCATATTGATAAACGATGGCAACAAAGCTATTGTTACGAGCTCCCACTCATAAACAAAACCCAGAAGCCTCGCAGAGTAGACTGTTAGTCTGGAGACAAAACACAGGCTATATTCCAAGCCCTATGATACTACAAGAATGGTTCTACTAGAGAGAACTAACTCCTAGTGAGAGAAAAACCATCTTGAGTCTTAAGGACTCAAGACTATGACCGTCTGACTTTATATACTACTAAAGGAAACCCCCCTGGTACCTCCCTTAGACCAACAACACTCCTACTGTGTTACAGCGCCCATCCCTGTTGTCCGGCGCATGTTTCATGTGAGCGCATATGAGCGCGATCCTCCTGCGACGACTTTATCCTTTATCGGCTGCCTTTAGTCAAGCCTAGACCTTCGTGGACTCTCCTAGACTTTCCCGACTCTCGGTGCTCATCAGCGCGCATTTATCCTTCTATGCCGCTTTAGCCCATTCTGCACTCATGCCTTCTCATGGCTATTGAGTTTATTGTCGGTGTCTGTGTCCGATGTCCTATCGGCTGACTGTTCCTTCTTGGCATATGCCGTGAGCGCTAAGTATGAGCGCTGCCTCGTGTATGTCACTATGCAGCATTTCCGCTATTGGTCTGATGACCTTCTCCCTGTACCGTTGTCTTGGGTTTGTCTGAGCTGTGCCTTTGTCTGGACTCCTCTGGACCCTTCATAGACCTGTTGCCTAGAGCTGCCATTGCTGCGCGCTCCTTGTATAGTTAAACGATCCTTGGTCTTGGTCCCGCGATAGCTATATCCATATATGTCCTGGTGGCTATGCTCCTTGACTAATATCTTCCCTCGAGTCCTTGTATGGCAGGTGCTGAGCTAATCCTTCATAGGGGCTCCTGTGGCTGTGTCCATAATGACTTTGGCCTCCTATGCTTGTGCGCTCTCGGCCCTGTCCGGCCCTATGGCTATTCCCACGCCATATCCTGATAGTGACTTGTGACACTGACATAACGCACCCGTAACGATAGGGGTGTCACCCTCCTTCCTAGTATACTGATGGCTCCTTGTCCGGCCATCGTCTTGTAATCTTGTGAGCGCTCCCATGCCTTGATGCACGCGAAGTGTTGCCCTAGTCTCCTATGACAGTCTCCTACTGTCTTATATCCTCCTATGGCGGTCTCCAACCGCCAGAATAAAAATTTAAAAATGTTCGTTAGGATCCGTTCCTAACAGCTATCCGACGATACAAGATAGCTATGGAAAAACTACAGTGCCAGCACCACATACAGGAACTGCATGAGCACGAGGGCATGACAATGAGTCATGAAGATTGGAACACATGGATGCATGTGATAAATGGAAACATATCACCCGGCTTTTGGTGGACAATTCGCATGGGTCCTATCCCAGAACAACTTGCACCATCAGTACCAGGATTCTGCTACCTAAATCTCATTAAACCAAAGTATTGGAACAAATATGAGTGGCCAGCATATCCTACAATTGCTGCCATCTGGGATATGGAAACAGAATATCGAAATGAAGGAATCCACACAAGGTGGACTGCTACTGAAAGAACAGATGTGGTGCATGTCGGCCTCAAAATGGCTGATGTCAATGGTTGGGACATGGTGGAAATACTATTCACCAGTGGTCACAAAGAGTTATGAGTCGGGGCAGAACCAACAATAGACCCTGAAGTAGGCAAAATCATAAGCCTAAAAGAAGATAACAGGGAGGAAATACTAGAGCAACCAGCACGTACAGACACAGTGGCAGCTCTAGTAGAAATAGATCCATGCCTACGAAATGAGTGACCGGGACTCTCGGAACAAGCTCAAAACAAGCTACACCCAAAACACCCTGGATATTGTTACCTCTGGCTGGTAAAAAGAGAATACTGGAACGCTTATAAATGGCCAGCATATCCAACAATCAGAGAAATCTACGGATGGGACCCAGAACTCATGGACGAGTACTGACCCATATACTGGAGGTGAACAAAAGTGTTATGAGCATGCCTCAAAACTTTCAAAACCATTACAGTAACAACACAATGATGATTATGAAGATACACACTTAGAGACAACATTGTCAATAGAAGATAGGAGGATACGGACTCAGAGAGTCGGACTATATTTTTCTTTTCTTTTTATCTATTTTACTCCACTCAAACGTTAGGATACAAGGGCTGGATGAGACGCCACTAGGATGGGAACTCTGTGTGAACACTATGGCCCTTATATGGAAGGTGGTTAGGTCAGCATCGGCTATGGAGATAGACCGAGTGCCGACTTAGGAGGTGGCCTGATGATGGGCCTATGCCATGGAAGGATACATGAGTGGAACGGCGCCTGAGGGGCAACATGGGAAAACCTGGGAGTACCAAGATATCGGTACAGGGAAACATGGGAGCAGTTGAATGTGCAATACAATAAGTCGCAGCCGTATATGGAGAGATGACCCCGAGTATGGTCATATGGGCGCAGAATGGCTGCTGCACCAAGTCGCCTTATTGTGAGGGACTTGTGCTGCACGCTGTCTGCGCACAGACCGGGGATGGGCTTTATAAGGGCCATAGTTTAGCATAGAGAGACCTTAAGTCTCTAGATAGTCTATTGTCACTAGACATAGCTACAGAGCAATCTCATTCTCTTTGACCTAACAAGTCACACTCTGAGTCATATAGGTTGTGTCTAGGGCAGTCCTGACAAAAAGGATGTAACCGCATGTGGCATTGTGTTTGAGTCTCAGGGGAACCTGGTGGATGGCCATGGATGAAAGCTATGATGTGGCAGGGATATGGATCACATCGAGTTGGTGCTGGAACTTTCCGACTCATGGTTGAAATGATTACCCATGCCTACCAAGCTATACCAGGATGGAGGGAGTACTGGCAGGATACCCAGACAATCGAGTCACTCCCTGACACACAGCCGGCGGCAGCAGTAGCAGCATGGGAAGATGAAATCCATCAACAGGTGGAGGAAAGACAGAGAGCTATCACCAGTGCTGGACAAGCTCTTGCTGCAATGATTAACGAGTACCAGCATTCCAACTGTCGGGAACCAGGACCTCTTACGAAAGCAGAGATGCCTGCCTTTTACAAAGGGGATCCCTGAATGGTGGACAGCTGGCTGCGACAGATGGAAACATACTTCATTTCATGTTGGCTAACGAAACAGAGGAATGTTGAAAAGTCTCGATCTGCCTATACAGAATCAAGGGCGGAAAAGGGAATAGAGCCGCAGACTGGAGCAGAGTAAAACTCAAAGCCTTCCAGGAGGCGCTCCAGGAATTCCAGGACAAACAGGACACTAGTGGATGGAATGCAGAATTGGATTGGGTGCAGCTTAATGCAGGACAATCAACCAACGATGATCGGGCCTGGGTCAGACAACCTTTGGAACATCAATTTCCTTTCACGGACTGGACAGATTTCAAAACTCAGATGCATGAATTCTTCATGTCCACTGAAACAAAGGAAAAGGCCATTGAGGCACTATTAAAATTACAGCAAGGGACAATGATTGTAGAAGACTACATCATCAAGTTCAACTCTCTCACCTCGTTAACCGATTGGAATGATCAAGCCCTGATCTCACAATTCCAAAACCATCTTAATCCAGCACTTGGTCGGGAGTTAATCCGATACGGAGGGTTGCCAGAGAATGCCACACTTCATCAGATTCAGACACGAGTCACGGCGCTCGCTAGAGCATATTGCAAAGCCAATGAGGCTTATGGTTTTCCTGCAGGAAGGCAGGAATACAAAGAGCAAGCCCCAGCTCCAAGCAGCTGACCTCAGTGGCAATACAAAGCACCCACACCAGTCACATCTGGAAGTCAATCGGATCCCAATGCAATGGATGTGGATAACCAAAAAAGACCAGTTATCTGCACATACTGTAAAAGACAAGGACACTTGGAGGAGACATGCTGGCAAAAGGAAGCCATATGTCTCAAGTGTGGAAAGAAAGGACATACAGCACGGGATTGTTGAAAACCCCAACAAATTACAACTGGCGATAAAGGAAAGCAGGTTGTCAGATATGTCGACAATAGGGAAACGACCCCAGTTGGACACATAGAAGAGGTCTCGGATTTTGCAGAAAGCCAGTAGGCGAGCGCTCAGCGCTGCTGGCTGCTACTCAGGTTTTGAATAGTGATGTACTAGTAGACTCCAAAATAAACATGCATGAGATACTATATGAATGCAGTGGAGATGTACATCACTTGAGAAACCTCAGAGTGAGTGCAAAAAAGGGACAGAGATTACAAACATGGACACCTCAGTGGATGCTGAGAAGAATTTGGGAATAACCCAAACAAATAGCAGTGGAGTGTCTACAACAATGGGTAGACAATAAAAGAATAACAGAGGTGGATGGGCACCTGGTGGACAACTTAAATGCCATGACAGAAGCTGATGCAATGTGGAATCTGGTGCATTTACAAGAAAAACAGTGCAAGGAACTGGCTATAATGAGATAGACCTGACAGGAGTTGTAACAAAAATGGACAGATCAAAGAGTATCCGCATTAAAATGTTACTTGACTCAGGAGCGACTGGAACTTGCATCAGCACCGACTTTGTGGAGAAACACCAGATAAAGAAATGACGTCTGGTCCAACCAATACCAGTGTACAATGCAGACAGAACAAAAAACTCGAGAGGAGTGCTAGAATACATGGCAAAAATAAAACTACATATTGGTGAACATGAAGAAGTCATCGAATGCACAGTAACACATCTCTCGAAAACAAGTATCTTCTTAGGTTTTGATTGGTTGAGGAAACACAACCCAACCATTAACTGGAAGAAGCAAACGTTAGAGTTTAACCGCTGTCTGGGCACTTGTTGGAAGGGTTCCTCTGTCCAGGAACCAGAGGACGAAATGGATATAACAGAAGACCTCGAAGCAGAGGACAAACTGTTGGCAGTCCACATTGGAGAACAGGAACTTAATGTCAGGGCATACGCATCAATGGCCACAAAGATAGCCGCAGAAGAAGCAGAAAAAACAAAAAAATGAACTCTGGAGGAGGCAGTCCCCAGACATTACTTAGGACATCGAAAGGTCTTTGAGAAAGAGACTTTTGATGAACTACCACCATGGTGGTGATGGGATCATGCTATTGAGTTGATCCCTGGGTCTAACCCAGTTGACTGTAAAATCTACCTGCTGAATAGGGATGAGCAACAGCAACTGGATGAATTTCTAAAAGAGAACCTGGATTCTGGGTGAATCCAGTCGAGAAAGTCACCCATGGCATCGCCCTTTTTCTTTGTAAAGAAAAAGGATGGAAAACTACGGCTGGTACAGGACTACTGACGACTAAACGAGATGATGGTCAAGAACCAATATCCACTACCACTGACAGGAGAGCTAGTGGATAAATTATCACAGGCAAAAGTCTTCTCAAAAATGGACATACATTGGGGATACAACAACATACACATTAAAGAAGGCGATGAATGGAAGGCGGCATTCCGAACCAATAGAGGACTCTTCGAACCCTTGGTTATGTTTTTTGGACTCACAAATTCGCCCACCACCTTCCAAACTATGATGAACGACATCTTTGGAGTCAAAATAGCAGAGGGATGGGTCGTTATATACATGGATGACATCCTCATATTTTCAAAAAATCAGGAAGAACATATGGTACAGGTCAACTGTATATTGGCAAAGCTGGAGGAGCACAAATTATCGTTAAAACCAGAAAAGTGCTTCTTCGACAGAAAAGAAATAGACTTTCTTGGAGTTGTCATCAGTGAAAACTCGGTTCGAATGGAATCTGCAAAAGTAAAAGCAGTAACCGAGTGGCCAATGCCTACATGCAAGAAGGAGGTCCAACAGTTCTTGGGCTTCGTCAACTTCTACAGGCGCTTTATAAAAGACTTCGCCAAGTCAGCGAAACCCCTGACTCGCCTTACCGGAAAAGATGAGTGGAAGTGGACGGAGCTGCAAGACGTAGCCTTTGGAAAAATAAAAGAAACTATTGCAGAGGAGGTGGTGCTGCAAATTCCTAATGAAGATGGTCAATTTCGAGTAGAGGTGGACGCCTCTGACTTCGCCATTGGGGGAATCTTATCGCAGCAGACAGAGAACAATGTTTGGAAGCCGGTGGCTTTCATATCAAAATCCCTAAATGATGCTGAGCAAAACTACGAGATATACAATAAGGAAATGCTCGCAGTCATGCATGCTTTCTATGAATGGTCTCACTATCTCAAAGGGGCCAAGCATACAGTTGAAGTTCTGATGGATCACCAGAACTTGACATACTTCAGAAAAGCGCAGAACCTGAATCGATGGCAGGCGTGATGGGTGACGGATTTGCAGGAGTACAACTTCATCATAAAACACAGAAGCGGGAAGTCCAACACAAAAGCGGACTTACTGTCTAGGCAAGCAGGACATACTCGCGGAGAAAACGACAATGAAGGGGTGGTTCTACTGAAAGAACACCTCTTCATACAAGTGTTTGATGATGATTGGGCAATAGATGACATCATGAAGGACATTAAAGACGTGCCCAAGAGGCAGTGGGAGACACAGGTTGTCGAAGGCCTCGAAAAGGCTGGAGAAGATTATAAATATGAAAAGGGACTCGTCACTTGGAAAGGATGAGTCTACGTACCAGCAGTTGTGGCATTGCGAGAAGACATCATCGCAATACATCATTCATGGGGACATTCAGGAGTTGCAAAGACATTGGAGTCTTTGACTAGGAATTTTTGGTGGCCAAATATGCGCAAGGACATTGAACGATACATTCCAGGTTGTGAGACATGTCAAAAAGCAAAACTGGATTGACAAGTGCGCGCGGCCCCGCTTCGACCAAACAAGGTTCCAACAGAACCATGGGAAGTCATCTCAGTGGACTTCATGGGACCCCTACCCATGTCAAAAGGGAATGACACAATCATGGTAGTTGTGGACAGATTCACCAAGAAGTTGTACTTCTTGTCCACAACAAAAGAAATCACATCACAAGGAACAGCAGTGCTGTTCAGGGACAACGTATTCCAGGAGCATGGTCTCCCAAGAAAAGTAATAAGCAACAGGGGACCTCAGTTCGCTTCAAAATTCATGACCGACTTGTATGGGATGCTGGGGATTAAAGCGAATCGATCAACAGCTTACCACCCCCAGACTGATGGACAAACAGAGCAAGTTAATCAGGAAGTTAAAGAATTCCTGACCATGTTCATAAACAATCGCCAGGATAATTGGAGCGATTGGCTATCTGTGGCACAGTTCTGTCACAATGACCAAGTACACTCAGCTACGGGCTTCACACCCTTCATGAATTATGGACAACACCCGAACAAAGGTCTGGACCCCACCTACATGCCTAAGGCAGTAGCAGTGGAACAACTGGCAAAGGAGATGGAAGATGTGCATGAGAAGGCAAAAAAGGCTTTGGAAAAAGCCACTCAGATCATGAAGGAGCAGTATGACAGTCATCAACAGGCAGCACGAGAATACAGACCTGGCGACAAGGTCTATCTCAGCACAGAGAACCTCCTGGTCATCTGAGCAGCAAAGAAGCTTGACGGAAAATTTGTTGGTCCATTAGAAATACTCGCTAAAGTCGGCAAGTCATCTTACAAACTAAAAATACCAGCATCATGGAAAGTTTACAATGTTTTCAATGAAGTCTTGTTGAAACCATACAGGGAACCAGAGTTCCCAAAGCAAAAAGCAAAAGCAGCGGTGCGCAAGGACACACAAATGGTGGAAGAATCCCAGGAGGACGAATACGAAGTGGAGGAAATTATGGAAAGTCGCATCAGCGGATGAGGAGGAGCGAGGCTGGAATACCTCGTAAAATGGAAAAACTACCCAGTAGAGGAATCTACCTGGGAACCAGCTGGAAACGTCGCTAACACACCAGCAAAAGTCAAAAAATTCCACAGAGAAAACCCTAAGGCTCCTAAGCTCATTAGGAACCTGTTACGAGCTCCCACTCATAAACAAAACCCAGAAGCCTCGCAGAGTAGACTGTTAGTCTGGAGACGAAACACAGGCTATATTCCAAGCCCTATGATACTACAAGAATGGTTCTACTAGAGAGAACTAACTCCTAGTGAGAGAAAAACCATCTTGAGTCTTAAGGACTCAAGACTACGACCGTCTGACTTTATATACTACTAAAGGAAACCCCCCTGGTACCTCCCTTAGACCAACAACACTCCTACTGTGTTACAGCGCCCATCCCTGTTGTCCGGCGCATGTTTCATGTGAGCGCATATGAGCGCGATCCTCCTGCGACGACTTTATCCTTTATCGGCTGCCTTTAGTCAAGCCTAGACCTTCGTGGACTCTCCTAGACTTTCCCGACTCTCGGTGCTCATCAGCGCGCATTTATCCTTCTATGCCGCTTTAGCCCATTCTGCACTCATGCCTTCTCATGGCTATTGAGTTTATTGTCGGTGTCTGTGTCCGATGTCCTATCGGCTGACTGTTCCTTCTTGGCATATGCCGTGAGCGCTAAGTATGAGCGCTGCCTCGTGTATGTCACTATGCAGCATTTCCGCTATTGGTCTGATGACCTTCTCCCTGTACCGTTGTCTTGGGTTTGTCTGAGCTGTGCCTTTGTCTGGACTCCTCTGGACCCTTCATAGACCTGTTGCCTAGAGCTGCCATTGCTGCGCGCTCCTTGTATAGTTAAACGATCCTTGGTCTTGGTCCCGCGATAGCTATATCCATATATGTCCTGGTGGCTATGCTCCTTGACTAATATCTTCCCTCGAGTCCTTGTATGGCAGGTGCTGAGCTAATCCTTCATAGGGGCTCCTGTGGCTGTGTCCATAATGACTTTGGCCTCCTATGCTTGTGCGCTCTCGGCCCTGTCCGGCCCTATGGCTATTCCCACGCCATATCCTGATAGTGACTTGTGACACTGACATAACGCACCCGTAACGATAGGGGTGTCACCCTCCTTCCTAGTATACTGATGGCTCCTTGTCCGGCCATCGTCTTGTAATCTTGTGAGCGCTCCCATGCCTTGATGCACGCGAAGTGTTGCCCTAGTCTCCTATGACAGTCTCCTACTGTCTTATATCCTCCTATGGCGGTCTCCAACCGCCAGAATAAAAATTTAAAAATGTTCGTTAGGATCCGTTCCTAACAGAACCTAAAGAATGGAAAGGTGTACATTCAGTACACCGAAACAGTTCCCCAACAACCCCCTAGTGCACCAAGGCACAAGCAAAAAAGGGGAACACACTGGAAGGACAGGTGACTTTTTGGCTGGGATGATGGCCGTTTTGGCCCAAAATATTTAGAAAATATGGAGCACAGATGGCACAATTGGAAAGGCAACAGGAGGGCAATCATGGAATTGCCAGATGATACTGATGGGACGTTCTCCAGGGACCTGGAGCATGGCGGGCGGTCACCCGTGCTTGATTTCCCACAAAGGGGAGAAAAAGAAGAGTTGGAAGAGGAGCGCCAAGTGCATGAATGAGACACGGAGTGTCTTCAAAAGAAAATCTTAAAAAAGGGGGATACACTAACAACTGCTAAAGAAAGCAGCAAGTCAGAAGAGGACCAACAGAAAAGGATCAAGGGTGTTGCATGCCCTGCAAGGAAAATAGTAAAATGGAAAACCACCATCGAGGAGGTGGAGGATGATGAATCGGAACAATCAGGCTTGATGCCTGAGGAACAAACTCAGCGGTTGAACCACTTTTATGAACACATGAAGAGCGATCCACATTACGTGGATGCGGAGATGTCAGCCTCTCGGGATGCGAGGCCTTAAGGGGGGGGTGATGTTATGAGCATACCTCATCCCATTCAATTTTCACAGTAATGACACTAATGACAATTATGAAGATACGGTCTTGGGGAGTTGGATTCTATTTTTCTTTTCATTTTATCTTTTCATCTTCACTCAAATGTTTAGACACAGGACTCAAATGATACCTTGGTCGCAGGGACAGACTACATTAGGACTGCGACCCTTATATGGAAGGTGGTTAGGTCAGCATTGGTTAGGGACATACCAAGTGCCGATAGGAACAGCGGCCTGATGACAGGCCTACACCATGATAAGATACATGAGCGGCATGGTGCCTGAGGGGTGACATGGGAACGCCGAGATGTACCAACAACTAGGTACTGGCATAGATGGGAATCGGCCGAGACGCACGACAATAGGCGTGGCTGCATATGGAAGGACAGAGTGTTGGTGTGGGAGGAAGTCTCCTAGAAAGGTCAGATGAGCGCAGATCGGCTGCTGCGCATTGATCCTGGCTTGAGGGACTTTAGCTGTGCGCTGTCTGTGCACAGACCAGGAGAGAGGTATATAAGGGTTGTAGTCTTAGGTAGCAAGTCCCTAAGACTCTAGATAGTTTGTGTCCTAGACACTTCTTCTTGAGCAAACAGTCTTGTCTCTGGCTGAACAAGCCACTTCTCTGAAGTCTTGAGATTGTGTTTAGGTCATCCCTAACATGCGGGCTGCATTAAATCTCCAAGAAACTGCTTGACTGAGGCTAAATGTGCGTCCTCAACCTTCGCCTTCTCTCATCTAGGGACTTGATTGTATGTTACCTCCTCATCAGCATTTACCAAATTGAATACTGCCACTGATCTAACTCCATCAAGTAAAACAGACGAATTTATAACCTCCATCTGGACTTCTGGCCTAAGAACCTGGAAAAGCACTGCAGAGAGGTTGATAAAATGCATAAACCCATACAAGTTGTTGATCCAATCATCAAATTCTTCATCACATTGACCATGGTCAATGTCTTCATCGGCTGGCTGACACGGCCATCAGGAAAGACCATTGGTGCCATGGTGTGTACCAGGAACATGAACTAGCTGGAAATGAAACATTAGGATCACCAGGATCCACCAATTAACTGATGCTGAAGGTGCAATGTCTGGATTCTGGAGCATGCCTTTGATGAATTGCACATCCACTTCTACCACCAAATTTTGAACTCCCAAGATATACATCTTTAGTTTGTGCATCGCTCGATAAAGACCAAATAACTCTAGTTTTGCCTGTGAAAACTGTCGTTCTCACTCATTTAGAGTAATCAAGCCAAACCAACTGTAATGCTGAATTTGAAAGTTTCCGATATTGCATTGGGCTAAGAAAAACCCAATCCCAATAGGACATGCATCGCAGCCCAGAATAACCTTTGCAGATGAGTTATAATCAAGCGGTCTAACTGCTGGCGAGTTAAGAATAGCCTGCTTCAAATCTTCCTGTGCTCTAACTTGTTCTTCGCCAAACTCGAAGGGGACATTTTTCTTCAACAAACGTGTCAAGGGATTTGCTCTGCATGCAAAATTCGGCACATAGATCCTGCATAATCCTGCAGTTCCCAAAAATGCTCGCAGATCAGTTAAAGAAGTACATGGTGCCCAATCGAGGATAACTGATATTCATTTTCTATCGGGTACGTGACCAACTGGTGTGCACAAATGGCCTACAACAGTGATTTCTTCTGCACATAATGTGAGCTTCTTTCCAGAAAATGTGCCTCCCACATACTTCATTCTTTGAATGATACAATTGAGATTTGAAAAATGCTCCCACACGAAGCGTTGAATGCCTCAATTTGCTTGATTGTTTCAAAGGAACCTTTGGATAGTTGATATGTAGATGCCAGACCTTTAACTGGAACATCGTCAATATATGGGATAGTAAACGCTGGTATCTCCGGTAATAAAATATATGTGACATCATCATGGAAGATTGGAACCGAATTCGTCCAACCCATAGGCAAGGTAACAAGCCGCAATGCACCAAAGGGTGTCTGGAACATTGTCAGATCTCTAGAGTTGATGTGCAGAATCCATTCATCATATCCAACATATAAGTCTAACATAGTGCCACAGGGATGACATGCAAACTGTTCTGCCAGATGTTCAGGAATCGGGGTAATGCCGGAATGTTGGATTGTAACTTTATTCAAGGGTTCTAACGAATGTATGAGATGCAGTTGACCATCTTTCTTTGTGACACAAAACCATTGTGAGTGATAGGATGAGTTCGAGGGCTCATATACGCCGGAATCGAGCTTCGATTTAATAATACAACAAACTTTGTTGTAAATACCAGGTGGTATGGGAATATTCTTCTGAATCCAAGGGATATGTGGAATTGTCAGAATCTCAATGGGAGGGAAATATTCTTCTTTAAAATGTCCACATTCTTCATCACTCCATGCAAAACCATCATTGTGTATCATCATGAAATGATGTAGGAGTTTTCGCTCTTCTGGCTGCAAGAAACCTCCAGAATGACCTTTGTCCAATGCCTCCATACACTCTTGAGTGTATCTTCCTGTTGGAACAAAGATTGGGGGATTCAGGTCAAGGGCTGGCATATTCACTAAAGGGTCACCAGTAATATTCCGAATAATCCTAAACTCTTCTGGAAGGACGCCGATGACTGGTCGGACTTTTTGAGCTACTGGTTTATACTTCTTTCCAAAAACTGCAATTGGGGTTGAATCAGAATGATACTCTTCGGAACCTAAGCAAGGGCTTGATATCATTCGTAAAGCTTGGATTTCATGATTTTCTGATGTCTCTAATGAGAAATGCATAATCACTGCCAAATACAAATATGCACAATAATTTTTTTGTGTCTGGTCTTTGCTTTCAGGAGTTGAAGATTCTATAGAGAGTTGGGATGGGGAAACACAATAGGCTAAAATTCTTTCAGGTTTTTGGCTTTCTTTGTCAACAGATATAATAAGTACAACTTCTCCTTGGTCTTCTAACAGATCCTCAAAGATTGTCGAAAATCCTGTTCTCATCTAATCATAGAAAAACGAGCAGGACCGCATTCAAACGTGGGTATCATATATGCTCGAGCTGTAGTTGGATCTGTTATCATGCACAACTGCTCTTCATTGCTAAGGTTTTTGATTTTCATATTGACTAAATCATCGAATGGTCGCCCTAGGAGCACATCGTATGCTGGCGACTTTACCACATGTACCTGGAACAATAAAACAAAGTCTCTGATTTCAAACGAGACATCTCGCACCAAACTGAGAGTCTGATCTTGCTTGCCATTCGCAGACTGCATTCTAATCATGATTGTGGGGTCGTAGGGAATACCAAGCTGGTTGCTAACTGCATCTGACATGCAAACAATTTCACTTCCAGGATCCAAGATGCATTCAACATTAGCTTTGCCTGTGACTTTCATTGAAATAGCTCGCAAAGCCAAAGAATCTTTCTGACTTTGCAAGACGATTTTCTGCTTGGAGCAGACCTGTTTTTGTGCACTGTAAAACACCTGAGCCAAGTCTGGAACTTGGTAATGCCCTGGAGCTAACTGAGTGGGTTGTAAGTCCTGGCTCAAACTGTTCAACAGAGCGAGGAGACCCTCTGCCACCTGCTCTTCATCAACTGTAAAACTTGCATTTCTCACTGCCTGTCATTTTGGGGTAATTTTACCACGAATCCAGTCTCGAATATTGGGGGATAACAAAAGTAACTCCTCAAAGTAAGGGTAATCTGTGTTTCTTGAAGTGACCTCTCCAAAACTGCCTCTACAATCTTAGGGTTCTGTATAGGTGCTGCTGTAATATAGGCTGGGTCTCGATCCTTTGGTTTAATGGGCGCGCCTATATTTCAATTAACTGGAGGGATGTAAGTTGCATCTTGTGCTTTTTTGAAGGGGTGATCCGATAGTGATCGAGGGCTCAGTGCCTGTCATCCAAGCTCAACTGCTGCTGAGGGGGACACCTTGGCATTCAAAGAACTGCTCAGAGCTGACAAGTGCATGTCTGGACTGGATGAAACCACTTCTCTCTCTCTTTTCCTTTCGTGGATGACCCTGCAGCTGAAGAATTCCTCAAAGTTGAGGGCTCGGCTATGCTCAATCTTGGTGCTGACTGCTCTGGAGTACACTTCAAAATTTCTACTCCTCCTGAATCCATCTTTTTGTTCCTTTGCTTCGCCTGCCATGCCAGAATCTGATTTTGGTGATACTCGATCTGCTCTATGACTTCATTATCATCAAAAACTGCTGCAGTGGAAACAAGCGCATTAGAGTGTGCACCAATGGTTCTATAAAACATAGACGCTGTCCTGCCGCTAGCTGACAATGTTGAGGAAGGAAGGGGGTTAGCTGCTGCCTGGTCGCCTAATTGTTGCTGCCAGTATGTGTCCACCCAATCTTTCAACCATTGCCCTTTGATATTCCTTGGAACAAACATCCCGTTTGGCAAGACTAACTTTCCATCTGCTTGCTTAATAATTCTCCCTGTTTGCAGATAATGCTCCACTGTAGGACAACTTGACATAAAGTGTCCACCTTCTCCGCAGAAGTTACATTGCTCATTTTCACTCGGAATCCTTCAAGGTTGTTGAATTGAGGCCTGTGGTGTGGACTGTAAGGATGGTGCAGAATATCCAACTGGTTTGTATGTCTGAAGGGCTGGCACTGCTTGAGTTGCAGCTGCCATAGCATTTTTGTTAAGGGTCTGCAATAACTGGCCAATCATTGACACTAAGTCTTCTTGTTTTACATCACCCAAGGGAGCTGCTGGTGTGTGGTTCACACTAGGCGGCCCTAAAAGAGGAGCTGAAGGTCTGGTTGGGGCCATAATAACTTCTTCCAATTTCACACAAAAGAAGGTCGATCCTCAAAGTATGATAAGCGCGGTTCGATAAACCTCAATCATAGAGAAACCCTGTCCCAGGTCAAATTCCAGGTTGTTCATCAATAACCTACTCGCAATGCGATCCAATAATTGCTGGTCAAAGGGTGCCACAAATTCTCTACACTGTTCGGCCTCTCCCATTTGTCCTAAACTGATAAGGTAATTGGTAATATTTTGAAATTCTCGGAAATAGTTGCTGAGATCATGGGCTGTCTTAATACCTTCTTGTTGCCATTTATGTATTGATTAAGTTGGTCATATCTTGCCTGGTGTACTTTCTAGACAGTTCTGCTCCAGGATACAAAGCAATGATGGCTGCCTTGAACTCTGCATACAAATAGGTGATTCTTGACTCTTCAAGGGAATCCCAGATATTGTAATCTGTGTCTTTGAGATATCGTTTAGCATGCTCCTTGCATGACTGCTCATCTACAATCTTTGCCACACTTAAAAGAAGCTCAACTTCCCTGAAATAGCAAGTCAAACTGCGTGGATTTGAGGAGTCGAATTTGGGTGCTGTGCTACTATTTCATGCTGGCATATCTGATATGCATCCTGAACTAGGCTGTGGGAGATATACAAGCTGAGGCTGAGCTGCCTCTTGCGAGGAATGTATTGGTTGTTCATACTGTAAGGGATTTGCCTGAAACCAGCACCCAGGATGAGCTGGAATATAAGGTGCAGGTTGCGATGCAGACTGCTCTTTGCACAACAAAGGGGACTGTCTTGGAGACACCTTTCAATCTGGGGAATGTGGGGGATGTGGTGGTGGATCTTGTGAAGACTGCTCGAAATTTGCTGGGGTTCAGGAGCTTGCTTCCATGGAAATTTGTTGTACTGTAATGTCGGGACCTGTGGGGGTGGAATCACGGGTGATATATGATAAAACCTCCTCTTCTTCTTCCTGATCTTTGCGATATGAAGTTTGTGAAAGACTGTGCTTTTGTACTTTCAAATAATATTCTGAACAAGGGGATATGGGTGTCGATTCTACTCAAATACTCTCATGTGCAGGAGTTGAAGTTGACACTTGGCTCAGATAAAAGGGGAGTTGCTCTGGAGTTCCTAAGGGTAATGCTCCAGGAAACTGTCAAGTAATGTCAGCTAAGTCTCGTCTTTCTTCCACTGAAACTACTTCTTCAAAGAGAGAAACTGGGGCCACTGAGCACGACAATGACAGAAACACTAAATCTGGCCTAGGAGACTGGGGTGTGGTGACTACTGGAGCTGAGACAGGAGAAGAAACAGAAGACTCATTTGTGCTCAAAGATTCTGATTCACTTGCTATTTCTATCTGTAATGCCTGCTTTCCTCTTCTTTTTCTTCTGGAAACTTGTAAACTGCTTGGGGGCCCAGTTGATTGACCTGAGCATGTAGTGGGAATATTGAAAGACTGAAAGTTCGATATCCAATGAGGGCTGACAATATCTTCCAATACTTGTGATAAAATCAAGGAATGAAAACCCTCACAGTGGGCTCCAGAAAATGATAGGTACCCTGGGACACTGCCTAGTGTAAAATATGCCAACAAACCCAACCCTACAAACTGGAGGATGGGAGTGCAAAGCACCACCTTAGTGCCTGATGTGTAATATGAGGGAGCACAATGGTGAATGAGAGTGTGTCCGAGGGCAAGCAAGGGTGTGAGTCCCAGAAAAGTCCCAGCAGTCTTGTAGGAAATTGCTAGTAAAAACGAGGGGGGAGTGGTAGAATGAGCCTCAAAATAGTTCATTAATGGTTTATAATTGAAACTTCGCTAATTGTCTCATTGAATAAGTTTGGAGCCTCGGTTGCTATCAAACTGAACTTGGGTATGCTGAAGCCACTGAATTCGCAGTATAACTAGATATCGCAGGGAGAGGCTCAATAAATGCCACAGGAGAATGCTAACAAAACAGAGAATGCTGGTCTGAACTGAGTGAGATTGACAAAGGGGGATTTTCTTATTCTAGTACCCTACTACTATATATATGTAATTCAATATATCAAGGCATGGACAACAAATTCTTCTGTATTGAAACACAAAAGCCCACGAGGCCAGGGCACTGCCCCACCTAATCCAACAGGCAACAGGAAAAATAATGCTCCACATATTTCAAATAAAAAGATGAATTGAGAAATAAATCACCAATGTCTACACAGGGCATCTTCTTGCTTCAATTGGATATGTATACCATGATGAAAGGAGAGCACTGGGCGCTACGGAGAATGGCATTGTTATCGCTTGTCTTTGAGAGCAATCAATCCTATTCGAGGGGGTCGTTTTCATGCATGAGAAGGTCCAGGCCGGAGATCTTGCATGTCAGAGTGGTGCTCAAGTTCTGTAGGGAGGGAAACAACATGCCAAGTGGTTGTACAAGGGAGAATGCGATGGGCTGGAACCAGAAATGGATATAAGTGCCCTCAGCAGTTGAGTAGGGCATAATGGTTGATATTGCATCCAATAACAAGGTAGGGTCCCCCTCCATCAATTCGTACATCCCATCCATTGGCACAGACTTCAATAGATACTTTCCAAGCCAACTGTCCAACACTGACTTCTGTTCCTGAGACAGAGGGTCTAACTGGTTTGAGACACTCGTGCAATGTTAAAAGAGGTCCTCCCATGGGAATTCTCGTCTGATTGAAGTGGGATACTGATAATGCACTAGTTGTTGCATAGGAATAATTAATTTTGGAGGGGGAGGTTGGATTGAAGGAATGTGAGGCCTCAAGTACCATCAATAATGTTGTGTTCCTGCATGATTCTACATGATCATCCACATAAATGGAAGCCAGGGGATACTCGAGGACTAAATCTTCTTTGTCGTCAACTAGCTCTGGGACTGGTGATGACAATCTATCCACTAAGGAT
This sequence comes from Amanita molliuscula, assembly GCA_023014405.1. NCBI lineage: Eukaryota > Fungi > Basidiomycota > Agaricomycetes > Agaricales > Amanitaceae > Amanita > Amanita molliuscula. The sequence continues at coordinate 248,597 of JAEBUP010000057.1, forward strand.
CGCAACTCGGTTTCTCTCATGTAATGATGGACTCCATTGATGGGCATTATGTTGTAGTGCAGACAAGGACAGGTTACCCGAATCCAAGCTGGTCACTGCTCTTTATAGCTCTGACAATGCTATAGTGGATTGTGCCTAAATGATTATCTCTGTGCTGGCAATATTCCACTGTGAGCCTCAGATACCCACTCTTGAATTTACTCCTGATTGTCCCATTCAATTTGTACCTCAGATCCAGGTTGCAGGTTATGCAATTTTAACAACAATTTCAAATGGCCATTTTGAGGCTACCCGATGTCTCACGAGTGCTCATGTTGAACCTGAAGTATCGCTATTGCACACTTTCTATGAAATTGAGAGCTTGAACTGCCTTGTTTAATATTGCACGTCTTGAAATGGTCCCAGATTTCGCTTGAGATCCAGCCCAGCCAGGTAGCACACTCATCAATGGAGGATTACTGGATGGTGCCACACTGCACCAGATCCAGACGAGAGTAACAGTGCTGGCATGAGCATGGCAAAAGGCCAACGAGGCCTATGGATTCCCCAAGTCACAAAGGGGATACAAGGAGCAGACACTGATTACTAGTGGTCGCCCTCAATATCAGTTCTGGGCACTGCCCCCCGAAGGACCCTCTTGGGTCAAGAAAGATCCTGATGCAATGGACGTCGATAGAAAGAGGAAGGCAGTCATTTGTTTTAACTGCAAAAAGAGAGGGCATTCAGGAGAAGAATGCCAGTCACCAAAAAGAATGGTGACATGTTACAATTGTGGAGAGGATGGCCACACAGTACTAACATGTACTAAACAGAAGAGAATCACGATGGGAGAAAAAGGCAAATGAGCTGTATGAACCATTGTAGCCAGAGATATGACAGCGGCAGAGTATAGGGAGCTTGGAGAGCTCCAGGGTTTTGCAGAAAGCCAGTAGGTGAGTGCTCAGCACTGCTGGCTGCTACTCAGGTGTCCAAAGATGATGTATATGTAGACTCACAAATTAAAATGCATGAATTACTTTATGAATGCAGTGATGACATACATTGTCTAAGGAACCTAAGAGTGAGCGCAAAATGAGGGGAACATCTAAAACTGTGGACACCCCAGTGGATGTTATGAAGGATTTGGGAGCAGCCCAAAAATACAGCAGTGGAGTGCCTACAGCAGTGGGTACACAAAAAACAAATAAAGGAGGCGAATGGACAGCTGGTGGACCAGCTGAACACCATGACAGAAACAGAAGCCATGTGGAACCTTGTACACCTATGAGAAAAAAGGGTACAAGCAACAGGCAAATATGAACTGGACCTAAAAGGAACAGTTACCACCATGGACATGTTAAAAAGGATTAACATAACAATGTTGTTAGATTCGGGATGCACAGGGTCGTGCATCAATGAAGAATTTGTAGAAAGACACCAACTGGCCAAATGACAACTAGTGCAGCTGATACCAGTATATAATGCTGATGGGTCAAACAACTCATCCAGAAATGTGGAGTTCATGGTGCAATTCAAATTAGAGATTGGAGGACATGAGGAAGTAATGGACTGTGCTGTCACATGGTTGGGAAAAACAGACCTGTTCCTGGGTTACAAATGGTTAGGTTACCATAACCCAACAATTAACTGGAAAAAGAAATTGTTGGAGTTTAACTGATGCCCTGGAACTTGTTGGAGATCTTCATCGGTTCAAGAACTGGAAGATGAAATAGATGTGGCACAGTGCCTCAAGGAGGGAGAGTGGTTGTTGGCAGTTCACATTGGTGAACTGGAATTACACATATGGGTGTACACCTCAACAGCTACAAAGATAGTGGCAGAGGAGGTGGAGAAAACAAAGAAATGAACTCTGGAGGAAACAGTCCCCAGACATTACTTGCGCCATCAAAAAGTTTTTGAGAAAGAAACTTTTGATGAGCTGCCACCACAGCGGTGATGGGATCACGCTATTGAGTTGATCCCTGGGTCTAACCCAGTTGACTGCAAAATCTACCCACTGAACAGGGATGAGCAGCAGCAGTTGGATGAATTTCTTAAAGAGAACTTGGACTCTGGACAGATCCAGCCAAGTAAATCGCCAATGGCATCACCTTTCTTTTTTGTCAAAAAGAAGGATGGAAAATTACAACCAGTACAGGATTATTGGAAGCTAAACAAGATGACAATAAAGAATCATTACCCGCTCCCACTCATAGGGGAGTTAGTCAACAAGCTATCACAGGCAAAGGTCTTCTCCAAGATGGACATTCATTGGGGCTACAACAATGTATGCATCAAGGAGGGAGATGAATGGAAGGTGGCATTCTGAACCAATAGAGGGCTCTTCAAACCTCTGGTCATGTTCTTTGGATTGACAAACTTGCTGGCAACCTTCCAGACAATGATGAATGATATCTTCCGAGTTGAGATAGCAGAAGGATGGGTCATCATTTACATGGATGACATATTTGTTTTCTCAAAAAATCAGGCAGAACATATGGTTCAGGTCAACCGTATATTAGCAAAGCTTGAAGAACACAAACTGTCACTAAAACTGGAGAAGTGTTTCTTTGACAAAATGGAAATGGACTTCTTGGGAGTCATTATTAGCAAAAATTCGGTCAGAATGGAATCTGCCAAAGTTAAAGCAGTAACCAAATGGCTGAAACCTATGTGCAAGAAGGAGGTCCAGCAATTTCTGGGCTTCGTAAACTTCTACAGACACTTTGTAAAGGACTTCACCAAAGCAGCAAAACTGTTAACTTGTCTCACTGGAAAGGACAAGTGGAGATGGACAGAGCTACAGGATGTAGCCTTCAAAAAACTAAAAAATACAATTGCGGAGGAGGTGGTGTTGAGGATTCCTAATGAAATGGACAGTTCAGAGTGGAGGTAGATGCCTCAGACTTCACCATTGGAGGAATCCTGTTGCAACAAGTAGAGGAAGACAAATGGAAGCTGGTTGCTTTCATTTCAAAGTTGCTTAACAATGCTGAGCGGAACTATGAGATCTATGATAAAGAGATGCTCGCAGTCATGCACACCTTTTACGAATGGTCCTATTACCTCAAAGGGGCTAAACAGACAGTCGAGGTTCTAACAGATCACCAGAATCTGACTTACTTTAGAAAGGCACAGAATTTAAACAGGCGACAGGCAAGATGGGTGATGGACTTGCAAGACTATGACTTCATAATTAAACATCGAAGTGGCAAGTCCAACACCAAGGCAGACCTATTGTCAAGATGAGCAGGACATGCTCATGGGGAAAATGATAATGAAGGGGTGGTTCTGCTGAAAGAACACCTCTTTGTATGAGTGTTTGATGATGATTGTGTGATAGACAACATCATGAAAAATATTAGAGAAGTGCCCAAGTGGCAGTGGGAGACCCAGGTGGTCAAAGGCCTCGAGAAGGCTGGAGGAGACTATAAACTGGAGAAGGGACTCGTCACCTGGAAGGGGAGAGTCTATGTACTGGTGGCAGTGGCATTGCAAGAGGACATCATTGCAATACACCATTCTTGGGGACACTCAGGTGTTGCAAAGACATTGGAGTCTTTGACGTGAAACTTCTGGTGGCTGAATATGCACGAAGACATAGAGTGCTACATAGCTGGCTGTGAAACTTGCCAGAAGGCGAAGCCCAATCAAATGGCGCATGTGGCACCACTGTGACCAAACGAGGTTCCCTCTGAACCATGAGAAATAATCTCTGTTGACTTCATAGGACCGTTACCTGAGTCAAAAGGCAACAATATGATCTTAGTAATTGTCAACAGGTTCACAAAGAAGTCATACTTCTTACCCACAATGGCGGACATTACATCGCAGGGGACAGCGGTGTTATTCAGAAATAACGTGTTCTGGGAGCATGGCCTCCCAAGGAAAGTGATTAGTGACAGGGGGCCTCAATTTGCCTCAAAATTATGAATGACCTCTACAGGATGTTGGGGATTAAGGCTAACAGGTTGACAGCCTATCACCCTCAAACAGACGGACAAATGGAACAGGTGAATCAGGAAGTAAAGGAGTTCCTGACCATCTTTGTGAACAACCAACAAGACAACTGGAGTGACTGGTTGTCAGTGGCGCAATTCTGCCACAATGATAGAGTTCACTCAGCAATGGTGATGAGCATGCTACCTGGCTGGGCTGGATCTCAAGCAAAATCTGGGACCATTTCAAGACATGCAATATTAAACAAGGCAGTTTGAGCTCTTGATTTCATAGAAAGTGCACAATAGCGATACTTCAGGTTCAACATGAGCACTTGTGAGACATCAGGTAGCCTCAAAATGGCCATTTGAAATTGTTGTTAAAATTGCGTAACCTGCAACCTGGATCTGAGGTACAAATTGAATGGGACAATCAGGAGTAAATTCAAGAGCAGGTATCTGAGGCTCACAGTGGAATATTGCCAGCATGGAGATAATCATTTAGGTGTGATCCACTATAGCATTGTCAGAGCTATAAAGAGCAGTGACCAGCTTGGATTCGGGTAACCTGTCCTTGTCTGCACTACAACATAATGCCCGTCAATGGAGTCCATCATTACACAAGAGAAACCAAGTCGCAATCCTTAGCAGATAGATTGTCATCACCAGTCCCAGAGCTAGTTGACGACGAAGAAGATTTAGTCCTTGAGTATCCCCCGGCTTCCATTTATGTGGATGATTGTGTAGAATCACACAGGAACATGACATTATTGATGGTACTTGAGGCCTCACATTCCTTTGATCTGACCTCCCCCTCCGAAATTAATTATTCCTATGCGACAACTAGTGCATTATCAGTATCCTGCTTCAATCAGATGAGGATTCCCATGGGAGGACCTCTTTTAACATTGCATGAGTGTCTCGAACCAGTTAGACCCTCTGTCTTGGGAACAGAAGTCAGCATTGGACAGTTGGCTTGGAAAGTATCTATTGAAGTCTGCGCCGATGGATGGGATGTACAAATTGATGGAGGAGGACCCTACCTTGTCATTGGATGCAATTTCAACCATTATGCCCTACTCGACTGCTGAGGGCACTTATATCCATTTCTGGTTCCAGCCCATCGCATTCTCCCTTGTACAACCACTTGGCATGTTGTTTCCCTCCCTATGGAACTTGAGCACCACTCCGACATGCAAGATCTCTGGCCTGGACCTTCTCATGCATGAAAACGACCCCCTCGAATAGGATCGATCGCTCTCAAAGACAAGCGATAACAATGCCATTCTCTGTAGTGCCCAGTGCTCTCCTTTTGTCATGATCTTACAAGAATGATCAAGTCCCCTAGACCATATACATATCCAATTGAAGCAAGAAGATGCCCTGTGTAGACGTTGGTGATTTATTTCTCAATTCATCTTTTTATTTGAAATATGTGGAGCATTATTTTTCATGTTGCCTGTTGGATTAGGCAGGGCAGTGCCCTGGCCTTGTGGGCTTTTGTGTTTCAATACAGAAGAATTTGTCGTCTGTTGATAAGTTCACCCCACTATTGGAAATAGTGAGGAATGGGAAGGTGTGAGGTCATTGAAGAGTTCCCATCAACTCCAGTGCACTTGGTGACAATGTTATGCTGCGCGGAACTGGCAACTCCATGGATAATAATGTTTGTCACACAAGGGCATAACAGCAATGAACACAGAACACAGAGTACGACAAGACTCAGAGGCACAAATGAAACAAAGAGGGTGTAGCTTAAAGGACAAGACTTGAGAGCTGGGGTGTACTATTCTGTTTTTCTATCTGTTGTACATGAGCTTATATATGTTTTTTCTATCCTACTAATAATGAGGTAACTCTGCAAATTTTCACCTTGCAACTGTATATCCAAATCCGTCTTGAAAGTCTTTGTGCAATGGGGCTAGCTGAGGGATGCAATGGTGGTATAGGAGTGCTGCGGTGGCAACCAGTATTGTGACCTGATGCGGTGATAAGTTTGCTCTGCTATTGGAAATAGGGAGGAAAGGAGAGGTGTGAGGTTGTGAAAGAGTTCCCATCAACTCCGGGGCACTCTGTGACAATGCTACTATGTGCAGAATCACGGAGTTCATGGATAATCACACTTAAGCATGCGAGTGCGTAATGATGGCAAATGCAGGACACAGAGTGCAATGTGACTCGAGATGTGAGTGAGACAAGGAGGGCGAGACTAAAGGAGGAGGCTCGAAGGGATACTGTATTCTGGGATCTAATCTGGTACTTTAAGCTGCCCTAAGCTATGTTGTACATGGGCTTTATATACGATTTTCTACTCTAGATAACGAAATAACACTTGTAAAATTTCACCTCGCAACCATATACCCAAATCCGTCTTGAAGGTCTTCTCGCAATGGGGCTAGCTGAGGGATGCAATGGTGGAATACAAGTGCTGCAGTGGGAACCAATACCACGACCCTGTGCAGGATGCTAATAGACTTGCCTGATTGCCATGCATGGCAACTCCGGGGTTCATCTGGCTTGATGTGGCCCTGTTCTTGATATTCCATGGACCTGACTAGTCTATACTGTATCTGATTGTCGGCCGATGGCTTTATTCATCCACTAGGGTCCTATTCTGCTGTGTTGGTGCATCGCTATGGATGATGTGGCTCTTGGATCTTGGACTGTAGATCTTCCTAATGCAGATATGGCTTGATGGCGCAGTCCCTTCTCCAGTGAACTGAGCTGTGCTGGCTGACGATTTTCCTGCAACTCAGCCGATGGGGTGCTGACATCGAGTGTGAATGGCCAACTGGTGCGGGGTTTCAATGGCGTATGCAGGAGGCGACTCGATTGTTGGTCGTGGGTGATGCTTGCCTTACTGCGGAAAAATGCGGAGTTGCACGGAATTGTGCAGAATTGCACGGAGTTGCTTGTTGCTATTGCAGAATACCTGTGGATGACTCCTATACACCCCTAGCTTGGAACGATGCTCATCAGCAGGATGCTAATAGAGTTGAATACTTGAAATAGATGTGCCTGATTGCCATGCGCGGCAACTCTGGGATTCATCTGGCTTGATGCATCCCTGTTCTCTATTCTCCGCAGACCTGACTGGTCTATACCATAGTTGGTCGTCGGCCAATGGGTTTACTCATCTGCTAGGGGCCTGATCTGCTATGTTGGTCCATTGCTAGGGATGATGTGGTGTCTGTGTATGGGTGACCCTGCCATCGCAGAAGGTAGATCCTTTCCTAACACGGATATCGCTTTGATGGTGCCTGTCCCTTCTCCGGTGAACTAAGCTGTGCTGGCTAGCAGTTTTATGTGGATTGGCTGACAGTGCGCTTTATCAGGGGTGAACAACCAACTGGCACAGGGTTTGGACAGTGTACATGGGAGACAACTTGGTCGTTGGGCATGGGCGATGCTTGCCTTACAGCAGATAATCGTGGAGTTGGTGGAGTTGCTCGTAGCTAGCACAGAAGACTTGTGGAAGACTTTTGGATGAGTGCAGATGCTAAGCGACAGGGTCAGGCATGTATAATCCTAGTGAGGGTAAGGTTTCTAATGTCTAGTGCTGAGACTAGTCCATTTGATACCTATACACTGTCACATCGGAACAATGCTCATCACCATGCCTTGATATATTGAATTACATATATATAGTAGTAGGGTACTAGAATAAGAAGGTCCCCCTTGGTCAATCTCACTCAGTTCAGACCAGCATTCTCCATTTTGTTAGCGTTCTCCTGCAGTGTTTATTGAGTCTCTCCCTGCGATATCTAGTTATACTGCGAATTCAGTGGCTTCAGCATACCCAAGTTCAGTTTGATAGCAACCGAGGCTCCAAACTTATTCAATGAGACAATTAGCGAAGTTTCAATTATAAACCATTAATGAACTATTTCGAGGCTCATTCTACTGCTCCCCCCTTGTTTTTACTAGCAATTTCCTACGAGACTGCTGGGACTTTTCTGGGACTCACACCCTTGCTCGCCCTCAGACACACTCTCATTCACCATTGCGCTCCCTCATATTACACATCAGGCACTAAGGTGGTGCTTTGCACTCCCATCCTCCAGTTTGTAGGGTTGGGTTTGTTGGCATATTTTACACTAGGCAGTGTCCCAGGGTACCTATCATTTTCTGGAGCCCACTGTGAGGGTTTCATTCCTTGATTTTATCACAAGTATCAGAAGATATTGTCAGCCCTCGTTGGATATCGAACTTTCAGTCTTTCAATATTCCCACTACACACTCAGGTCAATCAACTGGGCCCCCAAGCCGTTTACAAGTTTCCAGAAGAAAAAGAAGAGGAAAGCAGGCATTACAGATAGAAATAGCAAGTGAATCAGAATCTTTGAGCACAAACAAGTCTTCTGTTTCTTCTCCTGTCTCAGCTGCAGTAGTCACCACACCCCAGTCTCCTAGGCCAGATTTAGTGTTTCTGTCATTGTCGTGCTCAGTGGCCCCAGTTTCTCTCTTTGAAGAAGTAGTTTCAGTGGAAGAAAGACGAGACTTAGCTGACATTACTTGACAGTTTCCTGGAGCATTACCCTTAGGAACTCCAGAGCAACTCCCCTTTTATCTGAGCCAAGTGTCAACTTCAACTCCTGCACATGAGAGTATTTGAGTAGAATCGACACCCATATCCCCTTGTTCAGAATATTATTTGAAAGTACAAGAGCACAGTCTTTCACAAACTTCATATCGCAAAGATCAGGAAGAAGAAGAGGAGGTTTTATCATATATCACCCATGATTCCACCCCCACAGGTCCCGACATTACAGTACAACAAATTTCCATGGAAGCAAGCTCCTGAACCCCAGCAAATTTCGAGCAGTCTTCACAAGATCCACCACCACATCCCCCACATTCCCCAGATTGAAAGGTGTCTCCAAGACAGTCCCCTTTGTTGTGCAAAGAGCAGTCTGCATCACAACCTGCACCTTATATTCCAGCTCATCCTGGGTGCTGGTTTCAGGCAAATCCCTTACAGTATGAACAACCAATACATTCCTCGCAAGAGGCAGCTCAGCCTCAGCTTGTATATCTCCCACAGCCTAGTTCAGGATGCATATTGGATATGCCAGCATGCAGTAGTAGCACAGCACCCAAATTCGACTCCTCAAATCCATGCAGTTTGACTTGCTATTTCAGGGAAGTTGAGCTTCTTTTAAGTGTGGCAAAGATTGTAGATGAGCAGTCATGCAAGGAGCATGCTAAACGATATCTCAAAGATGCAGATTACAATATCTGGGATTCCCTCGAAGAGTCAAGAATCACCTATTTGTATGCAGAGTTCAAGGCAGCCGTCATTGCTTTGTATCCTGGAGCAGAACTGTCTAGAAAGTACACCAGGCGAGACATGACCAACTTAATCAATAAATGGCAATGAGAAGGTATTAAGATAGTGCACGATCTTGGCAACTATTTCCGAGAATTTCGAAATATTACCAATTACCTTATCAGTTTAGGATGAGTGGGAGAGGCTGAACAGTGTAGAGAATTTGTGGCACCCTTTGACCAGCAATTATTGGATCGCATTGCAAGTAGGTTATTGATTAACAACCTGGAATTTGACCTGGAAGAGGGTTTCTCTATGATTGAGGTTTATTGAACTGTGCTTATCATACTTCGAGGATCGACCTTCTTTTGTGTGAAATTGGAAGAAGTTATTACGGCCCCAACCAGACCTTTAGCTCCTCTTTTAGGGCCGCCTAGTGTGAACTGCACACCAGCAGCTCCCTTGGGTGATGTAAAACAAGAAGACTTAGTGTCAATGATTGGCCAGTTATTGCAGACCCTTAACAAAATGCTACGGTGTTAGGACTGCTCCTAAACACAACCTCAAGACTTATGAGAAGGGGTGGCTTGTTAAGCCAGAGACAAACATTGCTCTATAGTTGTGTCTAGTGAACACAAAACTATCTAGAGTCTTAGGGACTCGCTACCTAAGACTACAACCCTTATATACCACTCCCCTGGCCTGTGCACAGTCAGCATGCAGCTAAAGTCCCTCACAATAGAGACAATGCACAGCAGCTGAGTCTGCACCCATATGACCATACCTGGGGTTAATCCTTCCACATCCACACACTGTCCTTCCATATACAGCCACACTATTGTTCTGCATTCTTGGCCAACTCCCACATACACCAGTACCAAGTCATCAGTACTCCTTGGCATTCCCATGTCACCCCTCAGGTGCCATACCGCCCATGTATCCTTTCATAGCATAGGCCCATCATCGGGCTGTTGTCCCAGTTGGCACTCGGTATATCCCATAGCCGATGCTGACCTAACCACCTTCCATATAAGGGTTGCAGTCCTAACATAGCCAGCCCCTGCAACCGCAGTATCATCTAAGTCCTGTTCCTATATGTTTGAGTGCAAATGAAAAGATAAAAGAAAAAGAAAATATGTCTCGACTCCTCTAGTCCATGTCTTCATATATGTCATTGATGTCATTACTGTAAAAATTGTATAGGATGAGTTATGCTCATAACATCACCCCCCCCCTTAAGGCCTCACATCCCGAGAGGCTGACATCCCTACATCCACATAGTGTGGATCTTTCTTCATCCATTCGTAGAAGTGGTCCAACCACTCTTGTTTCTCCTCAGGCGTCAAGCCTGTTTGTTCGGATTCCTCATCTTCCACTTCCTCCATGGTGGTTTTCCACTTTACTAATTTCTTTACAGGGCATGCAATGCCCTTGATCCGTTTTTGATGCTCCTCCTCTAATTCACTGCTTTCCTTAGCAGCCATTGGCATTGCCTTTCCTTGTAAGATTTTCTTTTGAAGACACTTGGTGTCCTTCTTGTGTGCTCGGCGCTCCTCTTCCAATTCCTCCTTTTTGCCCCTCTGTGGGAAATCAAGGATGGGTGACTGCCCGCCACACTCCAGATCTCTGGAGAATGTCCCATTGGTATCATCTGGAGCTCCATAATTGCATTCCGATCTCCTTTCCAGTTGCGCCATCTGTGCTCCATGTTTTCGAGGTATTTTGGTCTGAACTAACCATCCTCCCAGCCAAATAGTTTCTGTCTGTCTTTCCAATGAGTTCCTCAACTTTGTTTGTGCTTTGGTGCACTGGGGGTTTGTCGAGGAACCATTCATGTAAATTGGATGTAAACTTTTCCATCCCTAAGGTTTTGGACCCATTTTGGCACATCGTGATTTTCTTTATGAAACTTTTTGACCTTCACCTGTGCATTGGCAACATTATCTGCTGGTTCCCAGGTGGATTCCTCCACTGGATAGTGTTTCCATTTTATGAGGTATTCCAACCTCCCACCACTCCATCCACTGACACAGCTATCCATGATTTCCTCCACTTCATATTCATTGTCCTGGGACTCTTCTACCATCTGCGCATCCTTGCATGCTGCTGCCTTCACTTTTGCTTGGGAAACTCTGGTTCCCTGTATGGTTTCAACAGGACTTCATTGAAAACATTGTATACCCACCATGATGCTGGGATTTTTAATTTATATGATGACTCACCAACCTTGGCAAGGACTTCTAATGGACCAACAAATTTCCTGTTGAACTTCTTGGTTGCTCGAATAACTGGGAGGTTCTCTGTGCTTAAATAAACCTTGTTGCCAGGTTTATACTCTTGCACTGTCTGGTGATGATTGTTGTACCACTCTTTCATGATCTGAGCAGCCTTTTCCAGAGCCCTTTTGCCTTAGCATGCACGTCCTAGATTTCCTTTGCCAATTGTTCCACTGCCACCGCCTTCGGTGCATAGGTGGGGTCTAATCCCTTTTTTGGATGACATCCATAGTTCATATAGAAGGGCGTGAAGCCCATAGCTGAGTGTACTCAATCATTGTGGCAAAATTGTGCCACTGATAGCCAATCGCTCCAATCATCTTGACGATTGTTTACAAACATAGTCAGGAACTCCTTTACTTCCTGATTAACTCACTCTGTTTGTCCATCCATCTGGGGGTGATAAGCTGTCGATCAATTGGCTTTAATCCCCAACATTCCATATAAGTTGTCCATGAATTTTGAGGTGAACTGTGGTCCTCTGTTGCTTATTACTTTTCTGGGGAGGCCATGCTCCCGAAATATGTTGTCTCTGAACAGCACTGCTGTTCCCTGCGATGTAATTTCCTTTGTGGTAGGTAAGAAGTATGACTTCTTTGTGAACCTATCCATGACCACCATTATTGTGTCCATTCCTTTTGATTCGGGTAATGGCCCCATGAAGTCTACTGAAATGACTTCCCATGGTTCTGTCAGGACTTCGTTTGGTCAGAGTGGTGCTGCATGCGCTTGTCAATCCAGTTTTGCCTTTTGGCATGTCTCACAACCTGGAATGTAACGTTCTATGTCTTCGTGCATGTTTGGCCACCAAAGTTCCTTGTCAAAGACTCTAATGTCTTTGCCACTCCTGAGTGTCCCCATGAATGATGGATTGCGATGATGTCTTCTCGCAATGCTACAACCGCTGGTATGTATACTCGCCCCTTCCAGGTGACGAGTCCCTTTTCCAATTTGTATTCTCCTCTGGCCTTCTCGAGGCCCTTGACAACCTGTGTCTCCCACTGCCACTTGGGCACATCTTTGATATCTTTCATGATGTTGTCCATGGCACAATCATCATCAAATACCCATACAAAGAGATGTTCCTTGAGCAGAACCACCCCTTCATTGTCATTTTCTCCCTGGGCATGTCCCACTCATCTCGATAATAGGTCCACCTTTGTGTTGGACTTTCCACTTCTGTGTTTAATGACGAAATTGTATTCCTGCAAATCTGTCACCCATCGTGCCTGCTGTCGATTTAGATTTTGCGCCTTTCTAAAGTATGTTAAGTTCTGATGATCTGTCAAAACTTCGACTGTGTGTTTGGCCCCCTTGAGATAGTGGGACCATTTGTAAAAGGTGTGCATTACTGTGAGCATCTCCTTATCATAGATCTCGTAGTTCCGTTCAGCATTGTTAAGGGATTTTGAGATGAAAGCCACTGGCTTCCAAATGTCGTTCTCTGTTTGTTGTGATAGAATTCCTCCAATGGCGAAGTCAGAGGCATCTACCTCCACTCGAAACTGCCCATCTTCATTAGGGATCTGCAACACCACCTCTTCCACTATAGTTTTCTTCAGCATATCAAATGCTGCATCCTGAAGTTCTGTCCACTTCCACTTGTCTTTTCCTGTCAGGTGAGTTAATGGTTTGGTGGCCTTGGCAAAGTTTTTGACAAAGCATCGATACAAGTTTATGAAGCCCAAGAACTGTTGGACTTCCCACTTACAAGTTGGCTTAGGCCACTCTGTTACCACCTTCACTTTGGTGGACTCCATTCGGACTGAATTTTTGCTAATGACTACTCCCAGGAAGTCCATTTCCTTTTTGTCAAAGAAACATTTCTCTGGTTTCAATGACAACTTATGCTCCTCTAGTTTTGCCAGGATATGGTTAACCTGTTCTGTATGTTCCGCCTGATTTTTTGAAAATACAAGGATGTCATCCATGTAAATGATGACCCATCCTTCTGCTATTTCAACTCTGAAGATGTCATTCATCATTGTTTGGAAAGTGGCTGGCGAATTTGTGAGTCTGAAGAACATGACCAATGGCTCGAAGAGTCCTCTATTGGTTCGGAATGCTGCCTTCCACTCGTCTCCTTCCTTGATGCGTATGTTGTTATATCCCCAATGTATATCCATCTTCAAAAAGACCTTAGCCTGTGATAGTTTATCCACTAGTTCTCCTATTAGTGGTAATGGGTATCGATTTTTGACTGTCATCTCATTAAGTTGCTGGTAATCCTGCACCAGTCTCAGTTTTCCATCCTTTTTCTTAACAAAGAAGAAAGGAGACGCCATAGGCAATTTGCTTGACTGAATTCTTCCAGAATCCAGATTTTCCTTCAGAAATTCATCCAGTTGTAACTGCTCATCTTGATTTAATGGATATATCTTGCAGTCCACTGGGTTAGACCCAGGGATTAATTCAATAGTGTGATCCCATTGCCTCCATGGTGGTAACTCATCAAAAGTCTCTTTCTCAAAGACTTTCCAATGTTTTAGGTAGTGTCTGGGGACTGCTTCCTCCAGAGTTTGCTTTTTAGTTTTCTCTGCCTCCTCTGCTGCTATCTTTGTAGCCGTCGATGCATACACTCTGATGCATAACTCCAGTTCACTGATGTGAATGGCCAATAATCATTCCCCTTCTTCGAGGAACTGTGCCATATCTATTTTGTCTTCTGGTTCCTGAACCAACAAAGATTTCCAACACATGCCTGGGCATCAATTAAATTCTAGGGATTGTTTTTTCCAATTGATGGTTGGGTTATGAAGTCGCAACCAATCAAATCCCAAAAACAAGTTGGTCTTGCCAATGTTCATGACCACACATTCTATGATCTCCTCGTGTTCTCCGATTCAGAGTTTTACTTCAGCCATGTACTCTAGCGAACCCATTGAGTTTGTGGTTCCATCCACATTATATACTGGTACTGGTTGGATGAATCGTCATTTAGCTATTTGATGCTGCTCCACGAACTCCTTGCTAATGCAGGACCCTGTACACCCTGAATCCAGTAACATTTTTATAGGAATGGTTGTTAATGTATCCAAGGTGGTTATGGTTCCTTTTAGGTCCAACTCATTCTTTCCTGTTCCCTGCACCTTTTTTTCTTGTAAGTGCACCAGGTTCCACAGAGCATCTGTTTCAGTCATAGCATTTAACTGATCTACCAGCTGTCCATCCGCTTCATTTACTTGTTTGGTGTTTACCCATTGTTGTAAACACTCCACCGCTATCTGTTTGGGCTGTTCCCAAATTCTTCTCAACACCCATTGCAGGGTCCATGTCTTCAGTCATTCTCCTTTTTTTGTGCTCACTCGGAGATTTCTCAAGTGATGTACCTTCCCACTGCATTCGTAAAGTAAGTCATGCATTTTAATTTGGGAGTCTACATATGGTACATCACTATTCAAAACCTGAGTAGCAGCCAGCAGCGCTGAACGCTCGCCTACTGGCTTTCTGCAAAATCCGAGACCTCTTCTATGTGTGCTATTGGGGTTGTTTCCCCTTTCTTGATGTATCGGACCACCTGTTTTCCTTTATCTCCTGCCACAATCTTTTTCGGTTCCCTACATCTCCATGCTATATGTCCTTCCTTTCCACAGTTATAGCATATAGGGGGCGGTTTGGGTCTTCATGGCTCTGGACAATTCCTTCCTGCATGTCCTGATTTTCCACAATTATAACACCTTTTTACAGGTTTTTTCTCTTTATCCACATCCATGGCATTGGGATCTGCTCGACTCCCCAATGCTACTGGGGTTGGTGCTCTATACTGCCACTGGGGTTGGCTAGTAGTGGTTGGGGTTTGCTCTTTGTATTCTCTCTGAACTTTAGAGAATCCATAAGCCTCATTGGCTTTTTGATAAGCCCTTGCGAGCACCATTACCTGTTGCTGGATCTGATGTAGAGTGGCATTGTCCACCAGTCCCCCATATCGGATTAGTTCCCTGCCTAGTGCTGGGTTAAGATGATTCTGGAATTGTGAGATCAGCGCCTGATCATTCCAGTCAGTTAGGGAGGTGAGAGAATTGAACTTGATGATGTAGTCCTCTACTATCATCATTCCTTGTTGGAGTTTCAACAATGCTTCAACAGCTTTCTCCTTCGTTTCTGTTGACATGAAGAAGTCATGCATCTGTTGTTTAAAGTCCATCCAATCTGTAAAAGGAAACTGATTCTCCAGGGGTTGTCTAACCCATGCTTGGTCATTGGCGGTGCTTTCTCCTGTATTGAGTTGTGCCCAATCCAACTCAGAACTCCATCCACTGTTGTTTACTTTGTCCTGGAATTCTTGTTGGGCCTCCTGGAAGGCTTTGAGCTTTACTCTGCTCCAGTCCGCTGCTCTGTCGCCCTTTCCACCTTTTATCCTGTATAAGCAGATCGAGACCTTTTGTAGGTCCTTCGTCTCATTTGCCAGCATGAAGTATGTTTCCATCTGGCGCAGCCATCTGTCTACCATTCGGGGATCTCCTTGGTAAAAGTCAGGCATTTCTGCCTTTGTAAGTGGACCCAGTTCCCAATGATTGGACCATTGGTACTCATTAATCATGGCTGCTAGAGCTTGTCCTGCATTGGTAATTGCTCTTTGCCTTTCTTCCTGTTGACGATTTATTTCATCCTCTCTTGCTGCTACTGCTGCAGCAGGCTGTGTGACTGGTAAGGGTTCCAATGTCTGGGTGTCCTGCCAGTGTTCTCTGTATCTGAGTAAGGCATGGTAAGCATGCATGATCATGTCGACTGTTAGTCGGAAGGTTCCAACACCAATTCGATATGAGCCATAACCCTGCCACATCATTGCCTTCATCCACAGCCACCCGCCAGGTTCTCCTGAGACATGAATGCAATGCCACATGTGGTTGCATCCCTTTGTTCATCTCCAATATATTGGTTGGTGCTCGTCCATGAGCTCCAGATCCCATCTGTAAATTTCTCTGATGGTTGGATATGCCGGCCATTTGTAAGCATTCCAGTACTGTCGTTTTATCAGCCAGAGATAGCAGTATCCAGGATGTTTTGGATGTAATTTATTTTGTGCCTGTTCCAAGAGTCCAGGTCGCTGATTTCATAGGCATGGATCTATTTCCACCAGAGCTGCCGCTGCATCTGAGTGTGCTGGTTTGCTCTGGTATCTCTTCCCCATCATCTTCCCTTAGGCTTATGATCTTGCCTATCTCAGGATCGTTTGTTGGCTCTGCTCTGACTCAGAGCCCTTTGTGGCCACTAGTGAATAATTTTTTCACCATATCCCATCCATTAATGTCAGCCATTTGTAGGCCTACGTGTACCACATCCATTCTTTCTGTCACAGTCCATCTCGTATGAACTCCTTTGTTCCGGAATTCTGCTTCCATTTCCCAGATTGCCACGACTGTAGGATAAGCGGGCCATTTGTATTTATTCCAGTACTTTGGTTTGATAAGATTGAGGTAGCAGAACCCTGGTACCAATGGTGCAAGTTTTTCGGGTATGGGACCCATGCAAATAGTCCACCAGAAGCCTGGTGATATATTTCTGTTTATTGTGTGCATCCACGCATTCCAGTCCTCATGACTCATAGTCATGCCCTCGTGCTTGTACAATTCTTGTATGTGGTGCTTGCACTGTAATTGTTGTACTGCTATCCTGTAACATCGGATAGCCTTATCACCATTATTGATCAATATGAGCCACTGGTTGTATTTCGATGATACCAAGGCTAGCCAAATAGGGTTGGAGGTGTTGCCTTTGTATTGGACCTCCAGTAACTGTATGAGGGTCTGATATTCCCTCTCTGCTTTCTTCATGGCGTGCTCTGCTCACAAGACTGCATGAGTAGCCACCCTCTCCATAAGCAAAGCCTCCCAGGCTTCCTTCTGCTCCAATTCCTGTTCGGCTTCTCGTTGCCGCAGGATCAACTGTGCTTGAGTGTGCTCAATCTTGCACTCCTCCTTTCGGTGTTTCCACCACAACTTGATATGGTTGTCATATCGGCAGATGATGGTATCCCCGATAAATTCTCTAGGCCCTGTCTGGACCATGTCACTGATGGTGACCCAGTCCACCTCGAAGATGCACCTGATCTCTGAGAGTGTCACCTGGGCGTAGGGTAGAATATATGTAAACAAGCACTGCATTCTGTCTCATTGTCTGACTCACTGTAAAAGATCTTCAATCAAGTTTGGGCCTCCACCAACACTTGATCTGTTCCTCTGGCAATAAATCTGCGCCAGTCAATGATGTCTCTTGGGAAACAAGAGAGTTACTGTCTGATTGTCGTGGGAACCTGATGCTTCCAACTGTGTGTGCCTGGCAATTCGCCCTAATGTCCTTGTGCCAAGTTATCAACCCTGATAACAAAGTAGGGGTTGCTTGTACAGAGGGTATGAAGGGACTTTAGTTCAGCCTTGATACACACTAACAGCCGGTTTGTTTTGTTTGTTCCCTGAACTCTTCTGCAATTATGGTGTACATTACCCTGGGCATGTCTATGGGCTCCTGCCTAAGCTATCACCCAAGCGATCTCATACTCTCGTCCATAACTGTTGGTAGACCACCCAAGTAGGGTTTGTCATCAGGCCCAATGGGGCGTATTGAGGATCTCTCGTTCGAGACCCATTGACAGTGTGTGTGTTGTAGTCGATGTCGTCTGGAGAGGATGCGGGCTACATGATTACTTCCTCTCAGAAAAAAACTAGGCTGTTGGCACTGTGAGCAATGACAAGCAAGGCATGCTCGGTGCTGTAAGACCAATGGGGTAGAGTAGGAAAGACTCTAGATTATGTTAGGACTGCTCCTAAACACAACCTCAAGACTTATGAGAAGGGGCAGCTTGTTAAGCCAGAGACAAATGTTGCTCTATAGTTGTGTCTAGTGAACACAAAACTATCTAGAGTCTTAGGGACTCGCTACCTAAGACTACAACCCTTATATACCACTCCCCTGGTCTGTGCACAGTCAGCATGCAGCTAAAGTCCCTCACAATAGAGACAATGCACAGCAGCTGAGTCTGCACCCATATGACCATACCTGGGGTTAATCCTTCCACATCCACACACTGTCCTTCCATATACAGCCATGCTATTGTTCTGCGTTCTTGGCCAACTCCCACATATGCCAGTACCAAGTCATCGGTACTCCTCAGTGTTCCCATGTCGCCCCTCAGGTGCCATACCACCCATGTATCCTTTCATAGCATAGGCCCATCATCGGGCCATTGTTCCAGTTGGCACTCGGTATATCCCATAGCCGATGCTGACCTACCCACCTTCCATATAAGGGTTGCAGTCCTAACATAGCCAGCCCCTGCAACTGCAGTATCGTCTAAGTCCTGTTCCTATACATTTGAGTGCAAATGAAGAGATAAAAAGAAAAAGAAAATATGTCTCGACTCCTCTAGTCTGTGTCTTCATATATGTCATCGATGTCGTTACTGTAAAAATTGTATAGGATGAGTTATGCTCATAACATATGGCAGCTGCGACTCAAGCAGTGCCAGCCCTTCAGACATACAAACCAGTTGGATATTCTGCACCATCCTTACAGTCCATGCCACAGGCCTCAATTCAACAACCTTGAAGGATTCCAAGTGAAAACAAGCAATGTAACTTCTGCGGAGAAGGTGGATGGAGCTATCCTCCCATACTGTCCTTCCCCATATGGCCATGCTATTGTTCTGCGTCTCGGCTGATTCCCACATACACCAGTACCAGGTCATTGGTACTCCTTGGCGTTCCCATGTCACCCCTCAGGCACCGTGCTGCCCATGTATCCTTCCATGGTGTAGGCCCATCATCGGGCTGCTGTCCCTGTCAGCACTCGGTATGTCCCATAGCCGATGCTGACCTAACCACCTTCCATATAAGGGTTGCAGTCCTAACATAGCCAGCCCCTGCAACTGTGGTGTTGTCTAAGTCTTGTATCCTATCATTTGAGTGAAATGAAACAGATAAAAAGAAAAGAAAAATATATCCCGACTCCCTAAGTCTGTATCTTCATAAGTGTCATTGACGACATTACTGTGAAAACTTGCAGAGGATGAGGTATGCTCATAACAACCTCAAAGAGCCTTCTTCAACAGAAGCGCTATCAAATTTTATTTTATTAAAGAAGTTTCTCTTCCTTTATTCAAAGATCTTATTGTGTTTACCTTTATTCTTTCATTCCTCTTTGGCTAAAAAGAAAAACACAGTCCCAAGGTCGTCTTCAGCTTTGTTATCCCCTTTTATTTATATGTTACTTATCACCCTGACTTCACACCAAGCAAGAGACAAGAGAAATGCAACATATGGTTGCTTGTGATTGCTATATCTACAAAAAACAAAAAAAAAAACATAAAGAAAAGAAAAACAAGGCTGGCCAAGACTATGTGAGAGCCACCAAGACCTCTACCCATGCCTACTTTTCTTCCTGGGGTGGCGTCTCTCCTCCTCTTCCTCCTTGGATTCCTCTTCATCAATCTCAATTACATCTAAAATGAAGTGTCAGACAAGCCATATTTAAGAGAAGAGATATATGTACCATTTCTTTCAACCTCGCTTTCTTCAACCTTGCTATCCTCCTCTCCCTTGACATGATGTGAAGACTGGTGGGCTTTGTCATTTTGGTGCCCAGCCTGGAATTCAGTCTCTCCATGTTTGCAGAGTGCGTCAAGCACATTATGGTGGAGGTTCTCTAGGAGATCCTCAATTTTGTCGAAACAGTGGATGACCTTGTCCTCGTTTTGTTTGGAATGGTGTTTGGTGGCCTTGACCTTGTTGCAAGAAGTCCGGAATTGGTTTTGCTTATTTTTCTTGCTTTGAACAATCAGTGACAGTGAACAAAGCATGCATTTCTTGCTTTGACACATAGAGAAGCAGTGTGGTGCCTCGTCTTCAGATAGTGAAACATTGCAAATGCGTGCAGCTGAGATGCGAGGGGTCACTTTCTCTCATTTAATCGCCACAACTGGCTTTTTGAATGGTCCCAATTCGAGTGGCATCTCTTCGTACCCCCCAGGTTCAGTCCATTGATTAGAACATGGTGCCATGTGGTTTTTCTTGCATTTTAAACATTTTTCGTGTGGTGTGGTGGCATCCAGGACACAAAGTGAGAATTTGCGAGAGCGGCAGCAAGACTCGCACTAGCAAACGCATCAATAAGAAGCTATAGGAAGAAAAGAAAGAAAGTTACTTACCTTGATGGCATTGTTTTGTGTCCGACCTGCTTGATTGAGTAGCAGATCCTTGCATTCATAACGACTTTTGTATTCGGTGAAATCCATAATTGGAAGGAGAACCCCAGTTAAAGGCTCAGGCGATGGAGAACAAGATGGCGTAGGCGACATTATGCAGTGCACAGGTTTCTTGACAGGAGGTGCTGGAGCAGCTGATGCTTGCTTCACCAAACGAATCCGAGGGTGGGGTCATGCCTTGACCTCCTTACCTTTGCCTTTATTGACGACAATGGTGAAAGCAGTGTTGTCCTCCATTGAGCTGGGTGGACTGAACTGACAATGAGAGGCATTGGCGGCACTTAACATAGTCAAAGAATTGAAGGGAAGATGTGTCTCATTTGCAAGAGGCACTGTGATCTGAGTTTGGGTGACAATAGCAGCCGAAGGCACAGGTTCATCAGTTATGGGTGTAGAAGAAGGAGGCGGACCAGCCACTGAGGAAGTTGGTTCAACAGTGGCAGGGACAGGAGTTTGAACAATGGAGGGAGAATTTGCATTGACAGGTTGGGACATGGGGGCAAAAGGAAGGAATAAATGGCCCTCGTTTCAAGACCCTCCATGTTTAAAAAGAAGACAGCCTTATGTTTGGTTCAGTTGGGCTTGTTCAATTGCGGATCTTGCTGTGGTGATCATCCAAATATGGCAACTGGTATTCGATGGTGACTTGAAGCCCTTGGATGTGACTGAGGACAGTCAGAATTTCAGTAAGAGGAGGATGATGAGCATGCTACCTGGCTGGGCTGGATCTCAAGCAAAATCTGGGACCATTTCAAGACGTGCAATATTAAACAAGGCAGTTCAAGCTCTCAATTTCATAGAAAGTGTGCAATAGCCATACTTCAGGTTCAACGTGAGCACTTGTGAGACATCGGGTAGCCTCAAAATGGCCATTTGAAATTGTTGTTAAAATTGCATAACCTGCAACCTGGATCTGAGGTACAAATTGAATGGGATGATCAGGAGTAAATTCAAGAGTGGGTATCTGAGGCTCACAGTGGAATATTTCCAGCACGGAGATAATCATTTAGGTGTGATCCACTATAGCATTGTCAGAGCTATAAAGAGCAGTGACCAGCTTGGATTTGGGTAACCTGTCCTTGTCTGCACTACAACATAATGCCCATCAACAGAGTCCATCATTACATGAGAGAAACCGAGTCATGATCCTTAGCAGATAGATTGTCATCACCAGTCCCAGAGCTAGTTGACAACGAAGAAGATTTAGTCCTTGAGTATCCCCTGGCTTCCATTTATGTGGATGATCATGTAGAATCACACAGGAACACAACATTATTGATGGTACTTGAGGCCTCACATTCCTTTGATCTGACCTCCCCCTCCAAAATTAATTATTCCTATGCAACAACTAGTGCATCATCAGTATCCCACTTCAATCAGATGGGAATTCCCATGGGAGGATTTCTTTTAACGTTGCGCAAGCATCTCGAACCAGTTAGACCCTCTGTCTCAGGAACAGAAGTCAGCATTGGACAGTTGGCTTGGAAAGTATCTATTGAAGTCTGTGCTGATGGATGGGATGTACGAATTGATGGAGGAGGACCCTACCTTGTTATTGGATGCAATATCAACCATTATGCCCTACTCAACTGCCAAGGGCACTTATATCCATTTCTGGTTCCAGCCCATCGCATTCTCCCTTGTACAACCACTTGGCATGTTGTTTCCCTCCCTACAGAACTTGAGGACCACTCCAACATGCAAGATCTCCGGCCTGGACCTTCTCATGCATGAAAACAACCCCCTCAAATAGGATTGATTGCTCTCAAAGACAAGCGATAACAATGCCATTCTCTGTAGCGCCCAGTGCTCTCCTTTTGTCATGATCTTAAAAGAATGATCAAGTCCCCTAGACCGTATACATATCCAATTGAAGCAAGAAGATGCCCTCTGCAGACGTTGGTGATTTATTTCCCAATTCATCTTTTTATTTGAAATATGTGGAGCATTATTTTTCATGTTGCCTGTTGGATTAGGTGGGGCAGTGCCCTGGCCTTGTGGGCTTTTGCATTTCAATACAGAAGAATTTGTCATCCATGCCTTGATATAAGTGTTCTCCATTTTGTTAGCATTCTCCTGTGGCATTTATTGAGTCTCTCCCTGTGATATCTAGTTATACTGCAAATTCAGTGGCTTCAGCATACCCAAGTTCAGTTTGATAGCAACCAAGGCTCCAAACTTATTCGACAAGACCCAGTGCTAGTTGGTCATTTGCACCTGATATCATCACTCTATCAGCTGAGTCACAGGAAAATTGTCAGCTGGCATAGCTTAGTTCACCAGAGAAGGGACCGTGCCATCAAGACATATCCACATTTGGAAGATCTACATTCCAGGATCCAATCACCATGTCAGCCATAGCAATGCACCAACACAGTGGATTAGGACCCTAGCAGACGAATAAAGCCATCGGCCAACAACCAGCTTTAGTAACTGACAGTCAGGTCCATGGAATATTGAGAACAGGGCCACATCAAGTCAGATGAACCCTGGAGTTGCTGCACATGGCAATCAGGCAAGTCTATTTCAATCTGACAAGTCTATTAGCATCCCACATAGGGTTGCAGTATTGGTTCCCACCATGGCACTCATATTCCACCATTGCATCCCTCAGCTAGCCCCATTGCGAGAAGACCTTCAAGATGGATTTGGATATATGGTTGCGAGGAGAAATTTTACAAGTGTGATTTCGTTATCTAGAGTAGAAAATCATATATAAAGCCCACGTACAATTAACATACCAGCTCAGTACCAGATCAGATCCCAGAATACAGTATCCCTTCAAGCCTCAGCCTTTAGTCTCCCCCTCCTTGTCTCATTCACATCTCGAGTCTTGTTGCACTCTGCATCACACGTTTGCCATTGTTACACACTTGCACACATAAGTGTGATTATCCATGAACTCTGCAGTTCCATGCCTAGTAGCATTGACATCCAGTGCACCAGAGTTGTCAGGAATCCTTTCATGACCTCACACCTCTCCTTTCCTCCCTATTTCCAATAGTGGAGTGAACTCATCAAATTGGCTGCCCCAGTGAGGCCATTGGAAGACAGCCACCAGCACCTTGGCTCACCCCTGCTCTCAACGAACCCCCTTGGCACATGAAAACTTTTGTTTCACACATCCAACACTCGCCACACTTTTGTTAATGACTTTTATGATTCATTTCACCTCCAGTGCCCTCTTCCTGCTAAATGCGCCCATTTTCTGAAGTCAGTGCCCACATTCCGATGCCACCAGCACTTTTCTGACTGCGCCTACATGCATTTCCACCTCCTGTGTCAGGACTGCCCTAGACACAACCTAAGCGACTCAAGGCTGACTTGTTAAGTCAAAGATGATGCAATTTGCTCAGTAGCTATGTCTAGTGACAATAGACTATCTAGAGACTTAAGAGTCTCCTACTGTAAACTACGGCCCTTATATACCACTCCCCTGGTCTGTGCACAGACAGCGCACAGCTAAAGTCCCTCAAGCTGGGATCAATGCGCAGCAGCTGATCTGCGCCCATCTAACCATTTCGTGGAGAGTTCCTCCCACACCCAACTCCTGGGTTGTCCGCATGCGGCCTTCCTATTGTTCAGGTCTTCGGCCGATTCCCATGCACGCCATACCGTTGACTCGGTACTCCTCGGCGTTCCCACATCACCCCTCAGGCGCTGTGCCACTCATGATTCCTTTCATGGCGTAGGCCCATCATTGGGCCATATTCCCTGTCGGCACTCGGTCTATCTCTATAGCCGATGCTGACCTAACCACCTTCCTAATAGGGACCGCAGTTTACGTAGGCCATCCTCCTAAAGTCCCATTGCGTAGTCTTGCTCGTAGATGTTTGAGCGAGGTAAAATAGATAAAAAGAAATGAAAAATATCCTCCAACTCCTCATGACCGTATCTTCGTAAGTGTCATTGATGTCGTTACTGTAAAGTTGAAAATAAGAGGTGTGCTCATAACATCACCCCCCCCTCAAGGCCTCGCGTCCCGAGAGGCTGACGTGGCAGAGTCCACATATCTTGGATCCTCCTTCATTCTTGCATAGAATGCGGCCAAGCACGCTTGTTGATCGTCGGGCGACAGCCCGGTTTGTTCAGAGTCGACGTCCTCAACGTCTTCGATGGTGGTCCTGTAGTTGACCAATGGTTTTTTCTGGTGACTTGCGCCGTTAATCCTCCGCTGTCAGTCTTCTTCCGACTCGCTGCTCTCCGTAGCAGCCGCTGCTGTCTTCTTTTTTAAGATTTTCTTGGCGAGTACTGCCATGTCTTTTTCTTGAGCTCTTTTTTCTTCTGCTAGCTCCTCTGCTTCCGTCGTCTGAGGGAAATTAAGCACGGGTTTAGACTGCCCGCCGCGCTCCAGATCTCTGGAGAACGTCCCATTGGTGTCGTCTGGCAGCTCCATGATTGCTGCCCTTTCGCCCTTCCAATTGCGCCATCTGCGCTCCATGTTTGCCAGGTACTTTGGTCCAAAACAACCATCTTCCCAACCAAACAGCCTCTGCCGATCCTTCCAATGTGTCCCCTGTTTCTTTTTGTGCCTTGATGCACTAGTGGCTTGTTGGGGTGTTGTTTTGGTGTATTGGATATACAGGATCCCATCTTGGATGTTTCTGATGAGTTTGGGAGCATCGGGATTCGCTCTGTGGAACTTTTTTACTATGGCGGGTGCGTTAACGACATTCTTGACTGGTTCCCAAGTGGCTTCCTCCACTGGGTAATTTTTCCACTTAATGAGGTACTCCAGCCTCGCTCCTCCTCTGCCACTTACTCGGCTTTCTAAGATTTCTTCAACTTCATATTCGCCTTCCTGCAATTCTTCCACCATTTGCGCGTCCTTGCATGCTGCTGCCTTTGCCTGTTGTTTTGGGAAAACCGGTTCCCTGTACGGCTTCAAGAGGACTTTGTTGAAGACGTTGTAGACCTTCCATGAGGCTGGGATTTTTAATTTGTACAAGGATTCGCCCACTTTGGCGAGTACTTCTAGTGGGCCAACGAACTTCCCATCTAGTTTTTTAGTAGCCCGAATGACTGGTAAGTTTTCTGTACTGAGATAAACCTTGTCACCAGGTTTATATTCGACAGCCTGTTTTCGGTGAGTATCATAGCGCTCCTTCATGACTCGTGCTGCTTTCTCCAATGCCAACTTTGCTTTGGCATGAACGTCCTCTAGTTCTTTTGCTAGTTGTTCAACCGCTACTGCCTTTGGTGCGTAGGTAGGGTCAAGACCCTTGTTTGGATGTCTACCATAGTTCATGTGGAATGGAGTAAAGCCTGTGGCGGAGTGTGCGTGATCGTTGTGGCAGAATTGGGCCACTGACAACCAATCTGACCAGTTATCTTGTCGGTTGTTTACAAAAATCATTAGGAACTCCTTTAGTTCCTGGTTTACTCGTTCCGTTTGCCCATCTGTTTGAGGATGATAGGCAGTAGACTTGTTGGCTTTGATTCCCAACATTCCATAAAGGTCTGTCATAAATTTCGAGGCGAATTGAGGTCCTCAATCGCTGATTACTTTTCGGGGGAGTCCATGCTCCCTGAAGACATTGTCTCTGAACAGCACCGCTGTTCCTTGTGATGTGATTTCCGAGGTTGTGGGTAGGAAATAGGTTTTCTTAGTGAACCGATCTACAATTACCAGAACCATATTGTTCCCCTTTGATTCTGGAAGCAGTCTGACAAAGTCGACTGAGATAATCTCCCAAGGTTCCGTAGGAACCTCATTTGGTCGTAGTGGCGCTGCTCGAGCGGTCCTGTCTGGCTTTGCTTTCTGGCATGTTTCACAGCCAGGGATATAACACTCAATATCTTTTCGCATATTGGGCCACCAGAAGTTCCTGGTGAGCGATTCCAACGTTTTGGCTACTCCGGAGTGCCCCCACGAGTGGTGGATAGCGATGATATCTTCCCAAAGTGCTGGTACTGCTGGTATGTATACGCGTCCTTGCCAGGTTACTAGCCCCTTATCCATCTTGTATTCCCCTCTGGCGACTTCCAATCCTTTTGTCACTTGGGTTTCCCACTGTCAGCAAGGGACTTCTTTAATGTCTTTGATGATGGCGTCTATGGCTTGATCATCGTCAAAAACTCGAACAAACAGATGTTCCTTAAGGAGGATGACACCTTTATTGTCAGTTTCTCCTTTCTCGTGTCCTGCCCGTCGGGATAGTAGGTCTGCCTTAGTATTTGATTTCCCACTTCGGTGTTTTATTATGAAGTTGTAGTCTTGTAGGTCTGTAACCCATCTCGCCTGCCGCCTGTTGAGATTCTGTGCTTTTCGGAAATATGTTAGGTTCTGGTGATCTGTCAGAACCTCGATGGTTTGCTTTGCTCCTTTAAGGTAATGTGCCCATTCGTAAAAGGCGTGCATTACCGCGAGCATTTCCTTATCGTATATCTCATAATTGTGTTTGGTGTCGTTGAGTGATTTTGAAATAAAGGCAACTGGTTTCCATACAC
This sequence comes from Amanita molliuscula, assembly GCA_023014405.1. Classification (NCBI taxonomy): domain Eukaryota; kingdom Fungi; phylum Basidiomycota; class Agaricomycetes; order Agaricales; family Amanitaceae; genus Amanita; species Amanita molliuscula. The sequence continues at coordinate 275,708 of JAEBUP010000057.1, forward strand.
CGTCCTCTCGTTGCTGTGACAGTATCCCTCCAATGGCAAAATCTGAGGCGTCCACCTCTACTCGGAATTGCCCTTCCTCATTGGGGATCCGAAGTACAACCTCTTCTGCTATTGTTGTTTTAAGCCTATCAAAGGCTTCGTCCTGCAGCTGTGTCCACAGCCATTCTTCTTTGCCTGTAAGCCGTGTCAACGGCTTTGCTAGTTTTGCGAAGTCTTTAACGAAACGCCGGTAGAAGTTAACGAAGCCCAGAAACTGTTGGACCTCCTTTTTGCACTTTGGTTTCGGCCACTCGGATACTGCTTTAACTTTTGCAGGATCCATGCGAACAGTGTCCTTTCCAATAATAACTCCCAAAAAGTCGATTTCATTTTTATCAAAGAAGCATTTTTCCGGTTTCAGAGATAGCTTATGTTGTCCCAGTTTCTCAAGTATTCGGTTGACATGTTTTGTATGTTCTTCCTGGTTCTTGGAGAACACCAAGATATCATCCATGTATATCACCACCCATCCTTCTGCGATTTCGACTCGGAATATGTCGTTCATCATGGTTTGGAAGGTAGCGGGCAAGTTAGTTAAGCCAAAGAACATGACTAGTGGTTCGAATAGTCCTTGATTAGTTCTGAAAGCAGCCTTCCATTCATCTCCCTCTTTTATGCGAACATTGTTGTAGCCCCATCGTATGTCCATCTTTGAGAACACCTTGGCTTGGGATAATTGGTCAACTAGTTCCCCAATTAAGGGTAGAGGGTAACGGTTTTTGACCATCATTTCATTTAACTTCCTGTAATCCTGTACAGGCCTAAGTTTCCCATCCTTCTCTTTGACGAAAAAGAATGGTGATGCCATTGGCGATTTGCTGGTTGGATTCGTCCAGAATCCAAATTCTCTTTCAGGAACTCGTCCAGTTGTTGCTGCTTGTCCCGATTTAACAGGTAAATTTTGCAGTCTACTGGAGTCGAACCAGGTATCAGTTCAATTGCATGATCCCAACGCTGTCGCAGTGGGAGTTCGTCAAAGGTTTCCTTTTCAAATACTTTTCGATGCTTTAAGTAATGATGGGGAACCGCCTCTTCCAACATTCGTTTCTTTTCTGTTTTTGCCTGTTCCGCAGCTATCTTTGTGGTGGTTGAGGCAAAGGCTCGTACTTGCAGTTCGGGCTCTCCGATATGCACGGCCAGAAGGCAGTCTCCTTCGTGTAGGCAATATGAAACATCAATTTCATCTTCGGGTTCCTGTACTGAAGATGGTTTCCAACAGGTTCCAGGACAACAGTTAAATTCCAGTGATTTCTTTTTCCAGTTAATGGTTGGATTATGGTGCTCCAACCAATCGTGTCCCAGGAAGAGATCGGTTTTGCTTAAGGTGGCAACGGCACAGTCCATGATCTCTTCATGAGATCCAATACGTAATTTGAATTGGACGAAGTACTCCACACTTCCTGATCTGTTCCGAGTTCCATCTGCATTGTACACTGGTATAGGACGTAATAATTTCTTTTTATTCATCTTATGTTTTTCAACAAACTCCTCGCTTATACACGAGGCGGTACATCCCGAATCCAGTAACATAGTGATGTTGGCGGACTGGAAAGTGTCCATTGTGGTAAGCGTTCCTTTCAGATCCAATTCCTGCTTCCCAATTCCTTGTACTACTTTTTCCCTCAAGTGTACTAGGTTCCATAGGGCATCGGTTTCTGATAAGGCATTTAGCTGTTGGACAAGTTTTCCATCTACTTCGTTTACTCGTTTATCGTCTACCCATTGGCGTAGACACTCGATTGCCATTTGTTCATTTTGCTGCCAGATACGTCTTAGTACCCACAGCGGCGTCCATGTTTTTAGTCTCTTTTTGGGTTTTGCGCTCATTTCCAAGTTCCTTATGTGATGTACGTCCCTTCTGCACTCGTAAAGTAAATTGTGTAGTCTGACTTGAGAATCCTTGTATGTGGGTTCATCCCTTTTGAGAGTTGGAGTATTTGTTGGCAACATAGGTCTTTTTTCCGCTGATCTTTGTGCTTTCCTTACTTCTGCTGTTGCTATTGTATTTTTAACAGTTCGTACGGCTTTTTGGCCTATCGTTTTCTTTTTACACATTAATACTGTGTGGCCGTCTTCTCCACATTTATAGCAGGTCACCACTCTTTCCGGTGCCCTACACTCTTCTCCTGAGTATCCTCTTCATTTGCAATTAAAACAGATAACTGCCCTGTCGATGTCCATGGCATTGGGATCCCTCTCTGTTTTTAAGGGTTCTACAGGGGACTGTTTGTGAAGTTGTTGCTGAGGTCGATTATTTTCGACTGTTTTTTGCTCTCTGTATTCCCTTTGTGCTTTAGGGAATTCATAGGCTGCATTAGCCTTTCTTTCAGCTCGTGCAAGTGAGGTTACTCTGGTCTGAATTTGTTGTAAAGTGGCATTGTCTGTTAGCCCTCCATGTCGAATTAATTCTTGCCTGAGTGCTGGATCAAGGTGATTTAGAAACTGGGAGATCAGTGCCTGATCATTCCAGCCTGTTAACGAAGTAAGGGAGTTGAATCGAATGATGTAGTCTTCTACCATCATTGTCCCTTGTTGTAATTTTAGTAAAGCTTCTATTGCTTTTTCTTTGGTCTCGGTAGACATAAAGAAATTGTGCATCTGGTTTTTGAAATCGGTCCAGTCCATGAATGGAAACTGGTTGTTTAGCGGTCGTCGTACCCATGCTCGGTTATCTTCTGTGGATTCTCCAGCATTTAATTGTATCCAGTCGAGTTCAGAATCCCAACTGCTGTTATCGATTTTATCCTGATATTCTTGTAATGCCTTTTGGAAGGCTTTGAGCTTTACTCCACTCCAGTTGGCAGCTCAGTCACCTTTACCTCCTTTCATGCGGTATAGGCAAATCAAGATTTTTCTTTTGTCATCGGTCTCTCTTGCCAGCATGAAATAGGTTTCCATTTGACGTAACCATCCGTCCACAGTTCGTGGGTCTCCTTTGTAATAGTCAGGCATTTCTGCCTTTGTAAGAGGGCTTGGTTCTATTTGACTAGACTGTTGATATTTGTTTATTATATCAACAATAGCATGTCCTATATCTGCGATGGCTTGCTGTCGATTCTCGATCTGTTGGTCTATCACCGCCTCCTGAGCTGCCCTAACTGCTGCTGGTCTTGTAGGGGAACAAGGTCGGATCGTCCTGGAAGTACTCCAGTGCTGTTCCCATCCATTCATTGCTCTGTACACCTGTTCAGCCATCTGGGCTGTAAACTTGAATGCTCTGAGTCGATGTGATCTGTTGCCTTCCTGCAACATTTCTTTTACTCGTGACCAGCCAAGAGTGCCTCCTGATACCCAAACAAGATGCCACATTTTCTGACATCCCTTTGTTTGCCTCCAGTATATAGGTTGGTATTTATTTCTGAGGTCTGGATCCCATTCACATATTTCTTGGATTGTGGGATATGCAGGCCATTTATACATGTTCCAATACCATTTCTTTATTAACCAGAGGTAGCAGTATTCTGCTAATCGTGGGTGTAGATTATTTCGTCCCCACTCATTAATTGTTGGACATCCATAAAGGGTTGTAAGTTCAGACTGAGCTGCTGCTGTGGCTTTGTGTGCTGGTTGCTCGTCATATGTGTTCCCATTTAATGCGTGCATTAACGCATTCCAATTGGCATGTTCCATTGTCATGCCTTCATGCTCATATAATTCCTTTGCATGACATTTGTATTGAATTGTGTGGGGTTTTATTCCTGACATTCGGGTAGCTTTGTCTCCATCGATGATAAGTGTAAGCCATTGATTGTATTTTGATGTCATTATGGCTTTTCAGATGGGGCTGGATGCGTCCCCTTTGAATGATTCGTTTAACAAATTGGTGAGGGTAAGATATTCCCTTGTTGCTCTTTCTAGGGCCCGTTTTGCCCGTAATGCAGCTTGGTTTGCTGCTCGTTGTTCCAGTAAGGTGTTCCATGCCTCTTCCTGGACCCTCGTCTCTTCGGCTTCTCATTGCCAGATAAGCTGTTGTGCACGTGCATGTCTTTCTCGTTTTTGTTCTTTCAAGACTGTCCACCATAATTGTATATGGTTGTCGTATCGGCAGTAAATAGTATTGCCAGTAGTCTTTTTTGGTCTAGATGAGACCCTATCATGATCGGTTACCCAGTCCGCTTCGAAGATGCATCCAATCTCCGAAAGTGTCACCTGGGCGTGAGGTAGTATGTATTTGAACGTGCAGTTCATTGTGACGAGGGATGATGTAGGTCTTTCCTGTAAAAGAATCTTCAATCAAGTTCAGGCCCTCCACTGACACTTGATCCGTTTGTTCGGCTGTCGATTTAATCTGCGCCTGTTGATGATGTCTCTTGGGAAACAAGAGAGATAGTGTCTGCAGTGTCATGGGTCCGCAAGCTATTTATTGGGTGCACCCGGCAATTTGCCTCACTATCTTTGTGCCTAGTTATCAACCCAAAATCAGGTAGGGTTGCTAGTACAGGGAGTGTGTGAGGAACTTGGGTTCAGCCTTGATATGCAGCACCAATAAAGTTGTTTTGCTCGTTCCTGAGCTCTTCTGCAATAAAGGTTTACTATACCCGGGGCGCGTCTGTGGTCTCCTGCCTATGCTCTCCTGGCGAACTAGTAATCTCGTCCTTTACTGTTTGTAGCCACCCAAGATTGGGTTTGTTGCCAGGTCCCTGTGGGCGTATTGAGGACACTTAAACAGTGCCCGTTGACAGTGGTCTGTCGAATTCGAAGTCGCCAACGGTTCTGGGATAATCGGATTTCAACTGTCAAAGTATGCTGTGGTCGACGTCAACAACGGTCCCGGGATAATCGGGTTACAACCATCAAAGAAGAAACTAGGCCGTTGATTGTCCTTCGCAACTACGAGCGGCGTGCTCAGTGCTAGACAGGGTCAATGGGGTAGAGAAGAAAGTCTCTAGATTATGTCAGGACTGCCCTAGACACAACCTAAGCAACTCAAGGCTGACTTGTTAAGTCAAAGACGATGCAATTTGCTCAGTAGCTATGTCTAGTGACAATAGACTATCTAGAGACTTAAGAGTCTCCTACTGTAAACTATGGCCCTTATATACTGCTCCCCTGGTCTGTGCGCAGACAGCGCGCAGCTAAAGTCCCTCAAGCCGGGATCAATGCGCAGCAGCCGATCTGCGCCCATCTAACCATTTTGTGGAGAGTTCCTCCCACACCCAACTCCTGGGTTGTCTGCATGCGGCCTTCCTATTGTTCAGGTCTTTGGCCGATTCCCATGCATGCTGTACCGTTGACTCGGTACTCCTCGGCGTTCCCACATTGCCCCTCAGGCGCCGTGCCACTCATGATTCCTTTCATGGCATAGGCCCATCATCGGGCCATATTCCCTGTTGGCACTCAGTCTATCTCTATAGCCGATGCTGACCTAACCACCTTCCTAATAGGGACTGCAGTTTACGTAGGCCATCCTCCTAAAGTCCCGTTGCGTAGTCTTGCTCGTAGATGTTTGAGCGAGGTAAAATAGATAAAAAGAAATGAAAAATATCCTCCGACTCCTCATGACCATATCTTCGTAAGTGTCATTGATGTCGTTACTGTAAAGTTGAAAATAAGAGGTGTGCTCATAACATCCTGCACCCATTGGACACATGCCACACCTTCATTTACGACCTCGACAATCATTTTTACACCCAATGCACCTGTTCCCGCCAAGAGTGTGCACTTTCCGACGTCTGTGCACACTTTCCGATTTTACCTGTGCGTTTCCAGCTGTGCCCAGGCCCTCACTGTTGCACACTTTCGCCTGCGCCCTCGTCACCTTCGCATGTGCCCCACCCACACTCTCACCACCCTTGGCCTAGCTGCCTGCACCCTTGCCCTTGCCACCATGCTCGCACTGGCCCTCATTCATGCCCTCATGCTCGCCACCCACCAATTTCCGCTCTCATCGACTTGTTTCCAGCCCCATCGACTCATTGCCACCCTTCCCAACTCGTTTGCATCGCCCCCGACTCATTTCCGCCCCCACCAACCTGTCACCACCCTCACTGTGTCCTCACACCACCCACCAATTTCCACACTCATCGAATCATTTCCAGCCTTGCTGACTCATTTCCACCCCTGCCAACCTGTTTCCACCCCTGCCAATTCGTTTACGCCACCATCGCTGTGCACCAGGCCCTTGCCACCTTTGCCAGACCCACCCTTGCGATTGCCTGTGCACCCATGCATTCACCCTCACCACCCTCACACCTGACCCTCGTTTGCCCACTGCAATTGACTGGCACCTGCACCAATTCACCATGCCCTCGCCCATATCCTCACACACCCATGCCTTTGCTGTCACCCACCCCATTCACAAACACTGGCACCAGCCACCATTTTGTAGACTGTCACCTGCATCCCAGTTACTACACACCAACCCCATGCCCTCGCTGCCCCTGCCCCTGCACCCTTGCCATGCTCTCGCTGCCCTTGCCCAGCTGTGCCTGTGCTTTCGCACCCTGCCCACACTCAATAGCACTCCTTGTACTTGCCTCAAATGGTTGTATTCAGCTTCTCAGCACCCCCATTTCTTTTCAAGCCAGCATTTCATCAGCATATTCACCTTCTCAGCACCAGTTTTTTTAAAATCAGAGCATTCAACAACCTAGATGCCATACAAGACAGTGTTGGTTGACTGAGGACAGTCAGATTTTTAAGTGGGGGGGAGATGATGAGCAGTAGCTCAGTGTAGCTGTGGATAGGGGTTAGTTATAGTGACAGTCACTTCATTACTTAGTTACTGGGTCATGGACAAACAATACAATACACCCTCCTCCATAATATCATTCAGCCTTGGTGTTGGGAGTCTTCCTGGACTCAACCCCCTCACCACTCCCTTGCCAGCTGGCATTGGAGTAGGTTCATCACCGTCATTGCCAAGCCTGCCCCAATATTTGCCAAAATTTAAATAGATACCATGCACCTTCTGCCATCACATCAATACAAGTATTTGATCCAGGCATGTTGTTCTCTCACACATTACCTGGAATATCATGCACTCTGCAGAGAAATGGCTAACACTGAGGAGATTGGCTATTCAAGGATCTTATCTGTCATTGGGGAAGCCTAGTCGAGATTGTCACAGACAATGGAGCACCCATCATCTGTGCCTGTGCATATCTTGCCAAAAAGTATCATCTCTGTCATATCCACATCTCTGGGTACAACTCCCATGCTAATGGAGTAGTCGAGCAGAGCCATTATGACATCTGGCAGGCACTATACAGTGACTCAAAAAAGTGATTCAATGTTTGGTGCTTTTTGACTGTTCATGGCATAACTGAAAAACAAAGGCAAATAAGGGTAAACAGTGTAAGAGAGAATGGAGGTATCACATCAGGGTTACACACTGATGAAAGAATTATGTAATTAGGCACAGTATCCATGGAGATATAGGCAATATAATTTGATGATGCATTGAATCACTTTTTTGAGTTTGCATCAGAAACATCAGAAACTGATATTGATGGGCTGCTATGACATGAAACTGATGATGGATGGTTATCATAATGATGGTACCTTAGCACCAATGCTATTTAAGCAGTGCTAAATGCTCATGGCTCCCCACTTCTGATATGTGCCACATTTCTTTTTCCCACAAGGAAAACATCCTTTCCCTTGCCTCCCATTGTTACTCCACTTGCCATATTGCCTCTAAAACTGGTATTAGTCAGGCCACTGTCTCCAGATCACTCCAGAATCTCCTTCCCAATCAACAAACCCCTCAGCTTGGTTGCCCTTCCAAGCTTTCTGCCACTGCCACACACTCCATCCTCACACAGATCACCACTGGAAAGGCTGCTAATGCTGTCCAGGTTACCAGGCACATCAACACCATCATCTTCAACCCAGTCTCCACCCAGACAGTCAGAAACATTCTGAAGAAACACTCATTCAAAGCTGTAACAAAGGAGAAGAAGCCACTGCTCAGCACAGTGCACAGAAAGAAGCAGTTGGCCTTTGCTTTGAAACACAGGGAGTGGACTGTGGAGGACTGGAAGAGGGTAATTTGGTCAGATGAGACCAAAATCAATAGGATTGGGTCAGATGGGGGGCAGTGGGTATGGAAACAGGTGGAGGAGGGGTTGATTGAAAGGGAAGTACAAGGAACAGTGAAATTTGGAGGTGGAAATATCATGGTATGGGGCTGTATGGGCTGGAATGGTGTGGGGGAGCTTGCAGAGGTTGAAGGCAGGATGGATGCTAACCAGTATGTGGACATGTTGGATGATCCCTTACTGCCAAGCTTGGGAGAATCTGGGATTGCTAAAGGAGAATGCATTTTTCAGCAAGACAATGACCCAAAGCACACCTCCAAAAAAGCCAGAGACTAGATGAAAGAGAACAATATCACTCTTCTGGACTGGTCTCCACAGTCCCCAGACCTGAATCCCATTGAACACCTCCGATGCAGCTTGGCAAGCATGAAACACCAGCAAAAGGAGTTTGGCAGATATGGGAGAGAGTTGCAGAGGTGTGGAGTAATATAGAACCAGAGGTGTGTCAGAACTTAATTGAAAGCATGCCTAGAAGAGTGGAAGCAGTGATAAAAGCCAAGGGAGGCCATACAAAGTACTAGAATGACCAGTTTCTATATTTCTTATACACACTCAAAAAGTGATTCAATGAATGGTCAAATTAAATTGTCTATATCTCCATGGATACTGAGCCTAATTACATAATTCTTTTATTAGTGTGTAGCCCAGATGTGATACTGTTATTATCTCTCTCACTATCTACCTTTATTTGTTTTTGTTTCTTAGTTATTTTATAAACAGTCAAAAAGCACCAAACATTGAATCACTTTTTGAGTCACTGTATAAGGCAAGTGACAGACAAGAGCAGAACTGGGCATTGGCACTACACTTGGTATTCTGGGCAGAATGAGTCATGGCGCATTGACGGATGGGAGTCTCACCCTACTTCACAGTCACCAGAGCACAACTGTTGTTGGCACTAGACATTGCAGAAGCGACCTACCTATTGCTGCCACCCTCAGCCTTTATGTCAACTATGGAATTGATCATGTGACGGGCCACAGAATTGCAGAAAAGATGGGCACAGATGGAAGCATTGAAAACAAAAGTCTATGAAGCATGGATCACAGCAGCGAAATGGTTTGAACACAAGCACCCCTCCATGGTCAAAAACTTCGATTTCCAGCATGGAGCATTGGTCTTGGTTCATAATACCATGATTGAAAAGTCACTCAACCAAAAAATGCAGCCATGATAGTGAGCCGTGTCAACGGCTTTGCTAATTTTGCGAAATCTTTTACGAATTGTCAGTAAAAGTTTACGAAGCCCAGAAATTGCTGGACTTCCTTTTTACACTTGGGTTTCGGCCACTCGGATACTGCTTTAACTTTTGCAGGATCCATGCGAATGGTGTCCTTTCCAATGATGACTCCGAGGAAATTGATTTCTTTTTTATCAAAGAAGCATTTCTCTGGTTTGAGCGAGAGTTTATGCTTTTCTAACTTTTCCAGTATTCGATTTACATGCTTAGTGTGCTCTTCTTGGTTTTTTGAGAACACCAAGATGTTGTCCATATAGATAACTACCCATCCTTCTGCTATTTCTACTCAAAAGATGTCGTTCATCATGGTTTGAAAAGTGGCCAGTGAATTTGTTAGACTGAAGAACATTACAAGCGGTTCGAATAGACCTCAGTTAGTTCTGAATGCAGCCTTCCATTCATCCCCTTCCTTTATTCGAACATTATTGTATCCCCAGCATATGTCCATTTTTGAAAAGACCTTGGCTTGGGATAATTGGTCTACTAGTTCTCCAATCAAGGGTAAAGGATATCGGTTCTTGACCGTCATTTCATTTAACTTCCTGTAATCCTGTACAGGTTGCAGTTTCCCATCCTTCTTCTTTACAAAGAAGAAGGGTGATGCCATAGGGGATTTACTAGCTTGGATTTGTCCAGAATTCAAGTTTTCTTTTAGAAATTCATCCAACTGTTGTTGCTCATCGCGATTTAAAGGATAGATTTTACAATCTACCAGAGTCGAGCCAGGGATTAATTCTATTGCATGGTCCCAGCGTCATCGTGGTGGGAGTTCATCGAAGGTCTCCTTTTCGAATACCTTTCGATGCTTTAAGTAATGGTGAGGAACCACTTCCTCCAATGTTTGTCTCTTTTCTTTTCCAGCTTGCTCTGCCACTATCTTTGTTGCAGTCAAGGTGAAAGCTCGTACTTGTAGCTCGGGTTCCCCGATGTGAACAGCTAGAAGACGTTCTCCTTCTTGTAAATGGTACGACACATCAATCTCATCCTCAGGTTCCTGTACAGAGGATGGTTTCCAGCAAGTACCGGGACACTGGTTAAATTCTAAGGACTTCTTTTTCCAATTGATGGTTGGATTGTGATGCTCCAACCAATCGTGTCCTAGGAAGAGATCGGTTTTGCTGAGTCTGGCTACCGCACAATCCATAATCTCTTTGTGGGACCCTATTCATAATTTAAATTGAACAAAGTATTCCACGCTCCCTGATCCGTTGCATGTTCCATCCACATTGTATACTGGGATTGGGCGTAGTAATTTCTTTTTATTCATTTGATGTTTTTCTACAAATTCTTCACTTATGCACGAAGCAGTACACCCAGAGTCCAGTAGCATGGTAATATTGGTGGACTGAAGCGTGTCCATAGTTGTCAGCGTTCCTTTTAAATCCAGCTCTTGTTTCCCTATTCCTTGTACCACTTTCTCTCTTAAGTGAACCAGGTTCCAAAGGGCATCGGCTTCTGACAGCGCGTTTAATTGTTTGACGAGCTTTCCATCTACTTCTTTCATTCATCTGGGTTCTACCCATTGCCTTAGGCATTCGATTGCCATTTGTTCTGGCTGTTGCCATATCTGTCTTAGTATCCAAGGGGTAGTCCAGGCTTTTAATCTTTTTTCTGGTTTCACGCTCATTTCCAAATTTCTTATATGGTGTATGTTCCCACTGCATTCATAAAGTAAATCATGCACGTCAATTGCAGAGTCTACTGGTACTAATACACCATTACAAGAATTTGAACTAGAGGCCAGTTGGACAGAGCGTTTGTCTACTGGCTGTCTCCAAAATCCGAGACCTCCTCGATTTTGGCACACCCTTCTGGGGTCGTTTCCCCATTATCTATTGCTCGGACTACTCGTTTTCCTTTCTCGCCTTGTGTGATTCTCTTCTTTTCCCAACATCTTTCCACAGTGTGTCCCTTCTTTCCACAGTTAATGCACTCGGGTATTGGTTTGTTTCCCTTTGGTTGAGGACACCTTCTACTGCTGTGTCCTTCTTTACCACAATTGTAACACCAATATTTACTGGGCATTTTTTTGTCTACGTCCATGGCGTTTGGGTCTCGACTGCCTGATGTGAAAGGAGCGGGTGCTTTGTATTGATATTGAGGGCGAGGGTTATTACTTGGGGTTTGTTCCCTGTATTCCTGCCGGGTTTTTGGGAATCCGTATGCCTCATTGGCTTTCCTATAAGCTCTGGCAAGTGCAGTTACTCGTGTCTGTATCTGAACAAGAGTTGAGTTTTCTGCAAGCCCTCCGTATCTGATCAAGTCCCTTCCTAGTGCTGGATTAAGATTACTCTGGAACTGCGAGATCAGAGCCTGATCATTCCAATCTGTAAGCGAGGTGAGGGAGTTGAATTTTATGATGTAGTCTTCGACTATCATCGTCCCTTGCCGTAACTTGAGTAGGGCCTCTATTGCCTTCTCTTTTGTTTCCGTTGACATAAAGAAGTCGTGCATTTGATTTTTGAAGTCGGCCCAATCCGTAAACGGAAACTGGTTGTTTAATGGCCGTCGCACCCATGCTCTGTTATCGTCTGTCGACTCTCCCTCGTTTAAACTGTTGCCAGTCAAGCTGTGAGCTCCATCCATTGTTATCTATTTTGTCCTGATATTCCTGGAGCGCTTCTTGAAGCGCTTTAAGCTTGACCCCACTCCAATCTGCAGCTCTGTCACCCTTTCCACCTTTCATTCGATACAGACATATGGAAATTTTTCATTTGACATCGGTTTCTCTTGCCAACATGAAATATGTTTCCATTTGCCACAACCATCCATCAACCGTTCGTGGATCCCCTTGATAATAATCGGGCATTTCTGCCTTTGTGAGGGGTCCCGGTTCTGGTCGAGAGCTTCGCTGGTACTCGTTTATTATTGCTACAAGAGCTTGCCCAGCACTGGTGATTGCTTGTTGTCTTTCTTCCTCTTGTCGGTGGATTTCGTTTTCTCATGCTGCCACTGCCGCAGCAGGTTGAGTATCCGGGAGTGGCTCCAGCGTATCAGAGTCCATCCAGTGGTTTCTCCACCCTAGCACCGCGTGGTAAGCTTGAGTAACCATGTCTACGGTTAATCGGAATGGTCCGGCTCTGAGGTGATAATGTCCCAGGCCTTCTCGATTTAAGCACTCGATGTGGAACCATCCCCTTGTGTTACTGTTATATTTTTCAATGTGTAACATATTTGGACGGGAGTAGGCCCTTCGAATGATAGTAGTGACATTTTCCTCCTGAAGGTTTTTGTCCCAGTTGCAGATTTCTTGCAACTGCGGGTAGGCCGGCCAAGCAAATTCATCCCAGTAATCCTTTTTTATTAACACCAGGTAACAATATCCTGGTTTATCTGGGTTTAATCCACTATCGGTCCAGGACATTTGTGGGTAGGGGTAAGGGAGCCAGGATTCTTTTTCGACATTCCTTCTCCACTGGTCGATCTGTCGTTTTTTATGGGCATCATTTGCCCCTTGAGGGTATTCCTCGGTTGATAACCAGTCCGCTGTGGTGGGAACTCCGCCATTCCAATGTGCTGTATCTCCCCCAGCGTTTATGACTTTGGCTTTACTTTCCCCGCCAGCTAGTGCTGCTGCTGCGTATGATCGCGCTGGTTGCACTACTGGCTTGGGTTGTACTACGGCCGGGTATGTTCGTCCGGCTGCTTGGTTGACTGCTTCTTGAACAGTTACTGTTGATCGTAAATCGACCCTTTTTATAGATGTGGTGGCGAGGGGTCGATTCCTTAATCGATGTTTAGATTTGGACTGTCCTCCAAAACGTACAGTCCAGGTGTAATGAGAAGTTTGGTGTAGTTCCACAAATTCGTCCCATGTATATTCAATGTCATCCCGTCGTACGGCAGATTCTTCAATGATATGACATCGACCTGGTCGAATACTATCCTGGATAGCGAAGACTACCGTATCGTCCCAAAGCTCTGGTTCCCAATTTATAATATCGTAAAGGGTGGGCCAGGCAGGCCAGTTGAATTTGTCATAGTATTCGGCTTTAAACAGGTACATATAACAGTACCCATTTTGTCTCCATTGATCCGGAGCGATTGGACTTTTTGCTACTGGTCCTGGTAAGTATGCCTTGACACGGGCACGCCATCCTAATAGCCTGGCCTTATGATCGTTCCAGGTGTCCTCCCCTATTTCGGATAGAAAATGATCGAGTCCGATTGGGAGTTTTATTAATGGTTCCGTGAGCAGGCATTCCGGTGTGGTAGGCAGGATTCACCCTGGTGGCTTTGTGATGAGTAAGGGATCATAGCGAATCCCTTTTCGGCGTTCCTCCTCTTCCTGCTCTCGTTTCCACTTGGCGTAGCGGGTTGCCCGTATATTGCCATTCATGGTGTGCATCCACGCATTCCAGTCTTCATGCGACATGGTCATTCCTTCATGTGCATATAGCTCCTCTACGTGGTGAGCGCACTGAAGTCGTTCAACTGCCACCCTGTATTTCCTAATTGCTTTGTCCCCATTGTTGATTAACATCAACCACTGATTATATTTGGACGAGACAAGAGCTAGCCAGATTGGGTTGGAGGTGTCGCCTTTATACTGCTCCTCCAGTAACATTATGAGAGTTTGGTACTCTCGCTCAGCCTTGCGCATGGCGTGCTCTGCTCGTAATACGGCTTTGCTTGCCGCTCATTCCGCCAGAAGGGCCTCCCATGCTTCCTTCTGTTCAAGCTCCTGCTGAGCTTCTCGTTCTCTGAGTAATTTTTGCACTTCTGCGCGTTCCCTCTTCTGCTCTGCTTTGTGGTATTGCCAGTATAGTCTGACGTGGTTGTCATATTGGCGTACGATGGTATCGCCGATGAAAGTTGGTGTCCTGGTTAGGACGGGTTCGCTGTTGTCGGCCCATTCCGCCTCGAAGATCTGTCCGATCTCCAAGAGTGTCGCTTGGGCATGTGGGAGGATGTGTTGAAAGTAGCAGTTCATCGTAGATGAGGGATGGTAGGTAGTTCCTGTAAAATAATCTTCAATCAAGTTCAGGCCCTCCACTGACACTTGATCCGTTCGTACAGCAGTCGAAAAATCCGCGCCTGTCGATGATGTCCCTTGGGAAACAAGGGAGTTACTGTCTGCAGTGTCGTGGGTCCACAGGCTATTAATTGGGCACACCCGGCACTTCACCTCGCTATCTTTGTGCCTAGTTATCAGTCCGAAATCAGGTAGGACTGCTAGTACAGGGAGTATGCAAGGAATTTGAGATCAGCCTTGATATGTGGCACCAATCAAATGTTTTTGCTCGTTCCTGAGCTTTTCCGCAATGCTAGTATACTATGCTCGGGGCGCATCTGTGGTCTCCTGCCTACGCTCTCCCGACACACTAGTATTCTCGTCTAGCACTGTTTGGTAGACAGACCCAACGGGTGTATTGAGGACGTCTCGTTTGATGCCCATTGACAGTATGTTTGTCATAGTCGATGTCGCCAACGGTTCCAGGATAATTGGATTACAACTGTCAAAGTGAAACTAGGCCTTCGATTGTCAGGAGCAACTACGAGCGACATGCTCGGTGCTGGACAGTACGAAGGGGTAGAGAAGAAAGTCTCTAGATTATGTCAGGACTGCCCTAGACACAACCTAAGCAACTCAAGTGGTGACTTGTTAAGTCAAAGACAATGCGATTGCTCAGTAGCTATGTATGTCTAGTGACAATAGACTATCTAGAGACTTAAGAGTCTCCTACTGTAAACTACGGCCCTTATATACCGCTCCCCTGGTCTGTGCGCAGACAGCGCGCAGCTAAAGTCCCTCAAGCCGGGATCAATGTGCAGCAGCTGATCTGCGCCCATCTAACCATTCGTGGAGAGTTCCTCCCACACCCAACTCCTGGGTTGTCCGCATGCGGCCTTGCTATTGTTCAAGCTTGTCGGCCGATTCCCATGCACGCCATACCGTTGACTTGGTACTCCTCGGCGTTCCCATGTCGCCCCTCAGGCGCTGTGCTGCTCATGATTCCTTTCATGGCATAGGCCCATCATTGGGCCGTGTTCCTTGTCGGCACTTGGTCTATCTCCATAGCTGATGCTGACCTAACCACCTTCCTAATAGGGACCACAGTTCACGTAGGCTATCCTCCTAGAGTCCCACTGCGTAATCTTGTTTGTAGATGTTTGAGCAAAGTAAAATAGATAAAAAGAAATGAAAAATATCCCCCAACTCCTCATGATCGTATCTTCGTAAGTGTCATTGATGTCGTTACTGTAAAGTTTAAAATAAGAGGTGTGCTCATAACACAAAGGGGGATCAGTGATAGGCAAGCACAGTGTGGTACTGGCAGTTACAGGGTCGACAAGCTCGTCGAAGATCATTCAGGCTTGAAGGGGGATCAGTGATAGGCAAGCACAGTCAAAGTTCAAAACTTGATCAGCTTCGAATCGGCATCTCGGCACCAACTGATGGTTGATCAAGCATATCAATCCTGGCTATTTTAAATGTGGCTGTGGGGCCACTATGCCCATACAAGTGATCCGCATCTGAATTGCAGCCCTGGCGCATCAAGAAAAGACAAATTTGGTCCCTGAAAAGTTTGTGACCATCGCCTTGCGATTCTAGCCTGTCCTTGCCTACGCCCATATTGGAACCAGCACGCCTTTTTGTTCCTAGGTCTTCCTTATACCATGCCATCGATTATCAGACCTGTAAATGGCCATTCAGGACCTGTCGAGGCAGGTTCGCTCCTCGAAAGACTGTCAAGCTCGTCTTTGCCCTTGCTAGCATCCAGAATCTCTAGTCGACCTACTTCCCCCGATGTAGATCCCGATCTGTCAATGCAGGACACCTCGGAAGGCGCTCTTTCTTGTTCCTCATACCTCAAACCTGAGCCAGGTTTATTCTGGGACCCCATGGGTCTGCCCAGCATACTGCAGGGGATTCCAGCGCTCGAGCAGTCGACTATGTTACTCTTGGAGTTGATTGGATATCATTTTGGGGAGTCGAACACTTGAACAAGTTATCTAAGCAATGGGATCGCATGTCACATTCAAGCTAGGGGAGGTCAAGAGCCCATGTTCTATGATAGGGGCGAGCCTTCATTTTTACAGGCACCTTTGGACTGTTTTCATGAAGATCAGTTCCACTTGGAGCTGTTAAATTGCTCCACTGATGCCAGAGACACTGATTCAAACTTTCATGCTTCGTTCACCCTCGGACAAGTCATATGGCGCATCGACCGCATAGCCGATGCAAGAGGATGGCACAGAGAAGTCCTACCGAATGGCCCATTCATCATCATAGCATGGGAAGTCATCAGTGGACGCGATGAACATTATGTTCTAATTGATAGATTCAGTTCCCTGCATCCTAGACCCATCTCAGCACACAGTTTAATCCCATATCAGTCTACGTGGCACGCAGTCAGGCTCCCCAGGAGTTTATCCCATCACCCCAGTCTACTGGCCCTACTTCAAATGCCACTAAGCCCATAAATGATTTCGACCACCTTTGATGCCGCATTGTTTAGCATAAAAGGCTGTACTAGGACCATCAGATACGATGGAGATGTCGGGTGGCAACTGTTTTCAAACGGTTTCAGTATTCGGTTTCATTCCTTTATTTTGGCCTTTGTTCCTGGCCCAATTCTTTGTTGCCTTCGGCAGTGTGGTATCCCAGAGGTATCCGACATACCCTTGCTTGACACTCCGGTTTTGGACTATTTTTATCTTTTATCCTTTATATATATATATCCTCCTGTCTTTGAAATAGAACAGAGAAGAATCACCCATTGTTCCCCTCTCCCTTGGCGTCTCATAGCTTGTCTGGGTAGTGTCTTGTGTTCTCACCTTGTCCTCGACTTGCCTTGTCTAGCTTCGTCTCATTTAGTCCCCCTCGTCTGCCACGCTCGCTGCTTTGTTCCCCTATTTGAATTCGCCTAGTCTTCAACTTGTCGCCTTGACTTTTGCCCTTGCCCTCTTCGATTTGACTTGCCTAGCCCTCATCTTGACCTCATCCTGCCATTATTCAGCCCCTACTTGCATTACTCGCCCTCGTCTTTGCCTTTTAGTCCAGTATAAGTCTGGTTCCCTGAAATGGCCTCGCATTTTGCAGTTTCGAGTTAGTTGTCACCTCAGCCACCCTCGAGCCCACTTTGGACAGCTTCAGTTGTTTTCCCTGAAGGAGTGCCCATGCACCTCAGTTGAAGAGGTTAGGTGTGTTGAGCTCAACGCTGCGCATCACCATTATTTCCATCATGGTGCCATAGGCTGTTGGCTGCAGGCACACAGTAAGTATGCCTTTCAACCATAGGGTGTACAAACCATGCAGACTGACCAGTGATGTGTAAGAGCAAGTCGCACAAGGCACATTGGTGGATGACAAATCCTCGTCCCCACAATGCACCATCCATTTTTCCTCTCCCAAGATCTGGATATGTACATAATATCTCAGATATAAGAGCATCCAAAGCTTGCGGATCACCTGGTCATCTGTGATCCTAGCCAATGTCGCATTTCTGTGCCATCATCCACCACTACAGTCTGAAAAACAGGGTGTCTGGGTGGTCGGATTCCATAATTGATCATTTGGTGACTGATAGTTCACACACATGCCTTAAATACACCTGTTGATGAGCATTGTTCCAAGCTAGGGGTGTATAGGAGTCATCCACAGGTCATACGAGCAACTCTGAGCAACTCCGCAATTTTCCACAGTAAGGAAAGCATCACCCATGACCACCAAGCAAGTTGCATCCCACACATGCCATCCAGACCCAGTGCCAGTCAGTTGTTTGCACCCGATATCATCACTCTATTGGCCGAGTCGCAGGAAAATTGTCAGCTGGTATAGCTTAGTTCACCAGAGAAGGGACCGTGCCATCAAGACATATCCACATTTGGATGATCTACATTCCATGATCCATCACCACGTCATCCATAGCAATGCACCAACACAGTGGAATAGGACCCTAGCGGACAAATAAAGCCATTGGCTGATGATCAGATATGATATAGACTAGTCAGGTCTGCAGAATATCAAGAACAGGGCCACATCAAGTCAGATGAACCCTGGAGTTGCTGCACATGGCAATCAGGCAGGTCTATTTCAATCCGACGAGTCTATTAGCATCCCATGCAGGGTCACAGTATTGGCTCTCACCATGGCACTCATATTCCACCATCACGTCCCTCAGCTAGCCCCATCGCATGAAGACCTTCAAGATGGATTTGGATATATGGTTGCGAGGTGAAAATTTTACAAGTATTACTTCATTATTTAGAGTAGGAAAAGGTATATAAAGTCCCTGTACAGTACAATAGAACAATTAAGATACCACAGTCGAGAATAGAGTTTCCCTTCAAGTTTCACTTCTAGTCATGTCCTCCTCAGCTCATTCACATCCTCACATCTTATTCTACTCCATGTCCCACATTTGCTGTCATTACACACTTGCATGCTATAGCATTATTTTCCATGAACTCTGCAGTTCCACACTGATACGCAGGTGGTGCGCCTAGTGCAGAGTCGAAACAGATGGGTACTAGCATTATCAAAGCAATCATCAAAGCATTCGAAGTCTCAATGGATTCTGGAAAGGATAGTGGTACTGGCAGTTCCAGGGTCGACAAGCTCATTGAAGATCATTCAGGCTCGAAGGAGGATCAGTGATAGGCAAGCACCGTCAAAGTTCAAAACTTGATCAGCTTTGAATCAGCATCTCAGCATCAATTGATGGTTGATCAAGCATATCGGTCCCAGCTATTTTTAATGTGGCTGTGGTGCCACTATGCCCATACAAGTGATCCATGTTTGAATTGCAGCCCTGGCACATCAAGAAATGACAAATTTGGTCCCTGAAAAGTTTGAGACCATTGTCTTGTGATTCTAGCCCATTCTTGCCTATGCCCACATTGGAACCAGCACGCCTTTTTGTTTCTACGTCTTCCTTGTACCATGCTGTCAATTATCAGACCCGTAAATGGCCATTCAGGACCTGTCAAGGCAGGTTCACTCCTTGAAAGACTGTCAAGCTCGTCTTTGCCCTTGTTAGCATCCAGGATCTCTAGTTGACCTACTTCCCCTGATATAGACCCCAATCTGTCAATGCAGGACACCTCAGAAGGCACCCTTTCTCATTCTTTGTACCTTGAACCTGAACCAGGTTTATTCTGGGACCCCTTGGGTCTGCCTGGCGTTCTGCAGGGTATTCCAGTGCTTGAGCAGTCAACCATGTTATTCTTGGAATCGATTGGATATCATTTTGGGGAGTTGAATACTCAAATGAGTTATCTAAGCAATGGGATCACATGTCACATTCGAGCTAGAGGAGGTCAAGAGCCCATGTTCTATGACAGGGACAAGCTGTCATTTTTACAGGCGCCTTTGGACCGTTTTCATGAGGATCAGTTCCACCTGGAGCTGTTAAATTGCTCCACTGATGCCAGAGACACCAATTCAAACCTTTGTGCTTCGTTCACCCTTGGACAAGTTGTATGGCGCATCAACCACATAGCTAATGCAAGAGGATGGCACAGAGAAGTCCTACTGAACAGCCCATTCATCATCATAGCACAGGAAGTCATCAGTGGACATGACAAACATTATGTTCTAATTGATAGATTCAGTTCCCTGCATCCTAGACCCATTTCGGTGCACAGTTTAATCCCCTATCAGTCTACCTGGCATGCAGTCAGGCTCCCCAGGAGTTTATCCCATCACCCAAGTGTACTGGCTCTACTTCAAATGCCACTAAGCCCATAAACAGTTTTGACTGCCTTCAATGCCACATCGCTTAGCATAAGAGGCTGTACTAGGACCGTCAGATATGGTGGAGATGTCAGGTGGTAACTGTTTTCAAATGGTTTCAGTATTTGGTTTCATTCCTTTATTTTGGCCTTTGTTCCTGGCCCAATTCTTTGTTGCCTTCAACAGTGTGGTATCCCAGAGGTATCCGACATACCCTTGCTTGACGCTCCGGTTTTGGACTATTTTTATCTTCCATCTTTTTATATATATATCCTCCTGTCTTTGAAATAAAATAGAGAAGAATCAGCCATTGTTCCCCTCTCCCTTGGCATCTCAGAGCTTGTCTGGGTAGCACCTTGTGTTTCCACTTTGTCCTCGACTTGTCTCACCTAGCCTTTGCCTTGATTAGCCTTGCCTTGCCTCGACTTGCCTTGTCTAGCTTCGTCTTGCTTAGTCTCTCTCATCTGCCACACTCGCCCTCCTTGCCACACTCATCGCTTTGTTCCCCTACTTGAATTTGCCTAGTCCTTGACTTGTCACCTTGACTATCGCCCTCGCCCTCTTCGATTTGACTTGCCTAGCCCTCATCTTGACTTCGTCCTGCTGTTATTCAGCCCCTACTTGCATTACTCGTCCTCGCCATAGTCCCTTTAATCCAGTATAAGTCTGGTTCCCTGAAACAGCCTTGTGTTTTGCAGTTTTGAGTTAGTTGTCACCTCAGCCACCCTCGAGCCCACTTCGGTCAGCCTAGGAACTCTAAGATGTTGTTCAAGGAAATTTACCATACTTACCACCTGTACTGAATTGAAGAAATCAATGACATCTCATTGCAAAAGATGCAAAACAGTATCTTGAGATTCAATCAGTAATGCATGCCTTACATGCGAGCTCAGCACCTCATAGGCAGCAGTGAGGTTATTTACGGGGTCTTGATCTATCGATGGGATGGGCAATACAATTGAGAGTAAAGCAAATGGCCGAGACAAGGCTGTTGTGTGTGGATAAGTTCCCAGACTAAAAAGTTTCCACTTCACCTAAAGCAGCATTCAAGGGTTCATTTCTTCCCCCCCATTCCTCTTCCTGCCATATGCCATCTTCTAGTCATGGAAGTTTGTGTGGACGCATGTATCTATGCATGGCCACCAACAGGAGAGGCACCTTGACACATCCTGCACACATGAGATGTCGGCCTCAACCCAGATGAGGCATTGATGACATTGGCTGAGTGCAGATATAATTCTTCTATGCTGGCTGGTGGGGGTGTTTGGGTGGGTGTTTACTTTCATTTGTTGGCAAAGTGCACATCCCTCAATCCATTCTTGGGTGTGTTTGTTCATTCCAGGCCACCAGTAGTTTTGTTTAAGTAATTCTAAAGTTTTGAATCATCCTGGGTGTCCAGATGTGGGTGATTCATGCATAAGCTTGATGAGTTGAGTGTGCAATCCATCTTGATCCAGTACATAGACTTTCCCTTGATAGTGTACAATGTGGTCAGTGTATCTCCAGTCTTGGAGCTTGGACTTTATCAGTGGTGTGCAATGATTCTGGATTACTTCAACTAATATTTGTCTGAAGTCATCCTTGGTCATGCCCTTTCGGAGTTTTTCAGCTAGGTCATTTGCAACAATTCTGATGAATCATTTGGAGGGTAGTATGGTGATCTCTTCAGGTGTGTCTTCAGTTCCTATGTGGTCTGGCTGTCAAGACAACACATTGGCATCAAACATTTCAGTACCTGGGACATGTTCAATTCATAGGTTGAATTCACTTAAGAATGAGGACCAGCATGTCTGGGGGTAAGTCATTGTGGGGTTCAATAGAAGGATAGGTTCTTGTGGTTGCAGTGAATGATAGTAGTATGTGGTGATCCATGAAGGAAGTGTTGCCAGGCTGCAAGCCCCATAACAATTGCCAATAATTCCCTGTCATAGATCTGGTAGTCTTGTTCCATTGTAGTCAAAGCATGGGAAATGAAACTGCAGGGGTGCAGGATTCCTGTTTTGTTGGCTTGCTTCAGGACTGCTCCTATTGCTTTATTTGATGTGTTGGTTTGCAGGATGAATGGCCAGGGGATATCTGGCATTTGAAGTACTGGGGCTGTCATGAATTGTCTCTTTAGATCTTTGAACACCTTTTGCCTATCTGGTGTCCACAGGAATGCTTCATCTTTCTTTGTGAGATCAGTGAGTGGTCATGCCAGCTCTGCAAAGTTTCTGATAAATCATCAATAGAAGTGTCCAAATCCTAAGAAGGATTGCACTTGCTCGACCATTGTCAGCATTGGCCAATCAGCTATTCCTGCTAATTTAATCAGATCCATTGTTATTTCTCCTGGTCTGATTATCATTCAGAGGAGTTTGATTTCTTGGGTACAAAACTTGCACTGTTTGAGTATGAATAGGTCATTGTCCTTTAGTTGGTTCAGAATGTGTTTTGTCCAAGATTCTAAGTTTTTGGTTGTTGTTCCACATATCAGAATATTGTCCATATAAATGATTAACCATCCTTCATTAATCATGGGTGGAAGTATTCATTCATCATTGTCTGAAAGGTAGATGGAAAGTTATACAGGCCAAAGAACATGACAGTTGGCTCATATAATCCTTTGTTAGTTATGAAGGCTGCCTTCCATTCACTGCCTTTCTTTATTTGAACATTGTTATACCCCCATCAAAGATCAAGTTTCATGAAGTATCAAGCACCCAAGAGTTTGGTCATTAGGTCCAAAATTAATGGTAATGGGTATGCATTTTTTACTGTCCATTCATTTAAATATTGGTAGTCTTGGCATGGTTGGAGCACTCCACTTTCTTTCTTTGCAATGAAGAAGAATGGTGATGCCTGAGGGGATTTTGATGGTCTAATGTATCCTTTGGCCAGTTTTTCAGTGATCCATTCATTGAGAGACAATTGTTCTTTTATTGATAGCAGGTAAATTTTGCTAACTTTCAGGGTAAATCCTGTTTTGAGATCTATTGCATGGTCCCATGTTCAACTGGTGGGGAACTGTTCTGAGGCTGTTTTTTCAAATGTAGATTTCCATTCCAGGTATTCATCCAGTAGAGCAGTTGTTGCAGCATCTTGGTGTAGTGCATGTTCCAGACTCTGTGATGTTGATGTCTTGACTCTGATCCAGTGTTTGTTGAGCTCCTGATCCAGGTCTTTATCTGTTTTATTGATTTTTTGTTCAGGGTGAAGTGGTTGAACTGGAGTGTTCATTCTTTCCAATTTATTGCCAGGTTATGTTTTTCTAACCAAGGGAGTCTGAGTATGAGTTTTTGGTCTCCTAGCTTAGTGATCAAAAAGTTTGTTTTGATTTGTTGATTTCCAATGTGGTATTGAATTTTGACTTTGTGTGTGATCATTCCATTGGAGTTTACTGTTCCATCAGCATTTTTGACTCATATTGGCCAGGCCAGCATTTCTTTGTTCATAGTTTTCATTATTGTGTCATCAATAAAGTTTCCTTCTGCCCCACAATCAATGAGGGCAGATGTTTCAGTGGGTAATTCAGGTGATTGGAGAGTTATTGATAATTGTTTGCTGTTATTTGATCATACTATTACAGAGTCAAGTGATAACTGTCCATAATTATTCTTGGAGGTTCCAACCACTTTCTGGTTCCTCTGCTTCAAAAACCCTCAGTTTCAAGGTCATTAAGGAGGCCATTTTGGTCCTCTTCATTGAGTGCAGTGATCATAGCATGAATCTTTTTGGCACTGTTATCTGTGATTGTTCTGGTGAATCTTACTGAAGGAGGTGGATTTTTGGCAGCATCTTTTTTCAGGCAGTTTGGGGATAAGTGACCAATGGTTCCACATCTGAAACACTTCCCAGAGCACATATATTCCCCTCATTCTTCTTCAGTTAGATGTCTTGTCATCATGGTGTTGACTGTTTTAGATCCCCCTGCCCTGTTGAACTGATGTCCTGGCTCAGTAGTTTTTCCCAATGCTTTCATCATTTCCCATGTTGCATTAAGCTGCTCAGCTTTTCTATAAGCATCTGTGATAGCTTTGAAGTTGCCTTGTCCTTCAAGGATTTTCACAGCAATGGTGGTTGGTAGCCCTCAGACAAAGGCCTGAATTTGGGCAGTGATTCCAGTTAGTCCAGAGGATCCAATAAGCATTCTAAATTTTCGGACATAGATCAGAACAGTGATCTCCCCTCTGACTTGTAAATTTGTAAGCTCATTTAGCACTCTGACAGCAGTGTTGACTTCTCCCCAATCTTCCAGGAATTGGGCAATGAATGTATTGTAGTTCTCCCATGTAAGCCCATCTTTCCTTTCTAGTTCTTCAGAAAACTATTTCTTTCCAGTCATCTAGCTCTTTTCTGTGGCACTGGAGGACATATCTTATTTTCTTTTCATGTTTCCCTTCATAATTATGAGTGTTTATTGCAAAGAAGTCACTAAACCAATTGATGAATGATCTGGCTTCAGTCTGATCTCCTGTGAAGATTTGTGCTGAAACTGGTTTGGTGTCTCCTTTCAGAGTGTTGGAAGTTTCAGAAGTGGTTGCAATCTGTTTTTTATTGGTTTCAAGTTCTGTTTTGGGTTTTGGGTTTCCTAGTTCATGTTCAATCTGTTTCTGTTCTAAAAAGGTAAACCACCTGGTTATACTCTCTTCAGTAAGAGTGTAATATGGATTGGTGTTGTCAAGGTTGAGTTCTTCCCACCAATGGGTTTCTTTTGGTCTTTCAAAGTATAGTTCTGGTTCTTCTTCTGGTTCTTTCTGTTTGTTTCTCCAATCAACCCAGAGTCTTCCAGGTAGTGCATGTTTGTCTCCTTTGGTGTAATCCCCTTCAAAGTATTCATCAGATACTGGGGTGTTCTTGTTGTTTCCTACTCCTCAAAATTCCCAATGTTTATGTAGTGTTGAGAAAAAGAGCTCCTGTCTTTCTAGGTAGTGTGTTCCTTTATAGAAAAGGAATCATTTGGTGGTCTCTCCTTGGAGAGTCTGGTTTCTGGTCATTTCGGATCAATATTGTCTGGCTAGTGATGATGCACTAAGTGGTTCAGTGAGTTCCAACTGTGTTAAGGTTGATGCCCTTGGTTTGTTTCTAAGTCAACAGAGATGAATAGAGTCTCAGTCTACTCCTAGTCAATGGACAGAGTTAACCTTCAGTGCTGTCCTAGACAGTGATGAAGGCAAGTTGGTCGATGAAGAAGACAAGAGCAATCAGATCATTCAGATGAGAGCAATACTTGACTAAGTTGGAACTAGGGAGCTACAGTACATGAGTGGGTTCATATATGGTTCAGAGAACAATGAGAAGACATAAAAGGAAGTGAAACAAACAGTGAAACAGGTAGATGAAAGACAGGCGCTCCTTGAACTCCGACCACCATCATCCCTTCCTCATCTGCCCTCTTGTTTTCGAATCCAGCCCTTCCCTCCCCATTGGCTGGTTGCTACGCTTACTGGCCATTCGCCTCAGGCCATCTGTTCATTTGTCCATCGACAGCAGCCATTTTACAGTCCCACATCGGGACACATGTTCTTTATCAATTTCATCAATCTGTCGACTATACCTCAGCTTCCTTCACAAGCTTTGAGATCTTGGGTCATTGCTTCACTTGGCGGTATTTCGCCCCAGTTGTGGGGTGTCAGCATGTCTACATAGGGAGTCTCCCCTGAATCGCAATCTTTTTTGTGCTAGTTCTCAGATCAAGGCAGCCGTTGGATCCCACTTCAGTTGATGTACGAAGGCGGTGGTTAATGAAGATGGTCGATACGGGCTCTCGTTCTGGTGCAGCCACTGATAGCAGCCGCTTTTTTGTGTTTTTCTTTTTCGCAGCGTATCAAGATGGCAGGGAATGCCGTAGCACTCTGGGAACATGTGGTAACCCAGTCCTGTCAACTTCATTCGACTTTGACCTTTTTTGGTTAGGCCGTGTTTGTGGGTATCACCTCGAGAAACCCTCACCTCGTTTTAACATAGCATCAAGAGCTATTTGGATTCGCTTCCAGAGCCGCTTAAGCAATGGCAGGTTTCAGTTTTCTTTTGGACTATAGATGGGGGTATGAATAGGCCTCTGTCAACATTTGTGAAAACATGCACACGTAAACTACTCATATGTGGATCGTAGGAGACATCATTACCGAAGGAAAGTATAGCTTAGTTAGGGCATGGTTCCCTAGTATATCCGGCAGCAAGTCTGTACGGTAGCTTAAGTAGCTTGTAGCTACCTGAGTTTCTCAATAGTATATTTCTATTCAGAAAAAAAAAAAAAAAAAAAAAAAAAGGTAGATGAAAGAAGTAATATAACTAGGGAAGTAAAACATAGTGATGAAGGTAAACAAAGTGAAGTTGTAACAGTTTCACTAATGAGGGGTTCTGACTCCTCATCTGAGTATTAATCAGATGAGGTTGACTGGTGAGAGGTGGGATGAGACAATTCAAAAGAGGCAGGGTGATCAATTGATTGGGAAGTAGGGGTTGAAGTAGCTACAACATCTTCTGGAAATAACAATTGGTGAGCTAGAAACAGGTCTAACTCAAGGCTTTCTTGGGTGCATTGAGCAATACTGATTGATTCTAGGCACCAACTGGCAGTTGTAAGCTCAGTTAAAAGGGAGTCTGGTGAACTGGGTGGCGAAGTTTCTGGTGATGGTGTGTCCAACTGCTCTTTTGGTGATTCTGGTACAGGATCAAGTGACTGAAGTTTTGCCTACTAGTTGAGGCAGTAGGGGGTTGTGCCCTTCTTATCAAAGTCAAGGGCCTAGTCAAAATAGGGGAAATTGTTCATGAACTGAGTCCACAATGCTGACCTCATGATCTTCTTCTTGGGGGCTCAGAAAGGGTTCTTCCTGAGCATAGGGTGGAAATGATGAAGGCTTTAGGGTATAGCCCAGAGTAGCTGGAGAATCCCAGCTTCAAAAGTAGAGAAAATCCCCTCATGGTGGGCTCCAAATTATATGATGCACAACATTGAGCTCAAAACACCAAACCTCTCCAACTGAGGTGCATGGGCACTCCTTCAGGGAAACAACTGAAGCTGACCAAAGTGGGCTCAAGGGTGGCTGAGGTGACAACAAATGCAAAACTGCAAAATGTGAGGTTGTTTCAGGGAGACAAGGATGAGATGAGGGCTAGATGAGGCAAATTGAAGGAGGTGAGGGTGATAATCAAAGTGACAAGATGAGGACTAGACAAATTCAAGTATGGGAGCAAGGTAACAAGTGTGGAAAGGAGGGTGAGTGTGGCTGATGAGGGGAAACTAAACAAATCAAAACTAGATGAGGCAAGTTGAGGAAAGGCAAGGCTAATCAAGACAAAGGCTAGGCAAGACAAGTTGAGGACAAGATGGGGACACAAGGCACTACCCAGAAAAACACTGAGATGCTGAGGGACAGGGGAACAATGGGTGATTTCTTCTCTGCTGTATTTTGAAGACAGGAGGAGGGATACTGCACAGTCAACAGCAATGGAAAACTGTGTCAGGAACAAGGGTCAAAATAAAGAAATTGAAACCAAATATTGAAACCATCCAAAATTAGTTACTACCTGACATCTCCTCCATGTCTGACAGTCCTATTACAGCCTTGATGCTGGGCAACATGATGTCAAAGGCAGTTGAAGCTGATCATGGGCTGGGTGGCATTTGAAGTAAAGCCAATACACTCAGGTGATGTGATAGATCCCTGGGGAGCCTGACTGTGTGCCAAGTAGACTGATAAGGAATTAAACCATGCACTGAAATGGGTCTAGGGTGCAGGGAACCAAATCTATTGATCAGAACATAATGTTTCTTGTGTCTGCTAACAACTTCTTGTGCTATGATGATAAATGGGCCATTTGGCAAGACTTCTCTGTGCCATCCACATGCATCAGCTATGCAGTTGATGTGCCTATATGACTTGTCCAAGGGTGAATGAAGCACAAAGGTTCAAATTGGTGTCCCTGGTATCAGTGGAACGATTTAATAGCTCCAGATGAAACTGATCCTCATGAAAATGGTCCAAGGGTGCCTGTAAAAATGATGGCTCATTCCTGTCATAGAACATGGGCTCTTGACCCCCCCTAGCTTGAATGTGACATGCAATTCCATTGCTTAGATAACTTGTCTGAGTGTTTGACTCCCCAAAATGATATCCAATCAACTCTGAGAATAACATGGCCAAGTGTTCAAGTGCTGGAATACCCTGTAGAATGCAGGGAAGACCCACAGGGTCCCAGAATAAACCTGGCTTGGGTTTGAGATATGAGGGACAAGAGTGCATGCTTTCTGAGGCATCCTGGATTGACATGTTGGGGTCTATATTGGGGGAAGCAGGTTGGCTAGAGATCCTGGATGCTAACAAGGGCAACAACAAGTTTGATAACCTTTTGAAGAGTGAACCCACTTTGACAGGTCCTGAATGACCATTTACTGGTTGGTTAATCAACAGTATAGTGCAAGGGAGGCCAACAAACCAAAAGGGGTGCAAATTCCAATGTGGGCATGGGCAAGAATGGGCTTCAATTGTGAGGCAGCAGTCACAACCTTTTCAGACACTGAATTTGTCTTTTCCTGATGTGCCAGGGCTGCAATTCAAAAGTGGATCACTTGTGTGAGCATGGCAGCACCACAGCAATGCTAAAAATAGCTGGAACCAATATGTTTGATCAACCATCAATTGATGCTGAGATGCTGATTCAAATGTGCTCACCTATCACTGATCTTCCTTCAGACCTGAATGATCTTCAATGAGCCTGTTGACCCAAGAACCACCAATACCACCTTTCCCTCCAGAGATCCTTCAAAACTTCAAATGCTTTGATTCTTGCTTCAATAATGCCAGTACCTGTCTGATTCAATTCCACCCTAGGTGTGCAACATGCATATCACTGCATTGAGTCTACATCAACTAATTCCATGCAGCTTTCTCCAGTCTTCTCTGCTCCCCTGGTTGAACTCCCCACCTCCTACATTTGTTCCTCAACATCCTGTATTGACAATAGGTCAAACAAAGATGAACTACCACCTTGTGGAGTACCCCAAGTTTATAACTTGGACCTCATTGCTGTCTGGCCCACTGAACCTACAGGAACATCCTATGGAGGGTTTGAATTCAAGTATTGGAGTTATGGCCCTGCCCACATCCTCAGCTTCAAGGCAATATTTTTGCAAGGGCACACCTGTTATGCATCCAGCAAGAAGGTACTGGGAAAATTATTAAATCAAGCTGAAGGTTGTGTGTTCACTTTATCAGGCATTTGATCATGACAACATGATCATTGACAAGGAGGTCATGTTACAGACAAACTAGCATCAGCTTCTCCCAGACAAAGGTTCAACACCTTCCTGCACATGCATCAAACATTCCTCTTTCAGATGTTTCCCCTTTTCAGTAGTTACTTGTTTCATCTCATGTTGTGTATGTGTTGTTTGTTCATCATTAATGCTCCACAGCTGTTGCAATCTGCAGCAGTCACATCTCACATCTCCATTGTTTGCACTTAGTAATCTGTAGTGCAACCCTGTATGTATAAACCCTAGTAGTGCTGAACTGGCTCCCCAGTTCAGCAATAGAAATCTATTGCTAGTCCACACTTGCCTGAGCTTTGCTCTTCAGTCAGCCCCTCCATCTTTGATGCCCAAGTGCACCTCTGCCTGCCTAGTGCACCCAGAGTCTGCCTTGCCTGTCTACTACCACCTGGAGCTGCCAACTTCACCACTGTGCATCACCCCACTCTACACACCACTACCATGCCCTGGCTTGACCCTAACACTGATTCTATACTTCTGAGTTGAGTGCAAAATTTGGGCTTTGAGAAGCATGCCTGTGGGTTGGAGGTGGACCAGTATCCATTGGGCTTGGCAGCATGGGTGAGTGGGGTGATGGTTGTGGGATTGGCAGTAGGGGCTTCTCTTTCTTTTCCTTTGCTTTTCTTGGTTTCCTTGTATGCTGTAATCAGGTCTTAAATTCACTGACAAGGGAATCTGATACAACAATTGGTGATGGTGGGGTGGGAGGTCTCTGGGTTTGGGTTTGTATAAACTCTTCAGGGATGACAGGGTCTGGCTGGTCAAAGTGAGGGGAATTGATAAATTCACTGATAAAGGGATCTCCTGTAAAGAGGTTCTCTTCAATGGGTAGTAGTCCATCTGTGTTGATGAGATAGAAGGATGATTGTCTGAGGGTGCTTCTATGGAACCTAGAGACTCTGATCTAGTGACTGAAGTGTAGCAGCTCCAGGTGAAATTGAATCCTTCAGTAGTTGTCTTGTACTTGGGTGAGCTGAGATGATTTCAGCAATATGTTAGGGTCAAGCCAGGGTGCAGTAGTGGTGTGCAGAGCAGGGTGATGCACAGTGGTGAAGTTGGCAGCTCCAGGTGGTAGTATATGGGCAAGGCAGACTCCAGGTGCACTAGGCAGGCAGAGGTGCACCTGGGCATCAAGGATGGAGGGGCTGACTGAAGAGCAAAGCTCAAGCAAGTGCATACTGGCAATAGAAATCTATTGCTGAACTGGGGGCCAGTCCAGCACTACTAGGGTTTATATATACAGGGTTGTGCTATGGATTACTAAGCACAAACAATGGAGATGTGAGATGTGACTGCTGCAGATTGCAACAGCTGTGGAGCATTAATGATGAACAGATAACACATACACAACATGAGATGAAACAAGTAACTACTGAAAAGGGGAAACATCTGAAAGAGGAATGTTTGACCCACATGCAGGAAGGTGTTGAACCTTCATCCAGGAGAACCCAATGCTAGCTTGTCCATAACAACTGCCCCTCACAAATGCTGATAACATCCTCTCCCCCCTTGACATCCCCATTCTCTTCACCCCTATCAATGACCCAGACACATCCCTCACACCAGATTTTCCAGACATGCCCCAAACACCAAACAACCCCCAATGTGACTGCATTCAAGCCCATTCTGTTAAAAACTAGCAATAGACTAGATAACTGACTACTGATGAAACACCAGTCAGATTCAGTTATAAACCCTCTTAGACAATGCTTAGACAATAGACTTTGATAATAGTGGTCTATTAAAGTAGCAATGTCTAATAACCAAATCAAGTGTATGGTTTTACCCATACATATATGCAAAAATAGGCTGTATGGTAGATCTATGATGGTTCCTACACTGAGGTGTGAGTTTAGGTGTCCACTATATCGCACTCCAGACATAATAATGATCTGGGGACAGTACATGAAGAAATATCAACAAAGTCAGCTAACTACTATTAAGCAAAGTTGAAGTATAGTATCATAGGTATGTGTTGGTGCATTTGTACATGTGTTAGGATGTTTGTGTGATGTGTTATCACCATTTTCAACACATTCACCCCATAATTTGACAAATGTCTAACACAACTGCCAACCTTGTTGTTGATCTCCCTACCCTAGTTGCCAATCTCACCATGCTCCAACAATTGACACTCATGATTCCCCCTCAAACTGTTACCTATGAGCAACACAATTGAGATACCACATGATTACAAGTAATCAAAAGACAATGGCAACTAGTCAGAAACAACTCAAAACAGCCATATTCCAAATCAATGAAATCCTGGATTGCATTCCTGTGCAACAGCATTGGTGCTTCTCAAGGTGAAGGTTTGATGCTCCATCTCAGCATCAGACTGTTCTATTTCTATTTACATTCACATCTTCATCTGTCATCCTATTTTGGTATGTGTTGTTTATGTGTTATTTGATCCACAGCTTTGAGTTGCCCCCTGCCATTAAATAGTTTTCTCTTTGTCCTCCACTTAGTAATCTGTAGCACAACCCTTTGTATAAATAGACAGATGCTGGACTGGACTCCCCAGTTCAGCAATAGATCTCTATTGCTTGTTCACACTTGCCTGAGCTTCACCTCTCAGTCAGCCCCTCCACCTTCAATGCCCAAGCACACCTCTGCCTGCCTTAGTGCACCCAGAGTCTACTTTGCCTGTCTACCTCTACTAGGAGCTGCTGACCTTCACTGTGACACATCACCTTGCTCATGTGCCACTACCATGCCCCAGCTTGACCCTAACAACAATCATTTGAGGAGCATGGGGGGGTTCAACTGGTTTCTGCAAAATCAAATGTGGGTGAAGGGAAGAATGGACTCCAATTTGCAAATGATGGTCCACAACCTCCCCAGGCACCAAACCCATCTTCTCCAGACAGAACACCCACATGGGCATGGCAGTGCCACAGCAATGCCTAAAATAGCCAGGACAAATATGTCTCATCAATCCATCACTGATGCCAAGATGCCAATTGGAAGCTGGTCAATCCTATTTGTGCATCATTGATCTTCATCAAGCCTGTTGATCTAAGAACTGCTAGCATAACTGTCCACACAGAAGGTCCTTCAAGACCTTGAAGTGCTTCAAATGCCTACAACTTATTTCAATGATGCCAGACTGATTTTGATTCCATCCTAGGTATTAGTGTTGCCACAGCTCAAGCCAATGTTTTTGCAAAAAGTGGGGCTACAGCTAAATTTCTGAACATATTTGAGGAGATCAATGGAGTACTGGCCCACTGGCTCAAGTTACAAATTGGCTTCATGAAAGCAATGCAGCTACAACAAAAATCTGGGTTTGCTGATGTGAAGTTTAAGTCACAAGAGATTACCCTGATGGTAGGGCTGTACAATATGTAACTTATGTAATCCTAAACAATAGGCAGCTGTGCATACATATGTAACTGTTGGTTACAGATTTGTTGTTGTCAGTCATAGCTGGTAATGAAGCATAAACAATCACTGAGACATTCATAAGTATTATATTTTGTGAAAAGATGACAACAGTATCATGACAGTTGGGAACTGAAGGATAATAGTTTTGGCATGGCATCTTCCTTCAGCAAAAGTGAAGAAAAAAAAAGGTATCAAGAAAATACATACCATTACATGTGGGCAATTATGCTATGGAGGAATGTGAGCAAATTCTCATGATCAGATGGAACTGAGTCAGAAGTGATTTGAGTCTTTAACTTGGCCACATATTTTTTTCCCTTGAAATTGTGAAAAGCATCTTTTAGTGCATCAGCAAAATATTTCCTTATCCAGAATGTTTCCATTGCAAGGAGGATGGTTGCTTTTGTGGTGTATCAGTTTAATTATTGCTGTGCAAAAGACAATATTACCAGCTAATACTTGGCAATGTATTTCCTTATCAGACATGAGTCAACATTGCACCAGGGGAAACAATCTATTCTCTCACATCCATTGGCATAAAGTTGTCCTGTATCTCTAGTCCAAATAATGACAGAAATGATTGCTGGTGATAACATAGCATGAAAATGCAAGATGTGTGTGGAACTTACATACCACCTGACAGAAAATGAATATTCATATATAATCTGGAATATGCTGACTTTTCACTCACAAACTGTAGATCATGGTATGAAACATCATAAGAATACAGTATGTGCATTTTCACTCACTTTCTGTAGATCATGGTATGAAACATCATAAGAATACAGTATGTGTATTTTCACTCACAACCTGTAGATCATGGTATAGAACATCATAAGAATACAGTATGTGCATTTCACTCACTTCCTGTAGATCATGGTATGAAACATCATAAGAATACAGTATGTGCATTTCACTCACTTCCTGTAGATCATGGTATGAAACATCATAAGAATACAGTATGTGCATTTTCACTCACTTTCTGTAGATCATGGTATGAAACATCATAAGAATACAGTATGTGCATTCCACTCACATTCTGTAGATCATGGTATGAAACATCATAAGAATACAGTATGTGCATTTTCACTCACTTCCTGTAGATCATGGTATGAAACATCATAAGAATACAGTATGTGCATTTTCACTCACTTCCTGTAGATCATGGTATGAAACATCATAAGAATACAGTATGTGCATTTTCACTCACTTCCTGTAGATCATGGTATGAAACATCATAAGAATACAGTATGTGCAGTTTCACTCACATTCTGTAGATCATGGTATGAAACATCATAAGAATACAGTATGTGCATTTTCACTCACATACTGTAGATCATGGTATGAAACATCATAAGAATACAGTATGTGCACTTTCACTCACATCCTGTAGATCATGGTGTGAGGCATCATAAGAATACAGTATGCGCATTTTCACTCACTTCCTGTAGATCATGGTATGAAACATCATAAGAATACAATATGCACATTTTCAAACACATTCTGTAGATCATGGTATGAAACATCATAAGAATACAGTATGTGCATTTTTGCTCACTTTCTGTAGATCATGGTATGTGTCAAGACGTAGCCTGATCACAACTGAAGGTTGGAGAAGAAAAGATGTATAGAGACTACCCTAGTTGTTGTGTAGGCAACACAGACAATCGTAAGGCTAAGGACTATGGCTCAGAGAGCCCTACTTATATACCTCTAGCCTCATGTCCCTTCCCATATATGGCTGCTTACCTAATAAAAGGAAAAGAAAAGAAAAGAAATCCTTTTGTAACAGGATTCTACGTTCTTAACATAACCCTCTCCTCAAGGATTCTGTCCCCAGAATCAAGCCGTTTGGTATCTCTCTCTCCCATTTTTCTTTGAGACAAAATGAAGCCCTGCTTCCTCTTGCACAGTCATCCCTGCTGATCCTATGCGTCTTGGTGCTTTTGATTTCTCAGCACATTACTGAGTCAACAAAAAAATTTGAATAGGTAATTTTTCTTTTTTCCGAGTCCGAGTTCTTTCGACCATCCCTTCGAGGTTACTCTTGCCACTTCGTACCCTCGTGGCATTCGTTCTCTTCAGGCTGTTCTTCTCTTGTGAGGATACTTGTGTCGTGACTTTCCTTACAAGGCTCTCTGCTACTTCGATCCCTCGTAGCACTCGCCCTTATTCAGTCATTTCACTCCTTTTATCCTCCCTTTACCCTTTCCTCAGGAAATGGCCTCCGGACATTTCTCAGGTAGAGTGCCCAGTACGGGTATCTACCTGAAAAAAAATTCCTATTTTTGCTGAAAATGTGGCTTTTAAGGTTGCCATCCTGTAGCCTGTTTGATCAAGCAGTTGGTCGTCTGCTAATCTATCCCCAAGTCCTAGATCCTTTTGACCCAGTGACTCTTCCTCGGTTGATTAAACTCTCGAACTTCTTCATCTAAGTTCCTTAGACAACCCTTTCCTCAAGGTCATCTTTCCATTGCCTAGATTTTCGGTGTCCCTATACCTAAATCTGGCATTCCTTTCCAGTTGCTAAATTTCTTTGTATAGCTCCAGACCAATATAACTATGCCTGTTCGTCAGCTCTGTTTCTTTGGCTTCGTAATAACCCTTTCCTCAGGGTTCTACCTTCATATAAGTGAACTCGACCCTCTGGGGAGCTCCACTTATTTTCCCAATGAGATTGTTGTGACCATCAACCTCTGAATGTATTTGTTCCACACCTCTCGACAAGTGGTGTGGAAGTTTGAAAAGCGAATACTCTATCATAGCCTGATTGCATCTTCTACGTATAGAGTGTGAGGTGTGTGTGAATTTTTCTTCACCCAGAATCCTAACTGGAGTGTCCCTGACACATATAGTGAGTAGGCCCTTGTCCCGGCGCCTCCCTTATCCCTTAATGGTATTCTTTTAACGTCATTCCCCTCTGACGATGCCAGTTTAACGTCATCCTTCTTCGACGTATTTAGATCATGTTAGCCATCATAGCTTCACTATGATGTTTCCAGAAAGAACCACGAGGAGGTCTGATCTTCGACAACGGTCGTCTTGTAAAGTTGCCGACCTTCTTTCCGATTGAACTTGTTCCCGATGGAATCGGGCGTATGCGGTGGCCCTGATGTTGCCGTTCTCCGCGTGTTTAATTCGGTTCCGCTCTTCCGCGGACAGGATGAGACCCCGGTGTCTCAACAAAGGTAGATCCGGGCCACCGCCAAACTGTTGGAGCAACACGAGGTTGCTCTTTGCTCCGAGGAGTGCCTCTCGTACCGGTGTGCCGGTACCGAATGTCTGGAGGCACTTGAGCAGTGCCTCGAATGCCGCGTCCTCCTTGCGCATCTTGCGCTCGATTTGGCATTGTCGACAGATCTTTTCCGCCTTCTCATGCTGTAAGGCCTTCCAGGCCTCCTCCTGCTCCCTGATGGAAGCTTGCTCGATCTTCCACGCCTCAATGCATGCTCTCCGCTCCTGTTGCCGCCGTTCCTTGATCATGCGCCAATATGTTTTGACGTGTGCGTCGTGTTGCACATGCCTGATGGGCGCGGTGATGGTGGTGATGGTGGCCTTTTTCATTTCCGCGGCCACGGCGACAACTTTCTTTGTGATGGCACGTCCGCGTGCCCACCCGATCTCAATGTGGAGGCAATCTCCACCAAGGACATCCCTGCATGGGGTAAAACGTATTTGAAAGTCAGATCCATCGGGACCTGGCTTTATGAAACCTAAAAAAAAAAACTTCTTCAATCTATTTCCGGCCCTCCACGGACAATAGATCTCTTCTTGCGGCTGTTTCCGCGAATCCAATGACGTTCCTCAGTTGAGGAAGATGCTGACGCTGCCTAAGAGAGGAAACGAGTTGACCTAGAAAGAGTGCCCGGCAATTCACTCGGGTGTCCTTGTGCCTAGTTATCTGTGCGCAGCTTAATTCGCACAGCTAGTACAGAGGGTATCCCAAGATTTAAATCTCTGCCTTGATACACTCAATCTAGATTGTCTTCACCCGTTCCCTGGGTTTTTCCGATCCTCGAGGTATCGCCTGCCCGGGTGTGCCTGCCTGCAACTACCACCAGCGCGCAACGATTCTTGTCCAAGAGGACTTTGTCGTCTAGCCCACTTGAGGGAGACCTCTATTCAGAGGGGCTATTAAGAGAGTCAGGCGTGCAGATGCAATGCCTGAGACAACGAGTTCTTGATGAGATAAAGCTGCACCAATGCTCTCAGCAAGTGCGATGGTGGTGAGAAAGATAAAAGTGTCTAACCCTAGTGTAGGGCTTCGACGAGCGTAAGACGATACGTTAACACGTGTAACGACGAGCAAGGGTATTGCTGCGTCGTGTTACGATGCCAACGGTCGGTTGATAAGCCTTACGATTATGTCAAGACGTAGCCTGATCACAACCGAAGGTTGGAGAAGAAAAGATGTATAGAGACTACCCTAGTTGTTGTGTAGGCAACACAGACAATCGTAAGGCTAAGGACTATGGCTCAGAGAGCCCTACTTATATACCTCTAGCCTCATGTCCCTTCCCATATATGGCTGCTTACCTAATAAAAGGAAAAGAAAAGAAAAGAAAAGAAATCCTTTTGTAACAGGATTCTACGTTCTTAACAGTATGAAACATCATAAGAATACAGTATGTGCATCTTCACTCACCCTCTGTCACAGGAGACAAAATAAAACTAATGAGTACCAATTGCTATGCCACTTACAGACTGGTTCAACAACTTTGATTAGCCTCCCTGCCAGAAAATGTGTGGTTATACTTACTCCCTGTTGATCAGATCAGATATTAGCACATATCAGACAGTAGCACTCACTCTCTACAGCATCTGTAAGTTTATGTATCAATGGAATATATCAACATAACTTGCCCACTATTGTCACATTGTCAATACGGAGGAGGAATGTTTGATATTACTTACATTTGTTACATTCTGTTTTTGCTGTAGAATTTGTTCAGTTCATTCATTTGATGATGTTTCTATTACTCACATCCTTCTAACAATAACTCTAACCATGCCATGAATATATATGCATCCCACTCACAATTGCAAATTGATGCTATTGATGTGTCATTTGTCATGTATCTATTGTAGGGGAAAAAATTGAAAGACCTACCCAGAAGAATGGAAAGGCACAGAAAACTTGGAAAAAGACTCTTGACAAGGTGAGTTCATTCTGAGCATTCAGAATATAGCTGTAATAATGTGTCAATAATATCAGACTCATGAATGAATTCCTTACAAAAGAGCTGTCTGAATACAGAGGTCCAGGTTATTCCTCTGTGTTGAGACAAAAAGTTGAAACATAATCTCATTGTCAATTGCATTAGCTGTTTTCTCTGTCAGTTGAGGACAGTCTTTATCAGCCTTGTCCATGTCTTATCCAGAATATCATTATCTAAAATAAAACAGGTTGTATACCACTCACCTTCCAACTGCACAAATGCCTTTGGAGGATTACTTGTATTCAAAACCTTAGGCAGGTAGACTTCCTGGAAATTCTTTTCAGCATTTTCTCTGGCTAATTTCCATGTGGTTTCTTGATCCATCCCATCAGGTAGTTTCACAAATTCTTGGACAACTTGAGCATCAAATTTTGTGAATACCACCACAAGAGGAACTACAAAATTCCTATCAAAATATTGGTTTAAATATAGATGGCATGACTTTCCTTTTCCAGTCCCTTTATTGAAGAACTGAAGTTCTGCAGGTGGCAAAGGGCGAGGACAATCCATGGGTACACAAAACCTATGAATATATACTTTCAGCTGGAATATGAAAATACCAAAATAAAGATACCAAATTGCATGTAATTGATCTTTCAAATCAGTTGCAGCAGATTTCTTCTCGATAAATTCCCAGACCTCCCCTATCTCCTCATCTGAACCTGCCTCGAAACCCCGTGAATCATGAAAGATGAAGTTACTATTGGGATATGTGATCTGGTGCTCAATATCATGTATGCCCCGCTAAATCCATTCTGCATCAATGGCACATACATCACACAACTTAGCCACTCACCTCTATCGTTGGCATCAGATGGGTGTGGGATGAGCTGGACGACATCTTCTTTCCGAGAAGCTTCTCGACGCGTGATAGTATGTTGCTCTTGGGTACGTTGGGCTCAATTATGTTGCCATCTTGATCGTATATGATAGGTTTTGTGCCCCGCGACACACCGCAAACCTTTTCGAGAATGGTTGTCTTTCCTGCATTTGCCCTTCCTATGACGAGAATGCGGAAGTAGGGGCAGGCGTATCGCTTTTGAAGCATGTCAGTGGTTTCTGTTTCCGCAGCTGTTGGCAAGGGTATATGAATCAGAATTCCGTGGCCATATGAGTTTGTCCAACTTACTCTTGGAACGGACATCTTGAGAACTTTCAGCGTTTTGCATAGTGCTGATATGAGATGGACTTCTGGCGACGGCGAAATCAGAGATAGCGCAGGTTACTGTCGTCACACTCGTGTCACAGTTTGGCTCATATGCTGACTAATGCTAGTCATGACCAGCTCGTCCACGACGCAGAACCTTGAATTCAAGAGGCTGTGACAATCGCCTCGTCTTTGTTATCTTGTCTAGAAACCGACAATAACAGCTGACTAGCAGGCATCGAGAATTTACCAACCGAAGTTCAATTTCTGCTCTCCGAGATTCGAGCACGCGTTACTCGAACTCGAATTCGAAAGGATTACGAGACGCTGCGCCTGCGGTAAGTGGCATGCTTTCCTGCCTGACTGCGCTGAACGCGTCTGCAGTGGTGCCAATTCGTGTTTTTCGACGTCTCGCAAGTCACAGACGCGCACGACATCCAGAACACGCCTCACATTTTCAAAGCCGCGCTCGAACTCTCGTGTCTCGTCTCCTCGTCCGCCGGCGTGCTCGTCGCAGACATCCATGGCTCCATTCACCTCCTCGACCCCCGGTCTGAACACATAACAAGCTGGGTGGCCCATTCCGCAGGACACGTTCCCCACATGGCCGAGCAGAACGGCATGCTCGTCACCATCGGCGAGGAGCCCAGCGCCCGTGGACCCATCCTCAAGATATTCGACCTCACCACCCGCGACCCAAAGCCGTCCTTGGGCCCAGCGCCGTCTCTCCTCCTTCGCTCCCTCAAACTCTCAAACCACCCCTTCCCCGTCTCTGCCACCGCACTCGCTCTCAACCTCGCCCACTTTGCCATCGGCTTTGCGGACGGCACGGTCTTGCTCTACAGACACCTCGATCAATCCCTCGCATCCTCATCCTCGCTCACCGCTCTGCCCAAAGTCCGCACGGTGCACGGGCCAGGCACACGAGGTGCCACCGCCAACGAACCCGTTACCGGCCTTGGCTTCAAACAACCCTCGGACGACTCTCCCAATGCTTTCCTCTTCATCGTCACCACCAGCCGTGTCCTCTGCTACCAAGTCTCGGGCAAAGGAAGTGGTGCTCCTGCGTCGATCGTCGACGAGATTGGCACAGGGTTGGGATGCGCAAGGATGGATTGGAAAGCGAGAGACATGGTCGTCTCGAGACCCGAAGCCATTTATCTTTGCGGGACAGAGGGAAGAGGAGCATGTTACGCATACGAGGGTACGGATGTGTCTTGCTCCCCTGTTTTACGACACGGCACCTAACGGTACGCAGGCCACAAATCTTCAATACATACCCACCGCCACTATATCGTCATCGTCTCTCCTCCATTCACTCCCACAGCGAACCCTGCCTCTGCCACAGTCCGGCACTTCGTCGCTTCCAATACAGCAGACCAACCCAAGGATGTCACCAAAGTTGTCATCTTCGACGTAGAAAATAAATGCGTTGCATACTCAGGCACGTTTCCACACGGCTTCCGGGACGTCATCTCGCAATAGGGCCGAGTTTACATCCTGACGAACGACGGGCAGTTCTTCATGTTCCAGGAAAAACCGACGCAAGAGAAGCTGGATATTCTCTACCGCAAGTCACTCTACCTTACTGCCCTTAGTCTCTCAATGACCCAAAACCTCGATGAGAGTACAGTTGCCGAGATCCACAGACAGTATGGCGACCACCTGTACGCCAAGGCCGACTATGATGGCGCAATCCAGCAGTACTTGCACACCATCGGACACGTCTAGGCAAGCTACGTCATACGGCGGTTCCTCGAATCACAGAGGATAAACAATCTGGTGACCTACCTTCAGGAACTCCATACGCAAGGGAGAGCCAACGTAGACCATACGACATTGCTGTTGAATACGCATACCAAGCTAAAGGATGTGGCACGGTTAGATGGGTTTATCAAGCTTGAGACGAAGTACCGAGTCGGACGAGATAGTGGCAGGCAGAGAGCTCCCGTTCGACTTGGAAACGGCAATCAGGGTGTGCAGGCAGGCAGGCTACTTTGATCATGCCTCCTACCTTGCCAAGAAGTATAATCGCCACGAGGATTATTTGAGCATCCAGATTGAGGATGCGCGCAATTATGGGGAGGCGTTGATGTATTGAGGATCTTGGTATCCGACGCGGTGCGTGCGAGTGATTTGAGGCATGGCTAGTCTAGAGAGTTGACAGGCGGAGCAGGCAGAAAGCAATTTGGCTCGCTACGGCCGGGCACTGCTCGATAATCTGCCGGTAGAGACGACGGAGCTGTTGATCGACCTGTGCACGACGACCGGGACTTTCTCGATTCTCCCACCTCGGCCGCGGCAGGGGCAGGGGCAGGGGCAACAGGAGAGGTTCTTGGAGACAACAGCAACAAGATTCCTGCGACGGAGTCATACCTTTCGTACTTGGGCCTGTCCTCTGGCCCTGGCTCTGGAACGGAGACTCTGCAGACAGCAACATCCGACCCAGCATCGCCTTCGACTATTAGAACAGCACGACAAGAGTTGAGCGTTATTGGTCGATCAGAATCGGTGTACGAACCCAGCACCGTTTCACAGTCTCGGCCTGAGACGCCATCGACCGTCGGTCCTGTCTCTCGCACACCTGTTGTTTCTCATGCTCGGGGGGCGACGATGGGATACCAGCTTCAGCAACCCTTGTCGCAGCAGCAGCAGCAGCCACCACCACCACCATTACCATCACTCTTGACGCCAGCACCAACACCAGCACCGAGAAAACTCATATCCCCACGACTCTACTTTGCTCATTTCGTTGACCACATGGAACAGTTCCTCGTCTTTCTTGAGACGGTCGCTGCTCGGCGGTGGGGCCAGACCGTCGACGAGGAAGGTGTCAAGGTCAAGGAGAGAATTTTACCTCAGTGTCTTTTCTCAGGGCATTCTGCGAGCATTGTCGTTTCTTGATGGTGGATTCAAGTTCCTTGCTTCTATCAACTTTGGAGCAGAGCGAGCGCCAGAGGATCATGACAAGTTCGCGGTTTTCTAGGCTCCTTGTTATACAGAAGGCGAGACGTCTTTGCGCCGGACGATCGATTCGTCGGATCGGGGAACGATCGGCCTACGCCGCGTATTGTACTCGATATTCTGGGAACAGACCTCGGAGCTTTTGATCTTTGTATCCCTCGGAGAGTGTGTCAAGCAGCATAACATGGGCAAGGTCTATTCTGGGTTGTATGAGTGTACTGGGCAAGACGGGATGCATTTCTTGAACAAGGTGCGTCATGAGTTCTCCCTGAGAGATAAACGAGCGAGTAATGCGCGTGA
This sequence comes from Amanita molliuscula, assembly GCA_023014405.1. Classification (NCBI taxonomy): domain Eukaryota; kingdom Fungi; phylum Basidiomycota; class Agaricomycetes; order Agaricales; family Amanitaceae; genus Amanita; species Amanita molliuscula. The sequence continues at coordinate 317,986 of JAEBUP010000057.1, forward strand.
CAGGTCCATTTCAACGCGCCTGTGAACCCACTCGAGCTGGAGATGTACCGCCAGATCAAGAATATGATTGGCGTCAATCCTACGTTCTACGAGTGTGGAAGCTGATACGACAATGGATCCGCTCTTGCTAAATCGTTTGATCTCTGCGTGAGTGTTCAACGATAACTTGCTGATGACGTGTCTGAGTATGTCGTAGCATGATTCGTGACAAGAAGCTTCTCGGCGTCTGTGGTGAAACTCAACTGGCCAACGCTAAACAGTCTATTGTGCACAACTTGGGAGAGCTCGTCTTTTTGAAGCAGCTCACGGATTCTGCTGTTTCGCGATGCGGTTTGTCCTCATGATTGTTCTGCTCTCCACGTTGACACAGCCTGTAACGGTGGCCTACGTGCGTCCTTGTCCTTCGATTGACCTGACTGTATGCTGACTTGAGAAGATCGTGTATCTGATTTACGAGGTGGCTATTGGCACGGACCAGCAGACAATTCAACTCGCGCTTATCATGATCGGCGCTATTTACGATGTCCAGGCCCTTGTCTTCATCATGCGACGCAAGTGGGATACTTTGATATCCCAATACCGAACCAGAACGTGCCGTACAGGAAGTGCTACGGAGGGCAGATGGTCACGAAGTGTGAAGTTAGGCAACAGCTTGAATAACGCTTTGGAATGGACTTGACAATGACAAGGGAACGATAAACACTGCAATTGACCGTGTGCTCTTGAGTCACATAGGGAGCCTCAACTCTGTGGCAATGGAGCAGACTTGTTGTATGACTCTTCTTGACACACACATTATTTCTCATCTATCTAGCACATCAATCACATTCCCTGCTTATGATAAATGAACTGTGATGTATGGGTCTTTCTGTTCGCTCTTCCTGTCAATTTATCCAAGCATACCCTATATCAAGGCAATCGTTTCGTTACCTTATTCAATGGAGACGCAGCTATATAGGACTTCATTACTTTCATATTGGCAATCGAGATCGAACAAGTGTAATGCCTAGATTAATAGCCAGTGCTAGCGCTATTACAGTTATTAGTCACATGTCAGTGACTTCCAAACTGCGGGAGCCAGACGCTGAAACAGAGACAGCCTTCCTACCAGTTTCTATCATCAGGCCCCATGTGCCAGTGGTTTGTCCGTCATCACATCCTATCCATCTATCACATCCACTTACCTCTTTGGTTCATACGCCAAAGGCACTGCACACCCAGACAGCGATGTCGACATTGCCATCTTTCATCCTGATCATTCCTGGGACAAGATTCGGCAAGACATTGGTGGGGTGCCATATGAGGGTATAAGCAGGTCGATCTCTCGGTGTGGCCGCCGGATGCATTTGTGGAAAAGATTAAGAAGTACTGGGTGTCGATTAACGTTGGAACTCAGAAGAGTAGTTCATGGCAGTCCTCTTCCACTGATCCCACACATCCGCCAGTGGCTCTACCAATCATGTTGTCTGACGAGGGGGAGCGAGAGACCGGTTCGACAAGTGGATTTGTTATGGCAAATACTCGGGCTTGAGGGAGAAGTACCAGCATAGTGGCATGAATATACTGTACACTGTTTTACTTTTTCTCGTACCCGTACTTCCCTTTGTACAATTGCACCTCATTATCGCATCCAATCATCTATAGGAGGATCAGTTCCCGCACCGCTCCAGTAGGAAAGAAACACATACATCTCCAGAACTCTTCTTTCGACAGAAGCAATAAACCTTGTCATCTTCATCTGCATCAACGTCTTCCATCTCGTATTTCTTCCGCTTCCGCTTCTTCTCCTCTGGAGGCAAAACCTGCCGCGAGAGACGGGACCGCTGATGCGTGTGCGTAGTCGTCCCTGGCGAGGCAGAGTGGATGGCCGTACACGACGAGGATTTATCGAACCTTATAAATCATCGGTACCTGATCGTGACCGGTGGCCCAGTCACACCTGCTGGGACCTGCTACTTCAAAATCGTGAGGCCGCTAGAACCAAGCCAGTTCCAACCTTTGACGACTCACCCTTCATGTAAAGAACCCAAGCGACGTCCGACTTTGTTGGGATGCGCTGCGTTTCTTTCACGGATCCGCTACCGACTCGCCTGATTTTCCAGATTTATCTTATTCCCTGGAATATTATCCGCCACCTTTTTGCTGTTTTCCGCTAGACTCTCCTGCCATCTTTCCTAAAGACAATAATGATCACCAGTTTCTTATCTTCTGTTGATAGTTCCTCGTTACGTATAGTGCTCAAATATTATCCGCCTTGCCAAGTAGATCCTCACTCAGGATCGTGGCCCTGCAGTACCCATCTCATTATATTCCTGCAATTCCAAACTTTCGAGTAATTTCAGCAAGGGACATACTGCTAGAAGCTGCAGCATCCTCTGGAAATTTTTCTGACAAGACTATACGTCTGCGATTTCGTGCTGAGGAAGAAAACATGAAAATAGGGCAGTGTTGAGCTTATTTAATCACTTACCCACTTCTACTCTTGGTATTAGTGAAAGACACGGAGTGACAAAAACTAGAAATTCCTTTTGGGTGTTTGAAGACAACGGTAGTTGGACATACGTGCCCCGGGTTAACGTTTTAAGTCCAGCTGAGCACGGCTTCCCGATGTTGTTGTTGTTGACGGTGATCGTGACTCTGCCAGTGAACTCGGACGTATTTGAATGTTGGCGATCGATGTCATCACCATGTGTGCTTTCAGAGACTGCGTACGAACCAAGAGAACCATTTTCTATGAATACCACAAATAGAAGGGGAGTGCTACTAGACTGGTAGACCAGTCTTGTGGCCATGCTCCAGTGCGTAATTTTGGGTATAGATATTCAATAATGTTCACCAGGCTGACTCTACTTTGGGTTAAAACTTGCCTCTTAACAGTTCAGGTGCTCATTATGTCTGAGTCCATCCGGCACTTCTACGATCTGTTCAGGTAGCGGCTCGCAACATGCCGAAGCGATTTCTTTGTCGAAGAAGCCATGCCAGTTATTCAATAGCTGTTAAACAATCGACTCTGAAATGGCGAATGGTCGAGCGCAAGAGGTCTAGTCAGGACGCATCAAGTGCCATCATCTTTTTGTTCATTTACAGTGCATGAAGCACAGACGAATCGTGCTGTCATCAGAACTTAATAGAAAGTTGGGAAGACACCTCCTTGCTGATGGAATAGGCCGAAGCACGTTCAGTCTTTCTTTACTCGTGAGACGTGAACAGTGTCGTATGCATGATATAAATATGCCAAATAAAGATAAAGTTGCCCGTATGACCACGAATGAGGGGCTCCAGCGCCAGTCAGTCGTAAATAGAATAATGAATAGATAACGTCACCTACAATGAATGTTCTATTGTTCAGTGGCGTTTGAACGTTGAAGGTTGTCAGCGCACTGGTAAAGATTCCCTATATGGGCATTTCCATAGTGTCGGTCATATTCATTATTCTCATGGTGATGGCTGTAATATTAAATCTGTCACCGGTTTGAGCTTCTTTGATGTTTGAAAAAGATGGTCGACTGCTCGGTCTCACCAGTCAAAATGATACTTTTCTCGGCATATACTTAAAGGGGCAGCGAATCGGTTTTGATGCATGTTAAGCGTATCGAACTGTGACATGTGACATACCACGTCTATTTTTATTTTATTTTAGTGGATATGTATTGGTCGAGCCGACCTATGTGTAGCGTACCCCTTTCTACTGGGGAGGACAAGGTAAACGTAACTATCTTGTACGTAGGAGACGAAGCCGGGTCTGGGGGTCCGGAGTACTTATATGTAGGGGGGCAGGATCTATCCCTGCACGCATATTATGACATACCACGTCTATAATGTGCGTTACTTTTTTCTGCCCTTTCTCGTACCCGTACTCCCCTTCGTCATGGATGGGCTACAAACAGAGCAATACCATTTCTCGGGTGTGGGCTGTTTGAGGCCAACACAGCTGAGATGGAACCACTCGAAGGGACAATTGCCCTCATTGTCGCATGCAATCATCTGTAGGATGATCAGTTCCTGCACCGCATCAAGTAGAAAAAGAAACACATACGTCTCCAAAACTCTTCTTTCGACAGAAGCAATAAATCTTGTCGTCTTCTTCTGCATCAATGTCTTCCATCTCTTCCGTATTTTCTTCTGCTTCCGCTTCTTCTTCCGACTCTTCTGGAGGCAAAACCTGGCGCGAGAGCCGGGACCGCTGATGCGTGTGCGTATGCAGCGCAGCGGCAGTCGTCGCCGGCGAGGCAGAGCGGCGGCGTGAGCCCGATGGCGTGCCGGTACCGCTGGCAGCACCAGAGGCAGTCGTGAGCTTTTAGGGTTGATAAGAGTTCCTAGGGTTGTCCCAGGGTTGCAAAAAAGGCCTATCTCCTAATTTAGGGTTAAGCATTCTGGCTAGCTGGCAGGGGTGAGTGCTCAGACCAGCATACTCACCCAGCCTCACACCATTATAGCCAAATCATGCCTACAGAGCCATGGCATGGATGTTGGATGTTGTTGGAGCAATTGAAGGGTGTAGTCATCCTGGACACACCCAGAGCATGCATACAGAGTCATGACATGGGTGCTGAAGTGCTCAATGTACATGGTACAGACTCTACAAGGTTAAATCAGATAATTGAGACTGAAATACAATACCTAAATGTGACCAGCACCTTACCCAGCCTGGCTAGAGTTCACAAAGACAGTGCATCTGGCTAAGCCAGACAAGTTGAATGGACACAAGGGCTCTGTGAAAATAAGACAGGCGCATCTGGCTAGGCCAGACAAGTTGAGTAGGTCGGTCAGCTATGTATTTCATTTTCAAAGTCTGTGTGTCTATTTAACTTATCTGGCTTAGCTGGATGCTGCCTTTGCCTGCAAATCCACATTTGGCACCAGATTAGTATATTGGTACACAAAGACAGGTGCAGCTGGCTAGGCCAGACAAGTTGAATAGACACACAGACTTTGAAAATGAAATATGTAGCTGACCCACCTACTCAACTTGTCCAGCCTAGTCGGATGCACTGTCTTTGTGCACTAATATACTAATCTGGTGCCAAATGCCTACGCCAGACAAGTTAAGTAAGTGAAGCTAGTTTCAAAGTCTGTTTCCATTCAACTTGTCTGGCCTAGTCAGATCCATTTGGCACCAGATTAGTATATTAGTGTGCAAAGACAGGTGCATCCGGCTAGGCTGGACAAGTTGAGTAGTAGGTCAGCTGCATATTTCATTTTCAAAGTCTGTGTGTCTATTCAACCTGTCTGGCCAAGCCAGAGGCACTGTCTTTGCCTGCAAATCCACATTTGGCACCAGATTAGTATACAAAGACAGATGCATCCAGCTATGCCAGACAAGTTGAGTGGGTAGGTCTGTGCCCCAGCTGGATGCACTGTCCTTTCCTGCTGATGTTGACATGCCACTATTTTTCTCTCCACTCTCTGTCCGGCCTAGCCGGATACACAGTCTTTACCTGCTAATGGTGACATTAAGTATCTTGCCTCAGACATGTTTTTGGCCCTAAATTGATGAATTACTGGCTGCCCACAATGCACCTTAAAATGTTTTAAAAAAGGTTGTGCATGAGCATCATTGTATCCATTCTACTTGTCCGGCCCAGCCGGATGCACTGTCTTGTGTGCTAATCTGGTTCCAGATTAGTATGCATATCATCATTAGGCTAGCCAGCTTTGTGGATTGCTTAGTGTTGGCAGAGGATCCATTGTCCTTTTGGTTGAACTATCTGCTCAATATCTTGCCTCAGACATGTTTTTGGCCCTAAATTGATGAATTACTGGCTGCCCACAATGCACCTTAAAATGTTTTAAAAAAGGTTGTGCATGAGCATCATTGTATCCATTCTACTTGTCCGGCCCAGCCGGACGCACTGTCTTGTGTGCTAATCTGGTTCCAGATTAGTAGGCATATCATCATTAGGCTAGCCAGCTTTGTGGATTGCTTAGTGTTGGCAGAGGATCCATTGTCCTTTTGGTTGAACTATCTGCTCAAATTATCTCAGAGTTTTAGGCAATTTCTACGATTAGATATAGTGATTGTTTAAAAAAACTGGCTATAGCCATTGACATCACTAATTAGTGCACAAAGACAGTGCATCCGGCTAGGCCGGACAGGTTGAGTAGGTTGGTCAGCTATGTATTTCATTTTCAAAGTCTATGTGTCTATTCAACTTGTCTGTCCAAGCTGCATGCACTATCTTTGCCTGAAAATCCACATTTGGTACCAGGTCAGTATATTGGTACACAAAGACAGGTGCAGCCAGCTACACCAGACAAGTTGAATAGACACACAGACTTTGAAAATGAAATGCATAGCTGACCAACCCACTCAACTTGTCCGGCCTAGCCGGATGCGCTGTCTTTGTGCACTAATATACTAATCTGGTGCCAAATGCCTAGGCAACAAGTTAAGTGAAGCTAGTTTCAAAGTCTGTTTCCATTCAACTTGTCCGGCCTAGCCGGATATAAGTAAGTGCAGCTAGGGATTCCATTTTCAAAATCTTTGTGTCCATTCAACTTGGCTGGAAATGGAACAGCAATTCTTATTCACAACATTCTTTTAACATCTCAAGGTGGGTTTTAGGCGGCAACAACATTCCTTCATCAATTCAGGTATGTGACTGAGGAGACATAGGGCATCCAGCCAAGCTGGACAAACATGGAAGAGATGGGCAATGGTATTTTAAAAGTCATGTCTGGTATCTGCATTCAGTCCCCATTGCCATCCCCATCTGAGCTTTCTTCCTCTTCTTCCTGCCTTTCCAACACATTAAGAGGCACAAATTGTGGATGTGTATCTTTCCGCTTGGGATTCCAAACCACTCGAGGAGCATGAGTTACTGCTGCACCAACTGGGAAGCCTTTTAGGTCATCAGCAGCTTTGTAAATCCATACACGATCTGCTTGGGCTGCAGGTGCCCATGCCAACTTGTTGAATTCATCCTTGACAGCCCTGCGCACAGCTCTAATGTTATTTGGATGAATGGAATGCATAAGCTCTGTCCAATCATTATAATAGTGCATCCGGGTGTATTGCTGATGAGAATGTGGCAGCACATGTGTCGGTGGGGGAAAGAGGTTGTCAAAAGCTAATGTCCAACCTTCATCATCGACACGCTTCAGAAAGACGACTCGAAAGATTTTTGCCAAATTTGGATCCTGCAGGTTTTCCACTGTAATGTCCACACGATCAGAGGGATGCAAGTGACAGTAACTGTCTTCTTGTGCAAGTGCAGATGTGCCCATGGGGTTGCCAATCTTCTGAATGACATCAGAAGCAAATTGCTTCCAAATCTCCAGTGCCTTCTGAGCAACATTAGTGTCTTCATCATCAGACAACGGTGCATGCATCTGCTCCACATCTGGACCCCATTCAACCTGCCTTGGTTGGACGATAGGTATATCATCCAACATTGCAAAGGACTCTGGTATCACTTCGTCCTCAGCAGGAGCACGTACCCTAGACATTTTGCGTGGAATTACAAATCGTTTTGGAGGCCGTGTTGGCTCAGTCTTGATCCTGAAAATGGGATCAATCTCACGTCGCAAATCTTGCAGTGATTTTGCAAAGATATGCTTGAAGGCTACTTCAGGCAAGTGGCGATTTGGCTGTGCCATGAGACGTGCACAATTTGACATTGGAGGGAAGGTCATCCTCCTCAGGAACATCATTCCTCCAGGACAGAAAGGTGTGCCTTCCTCTTCATCCTCCTCATCCTCCTCAAACCCAAATAGAAGCCTGGCATCGTGGTCCAAATCATATGTAAGTGGAAGGGCCATTCGCGCTACAGCACAGCCTGATTGGTCAGAAGGAGGCCGATTATGAAGACCATTGATGAGCCAAATGAGGGCTGCATAGGTATTGAGTGTACTTGGACTGCTGCAAACAGCAGGAGCGAGGGAATTAAGGTGACAGAGGATGATTTGTGCTGCTTCAAGTCGGATAATCCTGACATTCCTGTCATTGTTTAATGAGTGTATCATTACAGTAGCATGCCCACATACCACCATAGTTCTCGTGGAAAGACGAGAACTGTATTCCGAAACAAGTTTATTGGAAAGCAGCAAAGCACTTCAGTTGTGTTTGCAATGGGGACACGAACCTCCAGCCGAGCAGCAACATCATTTTTCTTGCGTGCCTCCTCATAAACTGCAAGGAGGCGCTGTGTGTAAGATGGAGTTCCTGCTCGTCTGTCCATTGCATTCCTGGCAGTCAAAAATTTTGCAAAATGGTGGCCATCTGGGTGATATGTGATGGATTTGTCTGTTGTATATGCCTGCATATACGCCACTTCAAATGGTCCTGCTGCCTTGGAAAAATGAGCCTGGAAGCCTGCCACGTCTGTAAGATGCTGCGAAATATCCTGCTCAAAGTGGTTTCTCCTTCTGGAAATTCTATCGATTTGCTCATCTGGAAGCTGCAATATTTCGCGCATGATGGGTGTATAGCAGTCTGCCCTCCATACAACAGCCCTACCCTTGATTATAAGTTCTATGGCCACATCAATGAACCAGTCGCCATCTAATTCCTGATCAGGGTATATAAACTTGCTTAAAATATTGTTCAAAGCTTCTTCGCTCCCATCAGCTGAGTGTAGTGGGTGTTCCGTTGCATTTTTGATCCCACGTATCTCTGTGCCAAAGACAATGTTTTCCCCCCAGCCAACAGTATTCATATTTTCCTTTAGCGCATTTGCAAACCAATATATGTCATCAGCCGAAACAACACGAGTAGTCTCTGTAAAGCCCCCTCGTGGATTTGATGCACGGAATGTTTCTGAAACGTAAGAAGGGGGCCAGTCATGAACTGTGGTGGGAGCAACCCTCTGAATGGCTGGACGGATTCCAGTATTGTAGAAAGTCGCCGATTCCTCAGGCGTCAAGGCAGAGCTAGTTCGTTCTGTGTTCTTTAGACCTGGGAAAAACACGCGGATTTGATGATGCTCATCTACACGTGCAAGCAGAGTATTTGGGACTGTAGATGGGTCCAACATGACATCCTACAATTTGTAAATGTGAACAATTGATTGGTTGTGAGTAAGAATTATAAGACAAATCACCTGGCCATTGATTCTGAAAGTTGTCTTGACCTTAACCCGTGCTGTGAGTGCACGTGAAGCAGAAGGTCTAGGATACACAAAAATGGCAGATTTGACTGTGATTGTTGAACTAAAGCCAATCACTGAGTCATAGTCCCGTCGTATGTATGGCAGCGGAGTGTCATTCTTTGCCCGATTATGGAGTGCTTCAATCCTTGCTTGTTCATTGGCCACACTGTCATAGCCTGTGAGCGCCCACTCTGCTGCTTGAAATGCTGGCAGTGGTTCATGAGCAACAGGAACTCTGGCCATAATGTTCTGATGCCGTTGTACCCATTGAGCTGCAGAGAGATCGATAAAGTCACCATGTGTGCCACAGTCCATGGTAAGGAGATATGGGGGAAGGGGGATGGAGTTGATATTGCCACTTGCTAGGCCATTATATACAGGAGGATATCTATTTATATAGGAACAAAATCAGGATCAGTGAGATAATCAGCAGACGGATCAGCCGGAAGATCAGCCGGAGATGTGGAGAAGCACATTGTATTTATAAAAGTCGGCAAAAGCAAGAATGGATACTGCAATTTCCATAACAAGGAAGGGATTCGTGCTCAAAATCAGTTGATTGCTAAATGCTATCAACATCTGTGACATTGAAAACAATTGTGCATGGCCCCTCCTGGGTTCATGGATGTTCATGACTATCTAAGCTGCCTACTTTGTAAACTACTTAGAGTAGACATGGAAATGCCAGGTAGGAAGGTGATTCATGCTCAAAATCAGTTGATTGCTTAAATGCTGTCAATGTATGCGACGTTAAAAAAAAAATCGTGCATGACCCCTCCTGGGTTCATGGATGTTCATGACTATCTAAGCTACCTACTTTGTAAGCTACTTGGCCAGGGGACCACGCGATCCTCGTTTGGCCGAGCACATGCATTCCTGCAGCGCTCAGGCATTGGGAGGTGGTGGACCGAAGGCAAGCAGCTGTGTGTTTGGCTGCACGTAGTTGAGTCCAAACAAGCGGAGTTTCAACATTATCCCACGGTCGATGCCTATGCAAGCCGGACAGTAATCTATGACGGTCTGTATTGGACAAAAATAAAGGAAAAAGAATTTGGGTGTGCACAATGACAATTGTGATATATGATATATGCATGACCATGGCTGTGTAATGCATGGACGGCCTGTGTACGCACCTCGCCAGACCATTATAAAATAGTCCCAATGAACAACAACCATCATGTCGTGTAAAACCCATATCACTTGCTTTGTCTGCCTTCCACCACCCTCTGTGCCCTCTGTCCACCTTTTGAACAGCCTAACCTCGGCACCAACAACAGCAACAGCATATCACCGGATAATCAAGCCTCCCACTTACATTCCTCAAACACTTGTCCAGCCTAGCTGGATGCTCATGCATGACTTGTTTTAAACATTTTAAGGTGTGTTGTGGACAGCTAGACCATTAATTCATCAATTAATACAGAGTTTATAGATATATAGGTATAACAGAGAACCATTTTTCTTTCAATGTAAGTATACCATTTGATAGCTTATATATCATATATGTCAGCCCTGAAACAGCTAAGAAATTGGTGGTCTAGTTCATGAGATATGAGCAGAATAATGTTTAAGCCATAGTCTAGAGACCTTCCTTATTTGGTGATGTGCACTGCCACCAAAAGTTACTTGCATTTTCTGTGGCTATGCAACCTTCCTGCCAGCTGGAAGAGGTCACAGCCACATACAAAAATGGCCATAGTGGCTATGCACCCTTCCTGCCAGCTGGAAGAGGCCACAGCCACATACAAAAATGGCCATAGTGGCTGTGCACCCTTCCTGCCAGCTGGAAGAGGTCACAGCCACATACAAAATGGCCATAGTGGCTATGCACCCTTCCTGCCAGCTGGAAGAGGTCACAGCCACATGCAAAAATCTTCCTGCCAGCTGGAAAAGGTCACAGCCACATACAAAAATGGCCATAGTGGCTATGCACCCTTCCTGCCAGCTGGAAGAGGTCACAGCCACATACAAAAATGGCCATAGTGGCTGTGCACCTTTCCTGCCAGCTGGAAGAGGTCACAGCCACATACAAAAATGGTCATAGTGGCTGTGCACCTTTCCTGCCAGCTGGAAGAGGCCACAGCCACATACAAAAATGGCTATAGTGGCTGTGCAACCTTCCTGCCAGCTGGAAGAGGTCACAGCCACATACAAAAATGGCCATAGTGGCTATGCACCCTTCCTGCCAGCTGGAAGAGGTCACAGCCACATACAAAAATGGCCATAGTGGCTATGCACCTTTCCTGCCAGCTGGAAGAGGTCACAGCCACATACAAAAATGGCCATTAATACAGAGTTTATAGATATATAGGTATAACAGAGAACCATTTTTCTTTCAATGTAAGTATACCATTTGATAGCTTATATATCATATATGTCAGCCCTGAAACAGCTAAGAAATTGGTGGTCTAGTTCATGAGATATGAGCAGAATAATGTTTAAGCCATAGTCTAGAGACCTTCCTTATTTGGTGATGTGCACTGCCACCAAAAGTTACTTGCATTTTCTGTGGCTATGCAACCTTCCTGCCAGCTGGAAGAGGTCACAGCCACATACAAAAATGGCCATAGTGGCTATGCACCCTTCCTGCCAGCTGGAAGAGGTCACAGCCACATACAAAAATGGCCATAGTGGCTATGCACCCTTCCTGCCAGCTGGAAGAGGCCACAGCCACATACAAAAATGGCCATAGTGGCTGTGCACCCTTCCTGCCAGCTGGAAGAGGTCACAGCCACATACAAAATGGCCATAGTGGCTATGCACCCTTCCTGCCAGCTGGAAGAGGTCACAGCCACATACAAAAATCTTCCTGCCAGCTGGAAAAGGTCACAGCCACATACAAAAATGGCCATAGTGGCTATGCACCCTTCCTGCCAGCTGGAAGAGGCCACAGCCACATACAAAAATGGCCATAGTGGCTGTGCACCCTTCCTGCCAGCTGGAAGAGGTCACAGCCACATACAAAATGGCCATAGTGGCTATGCACCCTTCCTGCCAGCTGGAAGAGGTCACAGCCACATACAAAAATCTTCCTGCCAGCTGGAAAAGGTCACAGCCACATACAAAAATGGCCATAGTGGCTATGCACCCTTCCTGCCAGCTGGAAGAGGTCACAGCCACATACAAAAATGGCCATAGTGGCTGTGCACCTTTCCTGCCAGCTGGAAGAGGTCACAGCCACATACAAAAATGGTCATAGTGGCTGTGCACCTTTCCTGCCAGCTGGAAGAGGCCACAGCCACATACAAAAATGGCTATAGTGGCTGTGCAACCTTCCTGCCAGCTGGAAGAGGTCACAGCCACATACAAAAATGGCCATAGTGGCTATGCACCTTTCCTGCCAGCTGGAAGAGGTCACAGCCACATACAAAAATGGCCATAGTGGCTATGCACCCTTCCTGCCAGCTGGAAGAGGTCACAGCCACATACAAAAATGGCCATAGTGGCTGTGCACCTTTCCTGCCAGCTGGAAGAGGCCACAGCCACATACAAAAATGGCTATAGTGGCTGTGCACCCTTCCTGCCAGCTGGAAGAGGCCACAGCCACATACAAAAATGGCTATAGTGGCTGTGCACCCTTCCTGCTAGCAAACAAAGAATTTCTACTCTCACTCAAGTTAACAATGGACTTAGATGAAATATATTTTAATCTTGATGGAAATACTAGGAATATTTATATGACTGTGTGTGCCTAGTCAGAAAACTCTGTATCCTGCTTCACATTACTTGGCAGAAATAGAATTGCTCAGTTAGCAATAGTAATACTGGTGGTTAGATAGCAGATAGGATACATATATCAAACACTGCCAAGAAACAGATGCATCTAGGCATTGGAATGGGTATACCCATGTGGTGTTGAGGGTGGAGAGGGTGCAGTGATGGTACAGAGAGGGTGGCAAGGGTGCAGCAATCACAGGGTGGTGACTGTGCAGCAATGGCAGTAAGGGGGCAGAGGGGGGGGGGCAGCAGGAAGTGGGTATTGTAGGGCTTGGGAAGTGGCAGAGGTTTTTCTTTAGTAGTATATATATGTATAGTAGCAGTAGTAGGCTTGAGTCTCTAAGACTCAAGATAGTTTATCTTACACCCATGTAAGGACTATCATTGATGGATATATATTCCTTTCTTGCCTTACTTCTCTCCCCCCCTGGTTATGGAGTAAGCTCCTAACAAAAAGGGCCCACACACTGTGAGCCCTTGGTTCCTATGTATTTCTCCTCCTCATCATTTGAGCACTTCTTCATTCCTTGCTTGTGAATTGCCACATTTGTGCTAGGGGCCTTTTTCATAATCTTTACTCATGTCCTCCCACTTACATTCACATTGTGTTGCTCTTTTGACCTATTGTACCACTTTGCTTGTAGTGCATGTTGTATATAGTAAGATAGTTCAGGAATAGACAGAGAGCCACTCCACCATGTTTGTCTAGTTCAAGAATTTGGTTCTGAGACCATGTCTGGGATATTTTAGTGCCAAAAGTGGCACTAATTAGTGCATCTTTTGTCCAACTTCTGCTTTTAGCACTGTTTAGTGCTTGTTTTGGATGTTGCCCAACTTAGGAATATATTCCCACATTCTGAAACGAAGTGTTGCAGCATCATTTCACTACATCTATTGCTTGTCCCCTCATCTTTCCCTGTTCACCAGATCATCATAAAGGCAGATATGCCTCAAGGAAGGCCTGTTGGTACTAAGAATAAGCTTGGGCATGCTGCTGGCAGGCTGGCATATGGCTCTAAAAACAAATCAGAGCATTCTGCTGGTGTGTGTTAGGAGCATATCCTAGCAGTCACTTTTTATTTTTCATTCTAGTGGTCAGGGACCACTGTGGGAAGGCAGGAGACAGTCGGGGATTGTCATAGAAGACCAGGGGAACACTTTGCATGCATCAAGGCATGGGAGTGTTCATCAGACTATGAGACAATGGCAGGACAGGGAGCCATCAGTATACCAGAAAGGAGGAAGACACCCCTATTGTTACAGGCACATTACATCAGCATCACAAGTCACTATGAGGATATGGCATGGGTGCAGCCACAGGGCTGGACAGGGCCAAGAGCGCACAGGCATAGGAGGCCAAAGTCTTTAATGACACATCCACAGGAGCCCCTATGAGGGATTAGCTCAGCACCTGCCATATCAGGACTCGAGGGAGAGGAACAGCCACTAGGACAGATATGGATAGATGCATCACGGGACCAAGACCTAGGATCATTTAACTATACAGAGAGTGTGCAGCAATGGCAGATCTTGGCAACAGGTCTAGGAGGGGTCTAGATGAAGTCCAGATGAAGGCACAGCCCAGACGAACCCAGGACAGCGGTAGAGGGTCATTAGACCAGTGGCAGAAAGGCCACATGATGACACAAGGCAGTGCTCACACTTAGCACTCATGGCATATGCTGGGAAGATACAGCCAGCTTAGGAGTATTGGACATGAACACCAACAGAAGACTCAATAGCCATGGGAAGGCATGAGTACAGAATAGGCCAAGTGGCATATGATCACACATATAGACATATGTGTGCAGATAGGCATCAAGGTTTGGACAGTCTAGGGAAGTCCATGAAGATCCAGGCTTGGCTAGAGGCAGCTGTATAATGGTAGAGTCATCACAGGAGGATCATGCTCATATGTGCTCACATGGGAACATGTGTGTTACAAGCCCACACTCACAAGCAAAACCCCAAAGCCTCGCAGAGGGGAGTGTTACTCCAGAGACGAAACACAGGCTATGTTGCAAGCCTAACTACTACAAGAGTGGTTCACTAACAAGAGCTAACTTGTAGTATGAGATAAACCATCTTGAGTCTTAGAGACTCAAGCACTACAACTGTCTGACTTATGTACCCTTTAGAGAACCCCCCTGGTACCTCTCTAAGACCTATGACACTATTACCAAGCTCCAGCACTCATCTCTTCTGTATTGAGTGTTTCCCATGTGAGCACTTATGAGCACAATCTTCCCGCCATGACCAATTGCTGTGTATGGCTTCTCTAGTCAAGCCAAGATCTTCCTGGATCATTCTAGACTGCTCTGGACTGTGATTACTACCAGTGCACATGTGTTGCATATGTGCACCCACACATTGCTGTTCCTCTTCTGGACTTACTACCCATTGTGGCTGCCAGGTCCTATGTCCTTGTCATAGAGCATCTGTGTATTGTCTAAGTCCTGTGACCAATCCCTAAGCCTGCTATAATATTCCCTAGAGATGCTGAGGGCTGTGGATGATTGTGATGCACAAGTTCCAAGTGCCATGCTGCATAATCTCCAACCTGTGCCTGTATTCCCAACATGGCTGTGAGTGCTCATATATGAGTGCTGCCTAATTCATCATGAGGTACTTTCACTGTGTCCTGATCTATCCACTACCATTGTCTGGGGTTTGCCAAGGCCATGCCTACTGTCTGGACTGTTTCTAGACTGTTCCTAGATCCTATGTGCCAAGACACCATTGCTGCACATTGCCCTGATGACTGAGTGATTCATAGCTCAGGGTTTGGCAGTGTCCTAATGCATATGCCATCTTGTGGCTGTGTTCAGCCCTGACTAAGTCCCTCAAGTCCCAGATTGGTATGTGCTGATGTAATGCCTGACAGAGGTTTCTGTGACTGTGCCTCCTAATGACTTTGGCCTCTTATGCCTGTGCGCTCTCGGCCCTGATTGGTCTTGTGGCTATACCAACTGTATGCCTGTGTGGTGACTCATGATGCTGATGTAATGTGCCCATAACAATAGTGGTCAGTTCCTCCTTCTTGGTATGTATATGGCTTCTTGTAATGCCATCATCTCATAATGCCATCATCTCATTGTCTGCTAAGTGCTCCTGTGCACTGATCCACACAAAGTGTTCTCCTAGGTCCCTATGACCATTCTCAAGTGTTGCCAATAGTAGTATCCCATAATAGTGCCCTGATCATTGGCACATAAGCTCATCCTTCCCTCTTGCAGTCCTGGCTAAGTCTCTCTTGTTATCCACAATGGTCCCAGACCATTAGAAAATGAAATTGAATGCCTGCTAGGACTCTGTTCCTAACAATGTGCAGGACAATAGAGATGGGTGCTGGAACATGGTAGGAGTGTTGTTGGTCTAATGGAGGTACCAGGGGGGATTCCCTGGTGGTATATAAGTTGGATGGTTGTAGTCTTGAGTCCTTAAGACTCAAGATGGTTTCTCTCACACTAGGAGTTAGCTCTCTCTAGTAGAACCATTCTTGTAGTAGTGTAGGCTTGCAACATAGCCTGGTTTCATCTCTGGAATAACACTCCACCTCTGCAAGGCTTTGGGGTTTGTTTGCAGGTGTGAGCTCATAACAGTGTGAAGCACTGATTGAGCTGTACCCTTGACATGCTCACCACCTGTCACCCACTATCCACTGCCTACTACCAACTGTCTGTCACTCACTGCCTGTTGCTCACTGCCCACCACCTGTTACCCACTGCTCACCTGGTCATCACCTGTTGACTGCTGCCTGCAACCCACCACCTGCTACCTGCTGCTCACTGCCCATCACCCACCACTCACTGCTCACTGCCCACTGCCTGCCACCCTCTGCCCACCACCTGTGATCCTCTGCCCACCTTCCCACTACCTGTCACCTGCCATCCACCACTTACTGCCCACTGCCCATCACCCACTGCCCACCTGCCCATCACCTGTCACCCACTGCCCACATGCTCATTGCCTGTTGCCCACCACCCTTCACCCACTGCCTTGCCTATTGCCTGCTACCTGCCACCCACCACCCACCACTCACTGCCTACCACCCACCACCTGCCAATCACTGCCTGCCACCCATGGCCCACCTTCCCACTGCCTGCCATGCACTGCCTGCCACCTGCTGCCTGCCACCTGCTGCCTGCTGCCCATCACCCACTGCCCTGCTGCCCACCACCAGTCACCCACTGCCAACCTGCCCACTGCCTGTCACCTGCTGCCCACCTGCCCACCACCTGTCACCTGCCCACCCCACTGCCTTGCCTGTCACCCACTGCCACCACCCACCACCTGCTGCCTGCATCAGCAAACCCAGGGATGCTACAGGTTACTACACAATACTATGGACAACTGTGTAGCACTCCATAACCACCCTGGTTTTGCTGATGTGTCACCCACCAACCATCCACTGCCTGCCCTTGCCCACCTTGCCTTGCCCACCCTTGCCCTTGCCCTCACCCTTCTCCAGTTTTCTAGCATTTAGACTATGTATAGTAATGTATGAAATAGAAATGGCTTCATAATAGAGACAAAAGATGAAACTCTCCATATCTCCAGGACTGGCCCACATCAATTTCTTAGCAATTGGCAAAGAATGTTACTGCTGCTAACCAGAAACTGTTATGGACAATGCCTTCAGTTCAGTTCTAAGTCAACAGTGATAACTAGTGACACAGTGATGAGCTTACTCCAGGTCCATGGGAGAAATAGGCACCAAATGGGCAGGTCCTGGAAGATTCCTGTCAACTCTGATGGAGGTCTGAAGGTCAGTATATGAAACACTGTGGGCCAGATGGCTTGGAGAACAAGTCCACAGGTATGGGAATGCAGTGACATTCTTGGTAAATGCATTTGCATTTGTGTTAGACCTTTGGTGAATGCACCAGAGTGTGTCAGAGCACATTTGACTTGCACAGAAGGCTGTGGACTTGTGCAGGATGCATTTGACTTGTGCAGGAAGTGGCAGACTTTCATCCAAGTGTCAGAGAGCATTGGTGAGTGTTGGACTTGTGTCAGAGTGCTGGAGCATGTCAGCTACACTTAGGGATCCCAAATTTTGGTTCAGAACCTCAGTTTGAATCCAAACCATGGGAACTGAACCAATGGTTAGGCCTAGGGTTCAGTTCTGGTTCTGGTTGAGCCATCTTGAATTTACCCAGTCACATGTGATGATGTGACTTCAATGACAATGGATATGTAGCTTCATATGTCTTGCCATGGCTGCATATGTCCTGCTATTCCATTCCACTGTTTCAGGTGGCTTTACAAACATGTTCTCATTGTCACTAAGCATTTCCCATATGTCTCACATGATTTTTATTGTTTTCCACAGTTCAGAAACTGGTAATCATGTCATTGATAACCAAGCAAATGATTTACTTGCATTTACTTGCATTACCTTCTCTTATACATGTCACATAACTTTCTTATACATGTTACCACAATAATAAGATGTTTTAAATGTGTCTCACATGATTTGTAATTTTTTCCCACATTTCAGAAAGTGGTAACCATGTCATTGATAACTGTCAATAACCAAGCAACTGATTTACTTGCATTAACTTCTCTTATACATGTCACATAACTTTCTCATACATTTTACCACAATATTAGGGTGTTTTAAATGTGTCTCACCTGATTTGTAATTTTTTTCCACAGTTCAGGAAGTGAGAATTATGGCATTGATAATTACTTAGCAGTGATCATACAACCAGTTTACTTTGTTAAATAACATGCATCATAGCATTTTTACACATATTCAACCCAAGATTTCACTGATATATGCCTGCTTAGCACTGCCCTGCCTTGTTTCTGTCATTCATGGAGCTTTCAGGCCATTATTGACCTTTTATTTTGCTCAAAATTCCTAAAAAAGAAGTTTTGATCAGTTCTTCAGTTCTGGCAAGTTCTATTCAGTTCTGGTTCTGGTTTGGCCAAAAAAGTGTTAGGGCTTGCTCAACACTAACCACAAGCCTTGTGAGAAGAAAAGAGAAGAGAGGATGTATTCAAGACACAATAGACAAGTATGCTGGTACAAGCAAACCATCTAGAGTCTTGGGGGCTCCTACCTAAGACAACCTCCTTATATGCCTGAGTACTGGTGCCAGAAGGTGCACAGACTACACAGCAATCTAAGACCCCAGCACCCATCCTACCACTCCCCTGGTTCCTTCTGGAATCTTCTATAGGCCTCCAACCATAGATCCCTATCCTTCAGGAACTGTTCTGATGTTCTAGCCCTCACAGCCTCAGCCCCAGAGTCTTGGTGCTTTGAGACTACCATACTGGGCACTGGCCTGATCCTTGGGTGAGTCATTGTATTGTTGTCCAACTGTTGTCCAAGATAATTGTCCCATAGCTCCTCTGATAAATAAAGGAAAAATAAATGATAAACACCCATGATTGTAACACAAAGGCCCTGAACTGAACTGAACTGAACTGAATTTTGGGATCCCTAGATACACTCAGCCTATGGGCCATGCTCATCAATGGTCTAATCCAGTCACTGGATGAAGAGGTGCTTCAACACTAAGTCTGACAGTGATGAAGGTTTATTGCAGAATGTTGAAGATGATGAGGAAGATGAGGTGATTTAGGTCACAGTAGTTGAAGGCAATACTCATCTAAGTTGGAACTGAGGAGTACACTGTACATGATGAACCCTTTATATACATGTAGAGATGAAAAAGGAAGTGAAATGGTAGTTACACTAGAAAAGTAAATATGAAGGGTAATTAGGAAAATGAGAATAGTGTCCTTGCAACCAATGCACAGCCAGTGATAGATCAAAAGGTGAAACATGTAGCAAATATTATGTAACAGGGAAAAGAGAATTATCACAGGAACTAACAAAATAGGCAGAAGTTCCCCCTGTAACTATAGCCAATTTCCATTTCAATAATGAACATCTTGTCTCCAGCTTTCAATCCTTTTTTCCCTTTCAATCCTTTTTTCCCTTTCAACTGTTTCTTGCCTTTCAACCTCTTCCATAGCTTCAAGCCATTGAAGATGTGCTGAGGTTCCCCCAAACCATGCAACATCTTTCTCCTCTATCTCATCAGGAGTTGGGGAGTACTCATCAAGAAAGAGTTGTTGAATTTTTTCAAGGTCTGCCCTGGCATATGGGAGAATGTAGTTGAATGTGCACTCCATCTTCTCCCAATGTGTTTAGTAAAAGCATGACAATGACACAGAAGTGAATGGAGGCTTACACAGATGGTGAGCTCTGAGTCTGTGCTGGAGTAAGGCTCAACAAATGAAAACATACATACCATGGCATTTATCCTTTTATCCTATCTGCTATCTAATCACTCACATAATCAATATTACTACTGCTTACTGAGCAATTGTATTAGTGCTGAGTAATGCACAGCAGGGCACAGGGTATGCTTACTGAGAATGCCTTAATATGGGTCAATTATGTAACCCTGTCAAGCCCAGACTAAGATATGTGATGTGATGACTGTCCACATGCCAAACTATTGCAAGGAAGAATGCAAGAAGCATATTAGCAACAAGACAAGATTGACAGCATATGAAAAGAACAGGAACAGCTCTTGAAATATGGCAACATGAATTATTATTCTCAATCAAGTGGTACAGTGCCCATGCATGCAAAACAGATACCTTTGGTACCAATGCCATCACACCATTCCACTTGCTGGAAAGCATCATCAGGCAAGCTCAAAAGCAAAGCAACAACTACCTCATTGCATCTTGTGCTAGCACCTTGCATCATTGAGTCTGCTAATGAGACAATATGCAGCCTGGGCAGAAATGCTTGCCAGACCTAGCAAAACAATGATGCAAGATTAGCAGGCAAAGGCTGTGTACTGGCTAGGCCAGACAAGTAGAATGGACAGATGGAGTTGACACAATGGTGCAGGGCATCTAGGAAGGGGTTCTGTTTTCAATGTCTCTTGACTTCTATTGTTACGAGCTGGAGAGGAGCCCCTAAGTCACATGATAGAGACCATACAGGAGTCAACAATTTTGGTTGACAGGATAACTCTGGGAAGGCTTAAAGATACCCTCAGCAACATTAGAAAAGACATATATCAGTAACAATGGCAATGACAACTATGCACAGGCCTTGGAAAGGCCTTGGTTGGGTTGGAATAGGACTCAGACGATTATTCTATGATTTTCAAGATTGATCTCAAGGCAGGACGAGGCCTTGTTCCAGAGTTATGAGGAAGAGTTGGGAATTACTCTATGTGGAAACTACAGCCTGATGATGGCAGCCTCTACATGTGCAGGAATGGATTAGTCAGCAAGAGCTGAGCCAGGATGTTGGGTCCCTGATAATTATAGTAGGATGCCATGGTCATGGGATGGCTGAAGGTATGTTGGCATGTGAGTGATTGCCAGACAATAGGAAGACTGTGGAGCTGAGGATCACCATGCATAGGATATGGGCAGCACACATAGATGGTTAGATGCAGGGGGGGTCTGTTGCTGCACATCCCTTTGGGATGAGGGATTATAGCTGTGCACAGACCATGAGCTCTGGTATAAGTAGGAAGCAGTTTCAAGCTTAGAGCCCTTAAGGCTCTAGGTGGTTTATATGCTACAACAATCTTGTATGCTATAGCTACTCTTGAATAAAATCATTTCATCTTCTGGATTAACAGTCCAACACTCTAAGGTCATTTAGGGGTTGTTTATGTTAGGAATGGATCCTAGCAGTCACTTTTATTTTTTCATTTCTAGTGGTCAGGGACCACCATGGGAGGATGAGAGACAGTTGGGGACTGTCATAGGAGACCAGGGGAACACTTCACATGCATCAAGGCATGGGAGTGTTCACCAGACTACAAGATGATGGCAGACAAGGAGCCATCAGTATACCAGGAAGGAGGGAGACACCCCTATCATTACAGGTGCATTACATCAGCATCATGAGTCACAACAAGGATATGGTGTGGCATAGCCACAGGGCCAGACAGGGCCAAGAGTGTGCAGGCATAGGAGGCCAAAGTCTTTAGAGACACAGCTACCAAAGCCCCTATGCAGGATTAGCTCAGCACTTGCCATATCAGGACTCGATGGAGGATTAGTCAGGAGGCACAGCCATGAGATGGCTTATAGACAAAGGCATCATGGGACCAAGATCATGGATTGCTTAACCATATAAAGAGTGCACAGCAATAGCAACTCAAGGTGACAGGTCTAGGAGAGGTCTAGATGAAGTCCAGATGAAGGCACAGCCCAGACGAACCTGGAACAACAGTAGAGGGTCATTAGACCAATGGCAGAAAGGCCACATGACAAACATGAGGCAGTGCTCACATTTGGTGCTCACAGCATATGCTGGGAAGATGCAGCCAGCTTAGGAGTATTGGACACAGATGCAGACAAAGACTCAATAGCCATGGGAAGGCATGAGTACAGAATAGGCCAAGCAGCATATGATCACACATACAGACATATGTGCACTGATAGGCATCAAGGTCTGGACAGTCTAGGGAAGTCCACAAAGATCCAGGCTTGGCTAGAGGCAGCCATATAAGGGTAGAGTTGTTGTGGGAAGGCAGTGCTCATGTAGCCATACATGAAGACAATAGGGATGGGTGCTGAAGCATGGTAGGAGTGTTGTTGCTCTGAGGGAGGTACCAGGAGGGATTCCCTGCTGTTATATAAGTCAGATGGTTGAAGTCTTGAGTCCCTAAGACTCAAGATGGTTTTACTCACACTACAAGTTAGCTCTTGTTAGTGAACCACTCTTGTAGTAGTTAGGCTTGCAATGCAGCCTATGTTTCGTCTCTGGAGTAACACTCCCCTCTGCGAGGCTGTGGGGTTTTGTCTGCAAGTGTGACCTTGTAACAGTTTAGGCATGTCCTAACATCTATGAGCATTGTTGTGTAGTAAGTATGTCATCATATCAGCAGGCAAAGATGGTGAATCTGACTAGGCCAGATAAGTAGAGTGGACACAATTATGCTAATTTGGTGAATGCCATATTAGTATGCATGTCACCAGATTGGTGGGCAAATATAGTGCCTCCAGCTTTTAGAGTTGATAGGGATTCATAGGAATAAGATAGGATGGCTAAACCAGGGCTTGCAGCACATATAAACTCTGGAAAACTCTGTATCCATCCTGGATGGATACAGTGTCTGCTGCATGCTTCAATTGCACCAGCAGTGTAAGGCCTGGATGGTTCACACTAAGGTGGTCCTCTTCTCCATGTATTTTGGATGCCCTGCAGGCTGCATGTGACCCTTGTATATTGTATATATTGATATTGCAAGTCCAACTTGTGATTGATTGAGTGAAGCAATGTCTCTTTCACATATCCTGTGTATTTCTGGCATCACATGTACTGGACAGATCAAACTATGTTCATTTGTCTGCAAACTGATATCCAGTTGTAATCTCCTTTGTTATTAACTGATTAAATGAATCAGTTATTTCTCCTGTTGACCTATTACTATGATTATATTGTGTGCCTTCACTGGAGCACTTATCACCCTTTCCTATTGGACAACTTTCATTGTTCCTAGTTTGATGGAGGCTCTGCTCCTTGTACCACCCTTGTTTCATCTCTCTCAATATAGCCATGGATTGGCATGTATTCAGACAATCTCTCCAGTTACATTATGTGGATGTGGAAGTCACATGCATGGGAGTTGCTGACACATTGGATCACAACCAGTTATGACCTTAGAAGTAAGATCTCATTTTAAATTTGAATGCCCTCTGCCCAATATGAAGCCAAGCAGTTAATCACTTCCTGCATCATGGCTTTCATCCTCTCCACTGTCAGGATGACAATCACTATCACTGTCAGCACAAAATTCATCATCCCCATCCCCATCTCCATCCCCATCTCCATCCCCATCCCCATCCCCATCCCCATCCCCATCCCCATCTCCATCTCCATTGCTGTCCCTGTCCCTGTCCCTGTCCCTATTGACTGTTCCCTCATTCTCACTACTTCCATCCACCTGTCTCCCTCTAGCCTTGGGTGGAGCTCTTTTATTTCTTGCTCTAGCTGACTTATGAGACAACTTTTTCTTTGCCAACCTTTGGATGTATTGAGCTTGTTTCAGCTGCTGCCTCCCAACTCCATGCTGATGAAAAAGCTTTTGCAACATTGAACCTCTGGTCCTCACTGCAGGGGCACTTTTGGTCTTTCTAACTTGGCTCTTGCCTGTTCCAATTGCATCAAGTTTGTAGGTCCTGGGATTAGTGATGATCTTGATTGCACCTTGTGATACCTCCC
Organism: Amanita molliuscula; assembly: GCA_023014405.1. Classification (NCBI taxonomy): domain Eukaryota; kingdom Fungi; phylum Basidiomycota; class Agaricomycetes; order Agaricales; family Amanitaceae; genus Amanita; species Amanita molliuscula. The sequence continues at coordinate 342,022 of JAEBUP010000057.1, forward strand.
ATGGTTGTCCACCATTTTCCACCCTCCTACTAGTAGGAAGGCATTGACAGTAAGACAATATCTTCTCTAATGCTTCATCTGCTTCTGAAATCTCTGCTGAACTGTGTATCCGACACCAGCTCCAGTAATGAAAGAGGTATCCTGGCTCTTCCTTCATTATAGCCCATAATCCAGGAAGATGTGGATGTTCATATTCCTTTGGAAAATAGATGGCTCTCCTGTCTTTGAATGCTATGTGCCTCCTGCCAGCTGCTGCCCCCCTTATGTTGGCATTGCATGCCATGAATTGGCATTTAGTTATCTTTTGATAGATCTTCTCCAATGACCATTGATCCATGGCATCTTTTAATGCTAGCAGGCTTTCAGCTTCATTCATATCCTCTGCTCTCCATGCATCACCAAGTGCCATCCACATGCACTTTGTAAGTTCTACAAATATATAGGCTGCAAAGGTTTCTTTGATTTTGTCCAACTCTTGTGGCCATTCCCATTTTTCCATCAGTAGCCAGGGTGTCTGCTGTATGGTCTGTATCACCAGTTTCCAGCTTGGCTGGTTACCAAGTGGATATCTTTCTTGGTCTCTATGGGCTTGTTGGATAGCTATGAATGTTTTCCTCTTCTCTTGTAGTGGAACTCCTATCCTTTCCTTTACATAAAGACTATCCATTTGTGGTAGCTCTGGATGACATCCCTCCATATTAAGGTCTAGTTCATGTAAGAAGAACATCCCTTGCTGTGCAACATTGGCATGGTACCTCAATGTATTGAGGGCACTGTGCACAAATGTCTCTGTGATCTCTGGTGTGAAGATGATAGACTGCATCAGAAATTGATGCAATCCTGTAAGTATCCCATAGTTGTTGGGTTTCATCTTGTATAGCACTTCCTGCTGCTCTTTCAATGCCTTGAGCCTATTTGCCAAGAATCCAAACCATATATCAGATGGTAACCACAGGATAGGCTTGCTTTTCATCATGTCTTTAACCTAGATTATTTTAGTTTTCAGATTTTCTTAGTTTTGGATATATTTTCCAACCATGTGATCAATATCTCTCTTGAAGTCTGCTATTGCTGCACATCCAATCCTATATTCATCTCTAACCCCAAATGACTGTTTCTTGGCATATACATCATATACTGCCATCACATTTTGGTACTCTTGTCTGAACTTTCCATTCAACTGATAGACATCTTGTAATTTGAAGAGTTCTCTTGTATTATCCACCTTTCTAAGGGCTTCATATGCCAAATTGTAGGACTGGCGGTATAAAACATGAGTTCTTTCTGATCTGAGCCTTGCCATTTCAGCCTGCAAACCTCCATAGAGAGATAGAGTGTTAATGTGGTGGATATTGCCTCTCAAATAGCCTGCTGCACCATATGAGGCTTCCAGGGAGTCCAATCTCCAAAGTCCAACAATTGGATAAGTGTCCTGTGGCTGGATTGTGATACCAACATCATACAGCAGCTCTCCCATTGTTCTGTCCTCCATATATTCCCAGTCCAGTCCAGGGTTTTCAACTTTTAAACAATCCAAGGAAGTTTCAAGGAAATGACCAAGGGTACTGGTTTCATCTACCTCTATTTGTGACATCATTTTGCAACCTTTGATCTCCAGCACAAAAAACATAGATCCAAATTGAGCCAAGTTACCTTCAACATCATCCTGGATCTGATATACATTAATCCTCATGTGTTGAGAGTTTAAGGAGTTAAGCACTCACAATTTGTTGCATCTCCTCAACCAGTGTAATAAATTGATGCTTCCTGACAGGATATGTTTTAGGCATTATCTGGTTTGATGACTTGAAGGATATGTGTTCCTGGTTTTCTCCAATGTATGCTAATGAGATATTTCCAACAACACTCTTCAGTGCTCTCATCACTATCTTCTCCCAAAGCAAACTCTGCACATCTGGTGGCACAATATTAACCCATCTACCAGTGTAAGGGTCTTTGTGTGTCATCCTGGGTAGAAACATGCAAAGATTGGCCTTCCCTATTTTTCCAAAGAGGAGATGGGGAATCCTGCTGAGAGAGAATGAGTGGCTCCACCACTCATTTCTATTTCCTTGCTCTACTGGTGGATATAGCAACTCCACCTTAACATGGTTATTTTTGGATATGGGGGCTTTCCTCCTGTACACTGGGGCCATATACAATTCCAGTGCCAGGAGAAACCTTGGCTGTCTTGTCACCCAAATGATACTGTCAATGTCAACAGCATAGGTAAATTTCTTTGGGATAATAGAATCCCCTTGAAGGTCAACATGTATGAACTCTCCTTCTGATGTCTTGCCTGTCACAAAAATGTTGGCAGAAAATGATTTTCCCAAGTCTATCATTTGGCTGGCACCCATAACAGCAATATCAATTATCCCAGCTTGGCCCTTTCTAGTCTGAATTTGGTTCATGAATGGTAGATTTTCCTGTGGTGACTGAAGGCCAACTGCCATAAGATGTTCCTTGACCATCACTGGACTGTGGAGATGGAACATTTGGAAGAAGTGAGGAGGAAGACGGTAACCATAGTCTCTGAACAGTCTCCATGGCATGTCAAGAAGCTTTCCTGCTATGTATGAAAGTGATCTGGATGCCAATTGGATTACTGTATCAGATATAGGTTCTAATTCAATCATGGTGGGACCATTGTGGTAGTCATCATAGTGCCAAGTAAATGGATTGAAGACTCCATGCCTATTTCTCAGCACAGGAAGGCTAGGAGCAATTACAGGCCTTGGAAAACGATGGATGGCTGATTGTATTGGTGCTTTGGGCCTTCTTTGCAGTATGACTCCAGCACTACTCTGAGAGTTGCATCCAGTTGATTCTTCATCTGATTGGACTTCTGCTCCTTGGTTATGAGTAGCATCTGGAACATATCTTCTGGCTCCTTTAAGCATAGGGAACCTGTCTAAAGAACTCTCATGGATCTGTACTTTGGAAGTGTAGGAAGTGTTGCTGCACAGTCCTGGCAAGTTTCCATTGCATCTGTGTTTTTTTCACTGTTAGATTTCAGAGCTGTGGTTACTGGAGAGTCTTGCTTTAGTAACCTTTCTACAATTGCAACCTCTTTCATAATAGTTTCATCCAAGTTATGCTTTTTGAGGTATATATCCAATTCAGCTCCAGAGACTTGAAGAAAGGCTTCCAAGCATACTTTGACCATTTTATAGACATCATTCCCCATCCTGATCCTCATTACATGTGCACATGAAAAATGTGGCTTCTTCCACAGCCCAGTGACATCCCAGGATATTCCATCTGTCCAGATATGTTCCATAACTTGACATGCAATTGGCCCACTGTCATACCCATGTTGAACCCAATTCCGCTTGTCAATAGTGACACTAAGTGTGTATTGCCAACCATGGAGTAGGCATAGGTTTCTCCAGATGAGTTTTCCATGCCATTCCTCCCAATCTCCTACTTCCACACCATATTTTCCCAAGTCTTTTCCAAGAAGTTGAATATTGTTTAATGATGCAATGTATAGGAAACAGTAAAAATAGTTGCCAGGAAGATGTATTAGTCCAATCAAGTCTTCTTTGTGATGTGATCCATCTATATTGAAGTATTTCCTAAACTCAAGTATGTCTTGAGTAGTAACCTTCTGCCTATTTGCCATGTACTCCATGGGGATGTACCGTGGACTTGGCTTGTTCAGTTTGCTCCAGCAATGGAGCAGCCATGCATTCACTATTGTGGCAGAAACAGTTTCTCCTGGATATAGTGTTTCAATATGTTCAAGTATGTCAACCCATACAATGGGCTGCATTAGATAGCTATCTGTTACATATCAGTGACCATCCATAAAACTTTCAACACACATCACCATCCACAATACAATCATCTGGACTATCTGCCCTAGAAGGAGCATGAGATGTCTCTGATTTTTTGTATGAGCTACTTGAAGCCTCAGTAGATTCATTCCCTTTCTCCTCCATGTCATTCCTGGATCCAATTTCTACAATATCTGGTAATTGATCTGCCATGTCATCTTTGTCTTCCTCAGATGCCAAGACAGGTCATGCACATTGTTACAATCTCACCAAGATTCTCCTCTGAAAAATAATATACAGGAATCAGTGTAGTCCTTTGCAATATGTTAGTTGAGGTACCTTCATCTTCATTAATCTTGGCTAACAACAGCTCTAGTTCCTCTTGCTGACTTGCATATTGTCCTGGCTGCCAGTGGGAGCTCTGGCCCATGACACTGCTTCCTAGAATATTTTTTGGTTACATCAACCTTTGCATTCCAATATCTATGCTGATCACCTTCATCAATCTCTGCTAACAGATGTTCTAATTCCTCTTGTTGATTCCTATAGAGTGCTGGCTGCATGGGGACATGGTTCCTAGCTGTGTGAAAGGTAAGTGGGTCAAGGGTTACTGGTTACAGCAGGTTTAATCACAGTCACAAAGTGTCACACATCTGGCACCCCCATCTCTTTGACACTCATGGGCCCTCAAAGTTTTGTCATTTGCAACCACTCCTGCCCTCACTCCAAGAGTACCATGCTGCTGCATTCAAGAAGGGCTTATGCCCTGAAGCTTTGTTTCATATATTCATACCCTCCTGTGAAGGCATCATGAATCATGTTGATAACTCACTATTTCACCCCCTTTGCAATGATAGCTGCCATGTTAGAAATGGTCCCAAATTTTGTCCATGTTGGAATTGACAGTCAGGCATTACAATACTGGTTGCCTACACTGTCATCTCAGTCTGTTTGTCCACCTGGATATGAGGCTTACATGGCACCACACAACATCACAGCTCAACTACTCCTCCAGGGCATTGGGTTGAGGAATTTGATGAAAATCAACAAGGTGCCTAACATTGTAGTGCAAACTACATACATAGGTGCTGATTTATGTAAAGATGGAACAAAAGCATCACATAACAGTATCCATGACAACATGGACAATGATGAGGTGCCCCAACCTTTAAATACAACAGACAAGCAAGGTAGCCCAAAAATTGAGCATCAAGGAGAGCCTTTTTCCTCTTTGAATCATCTTTGTGTTTACAACACAGGTGACAAAGCTCTCTCTTTATTTTCTCCTATTACTCATTGCTCACATAGGTGATGAGTGCTGGTTAATGCCTGATCCATCTGGGATGCAGATCCCTGACAAAAAATTGGTATTAGCATTTATAGAAGACCCATCTGCTTCAGTCAAGGCAGTTGATACACAGGGTGCCCCAAACCCTCAATTCTTTGCAGAATTTAAGGATGACCCTGGATGTGGAAAAGCAAGCCAAGTTTTTCCAGACCTTTTACAAAAGACAGATTTTGGGTGGATGATATATGAGTGGGTGAGCTCAAGTTGCACTTTCATTATTTCTTAATCTAAAATGTGACATGTGACAGCTTACCATTCCTGTGTTGATGGATGGGCCTACTGGAGTCTTCAAGTGGGATGTGAGCTACATGAGCTGGAAGCAGTTCTCAGAGGCAATTCTTACCCAACAAGGTCCTGCTTGGGAAAAGTGTTTGTCTTCAGACCTTGTTTTTGGTGGCCTTGATTTTTCCTGTGATTTCATGTGAGATGGTTCATTATAATTTCTTGTGTTTACTCATCTACAATTTCCAGGGACCCTCTTTTGAATTATGGTCTGTCACCCAAAGAAGTTCGTCTATACTGGGAAAACATGTGTGCTCTTTCAGAGCATGTCAGTGTTTGGCCCTCTCCTCCAGACCTCCTCAGACATGGGAACAAATTCACTTACCTTCAGTGTCTCAAGGAAATTGCAGAAGGTGTCACTCACACTAAATATCCAGATATTGTTATGTGCCAGATCCACTATCCCCAGCTGTTCTCACGAGTAAAAATGTAGTCCTCAAGCAAACTTACAGCTCATCACAAAATTTCAGGATTAATGGGAACCCAGCAGATCTTGAGCACATAATAAGGAAGAAGGTGGTTGCATCTGTGGAGCAATACAAGTACTTTGAAGACTGGATTAAACCCCAGTGGTTTTCCATGCCTCTTATTCCATCAATGGACTATGGACAATTAAGGGCATTCTTTGTTGGGGGACACCTATCATATGTTATTTGCACAACACCTGATCAGGACCCCTTTGAAGTCTCAACAATAAACCCACTTTCTTCATTGCAGTATGTCTGCAAAGCCATGTCAATTTCTGTGCTCATATTTCTTGGCAGTAACACAAAAATCTTATCCAACTCTTGCATCAACTGCTGGAATACAAAAGAAAGCACTATTAGATTTCTAAACTTTGTTTCAAAGACATTCCAAGAACTGGTTAGGAAAGAGGAACTGATTAGCAACAGTCAATCAACTTTGCGCATATTTTGCAGGCTTGATATTGCTGTTCTGGAAGATGAAGATGGCAAATTGTGCTATTTTGTCAGTGGACTGGAAAGGTCACATCACACAGACCTTATATGGCTTCTGTACTCACATGGTAGCAAACTTTGCTGTGAGTCTAGCTGATGCTTTGGGTATTTATGTCCTAGGATGGGGGAAAATGACATTATTATGTTGTTATTTCATTTTAGTACCAGGTTTAACTGTTTTGCATAGTAGGAAAGGTTCCCTTGCATACTACTTGGTGTATTTGCAAGAGTATGTTCTTCTGTAGTTGTACTGGATTCCTTTATCTACTTTTCCACTAGCCATTGAAATCAGTAGCAGAAGAAGATTACAAATCAATGCATGAACCCTATGATATCCAATTCAGGTTAGAATGCAGAACATAGCAAAGAATAACTTAGGTTCCATAGGCCAAGTTGAAACAGTGCTTGTGACATATTATTATATAATAGCTATAAAATCATGTGACCTTGGTTCATTTCCTAATTCCATAATTCACACTTAACCACTTTATTCCAAACCTTAAGGTATGAAATTGTGTATTTATTTATTGAATGCTTCATTCTCTATTTAGCACACTTGATGTGGAAGAAGGTTGCTTTTGATGTTCATCCACTTGAGTTAGACAGGTTGAATATGCGTAAGGACTCCTCCCTCACTGTCTTTGCTTCTATCATCTTATAGATGGTATAGAAAACTCTGTGTGTACCTACTTTTCAACATTCATTGGCTCCCAAACACAAAGAAATCATGCAATCTCATATTCATCATCAGAATCCAACCTTGTCCCTGCCCAGCCTCTGTCAATATCTTCTCCCCTGAGCCACTCAACACCCACCTCAGCATCCAACAAATCAGGATATGGTCCAAGAGAAAGTCTGCTGCACAGTCCATTATTCATGCCCTCAACATTGCCCTCAAGTTGTCCATCACATGACTCTGACAATGACTTATTTGGGCCAGTCAGAATTATCAATAATAGTGAGAGAAAAAGATCCCTCCTGGATTCTACAGACAGCTCTGCTTCCGATATATCAATGGTCTTTTCTCCTAGGAAGAAAATCAAATTGGTGCTCAAAATTGAAGAGCTTGCTAAGGAGTTGCAGCCATATAAAAATGTATTGGAGAATTTATCAAAAACAACAATGAGAAGAGTAAAGAACAGATAAGACAACTTGTTAAAATGTTGAAGAACAAAAATTTCTTGGTATCAGAGAACATTGAACTAATGGCAAAGGAGGTATGTTCTTTTGTTGATCTATGATTACTTTTCATTTGCATGAAATTAGGCAGTCACACACTGTCCTGAAGTTGTGAAACTTTTTTAACTTCTGCTGGCAAAATTGGGAGCATAGTTATCAACCAACTTGATAGAAAAACATCCAAGGAGATCTTGGCTGCATTGCATTTTTTCACAGTAACATTTAACTACCAAAATTCTAAAAAGTAATTAATTGATTGATCATTTATAATTTGACTGCTTAATCACTTTATCAAGCTCTAAATGCACCTAGTTCACTATTCTTTATAGTAATATGTTTATCCTTGCTTAAGTATTTTTTCCACATTTAGGACATGTATATACAACCCACATCCTGCCAAGGACTTCATCAACCCATTTGTCATTGACTTTATTTCTCCAATTGCATGGTACTGTGCCTGTCTTTAGCCACTCCCTAACAGCTGCAACTCTGTATCCAGAACCTGTGAGTTCCCAGCTGGAATGACCTTGATTATTATTCCATCCCCTCATGATGGGCAAGTTAGAAAGTTGCTCTAATTCACTTTTTCCTGGTGGAGCCATCCCCTCCTCCAATACTTGCATGCATTTCTCATGGTACCACATGCCACACCTTGTGCAAAATCTCTGTCTACCTTGGCATGGGTTATAGACAGTTTTACAGTTGCAAGTCAAATTCACATCCTTTAGGCACAATGATTAATGATTAATAACATATAGTAACTGAACTCCCTGCACCTTTATTATACCATGCTTGGCATCTAATGTCATGCGCCAAAACCACTGATCACTGGCAATTCTAGGATGATAGGGATTTGTGTCATCCAGATGCCTTATACTTTGGATTGCTGCTCACCCTGGATGTCAAAAACTCAAAGTCTGAAATAACTTGCACTTACCTACAGCTGATGTGCTCTCAATAATGTCTTCATGATCAGACATTACTAGCTCAGTTCTTTCCATATTCAATAATACATAATCACTAAATAAAAGTAGAATCAATAACCCATATCAATGGTAGAGATAGAACTAACAATTTTTTCCTGAAGAATTCCAGGCTGAGAGAGATGGTTGGCAGAGTAGAACCAGTTGACTCTAAGCCAAACTCTGCCATTCTGGGTTTTTCTTATTTCTTTCACTGCTGCCATCCAGTGATTGCTAGGTACATCATTTGTGTCCATGCTTGATTCCCATGGCATCACAACAATGCTATACATTCATTTTGGTCCCTATGTTTGAAGTAAGTAGAACAGTAGACATACTGAGATCCTGGTAAGACAGTTTCTTTTTTGTCATTACCAATGTCATGGCTTGTCAGAAGTTGGCATTTGTAAAACTTGCTTCTGCAAGGCACCCATGGCCTTGGCTGCTTTTCTTTGTTTTGATTACCCACAGGTGTTTTGGGCCCTTGAAGTGCCTTTATCTTTCTTGACTTTTCAGCCTGCTTCCTTGCTCTTGTTGTCACTACCATGTTAAAAGTTGACTTCAAACTTGTTTGGTAATGTTAGCAAGATTATCTGTTAATTTATTTCCATTTGTTGGGGCTTGTTTGTGAGACCAGTTTTATAAAAGGCAAGTATGTGGATTGACTCCAGCTCCTTTCTGGTCTTTATCTTAGCAAATGTTTTATTCTCATGTATACAGTATAAATCACATCTACATGTTCATTGCACAACCATCCAAACTCATGCTATGATCAAAGTGGAATTAGAAAGGATATCAAAACCTCCTCTTTCTGGGCCTTGCATCTGGTTTTAAACATTAAATGTTTATTGAATGGATGATGGGAAAGCCCACTTGCCTGTCCCTTCACCATCATTCTGGCTGTCAATTTCAGTCCTCCTTCTGGTTCTCCTTCCAATCCCTTCCCTTTGAAGCCAAACATCCATGTTGACATTCTCAATGAAAGAGGGAGGAACAAGTCCATCCAGAGCATGGCAATCACACTCTGTTAATCCATCTTCTGCCACATCAGATGATATTGTAGCACCAGGTACTGGCTTTATAGTCAATGGCCCCCCTTGCCAGTCAAAACTGGTTGCAATAAGACTGCCTCGCATGTCCCAGCTGCTGGAGAATTTGCTGTTGAGCAAACTGTCATACAAGTGGCATGCCACAGCATCAGGTGTGCAGTCTGGCAGGAAAGGCTTCAGGTACTCCTTGTTGTCTTGCATGGATGATGCTAGGGTCATAGCAACCTGCCAAAGCAGCACTTCAAAGAGATTTACAGGTTCAGATAAAGGCACCTGGGTCACATGCCAGAAATCTTGAAGCCAAGAAATTATCAAATGTGCCATATTTTCTGGCCTCAATCATCCTGATTCTTTTCTACTTTTGTGATTGGCTGTGCCTTGTTATATGAGCCAGGGTGCAGTGCATTGGAGAGCTCCAGAATAACACAGAATAGGAACAAGCCTATGAGATCATGCTCTTGCATAATATCTGGGACATGCTCCTTGTCTTGATCTAATGTTTATGAGATTGATGCACTAACTCCAGGACTTCTAGACTTACCTGGGTCATCCCTCTGCTCTACCAGAACCTGGTGATAGTATATCACCATTCTGTGCAGTAGCTGCCAGGAGCTTCTGCTATCTGAATTGGTGATTAATTGTGAACCGCAAATGTCTGCAGAATTCCAATGCAGGTTTCTTTCAGGGTTCCAGAGGAATAGAAGTGTCCCCCAAAGCAGATGCTATGACTTGTTGTCACCACAGCATGGGGTGTGTGTGGTCTCATGCTAACTTGAAGACTATCAGAGAAAGAAAGAAGTGTTTGAGAATTACTCACAGTCTATCCCCAGCCTCCAATATCACAGCATGTATTTCCCACAGGTCTGAGTTAACTTCCTGTGGATCAAACTTGGTTGTAAAAGTCTTTTTCTGAAAATGCTGGGCCCTTCTTTTTTTCCTTGGCAATGACCCACATTTCTTTCCTGTCTGGACATCCACATATGTCCCGAACCCATTGCTATCAACATGCCAATTGCTGATTGCTCCTGCTGTGGCTGCTAGCCCCCACCTGATCTCACTCAGAGGCTTCTGTAAATCCTTCTTGCAGAAGGGCTTGTCCATTGTGTGGACCCAGGCCACTGTGTCACTAGATAATTGCAAGTCTGGGTCCTTGCAGCCACTTGGGTTGGGAAATTCCAACCCCATTCAAGATTCTGCCTTGTGGATGATGGGCATGGAAACAAATGCTTTTTAATGTGCCTGTCTTGACTCTGCAGGCAAGCCCACTGTTGTCAGGATCTATGGATAAATCTGGATATTGTTAGACATGCTCATGGTCAAGCTAGTGGGACAATATCTTGCCTTGAACAGTTCTTGGCTGTTCCCAGTTTCCCAACCTCTCCAATCCCCTTCGATCAAAGGCAATCTTATTGTGTTTCAATCCTTTTGACCACCTATACATGCTGTTCTCAACAGAGATTGAATTTCTTGTGCTGACTTGTCTTCAAACTCATTTGCAGCAAAAAATACAAAGCCTGGCTCCTCAAAGTGTTTGGAACAGCTGCCTTTGCCAGTTTCTGCAGGTATTGACCATCTTCATCTGACTGGTTTATCTTTAGATTAAGCAATCTGGAGTTAAAGCAGCTTACACCAAGTGATGGCCTCATACTCAATAAAACTGTCTTCATTTTCCCCATACAAAAACAATGCAGGCAAGGGTTTCCTCTCAATCAGGGTATCAAGGATGGTTGACTCCCTCAGGCTCATCCTGCAAATTGCAAGGTAAAAAACCTATGATGAACATGAGAAAGTGTATTACCCATTCCTTTGTCAAGTCTATTATTTCCTGTATCTGAGCAGGAATGATGTTTTTCCTTTTCTTCAGGGACTTCACAGGCTTGGCCTCTTTCAGTGGCTTCTTCTGAAGTATCTCTTCATCTTTGTTAATGACTGGAGCTTGATATCCTAGAGGTGCTCCCCAGGCACTCTCTTCCTCACTTCCCTCTTCACCTGAATCAGAAGTTGAGGTCCAGGGGGAGGAAGAATAAACAATGCTTGTTGGCATTGGTGCAGGGAGTAGGTCAGGGGAAAGAGAGGGCCTTGCCCTTGGTCTTTGGCCAGGGGTGGGAGGCCTAAGCTCTTCACCTTCACTCCCCATGCATACATCCCCATGGTTCTTGATCCATCCCCATAGTTTAGTGTTCAAGTTTTTTAAATAGGGTTGTGACTCACCTCCATTTGTTCATGAAAAATACTCCCAGCAGCCTCACTGCTGCAAAGATCCATGATTATGTCTTCTTATCTTGTCACAAAATCCATAGTCATGTCTTCTTCCACTCCTGCCACACCTCCTTTCTCCCTCTCATTTTCCTCAGCCCCCATATTCTCTTTTTCCCCAACTCCCCCATTCCTTCTCAGTTCCCCTCTCTTCCTCAACTTCTCCTTGCTCACCTTCCTCAGCCCCCAAATCTCCCACTTCCTTCTCAGCTTCCCTCTCTTCAACTTCTCTTTCCACCTCTTTACCTTTTTTGGAATGGACCACTATCATTTGCTGGCTTTCATCTTCCAGCATTGGGGGCCAATTGGGTACCCCTTCCACTAAAGCAATTGTGTCTTGGACATATGTAGTGTCCTGTAGTTTAAGCTCTTGTACCAAGGTAAGTAAGCCTTTCAATGTTGTCAAAAATATATTACCTTCCCTGAACCAAGAATCATCTTTATCAGTCAGTTTTCCCTCTCCTATCAGATCCACTGCAAAATCAGTGAAAGATTGCAGCAATCTGTTGATCATCAATGTGTCCATGTGCCACCTGAATCAAGCCACTCCACATCTGCTTCTCCAGCAGTGATACTGACTCAGGCCTTTCATTTCCTAGGCACTGCAAATCTATTCTAGGATTAAATGTCGGTATTCATCAGACCCATGCAAAATCTCACCCCAACCAAGATGCCCTGTGAAAGTCCCTTTTATGCCAAGCAATTGGGCACAAAAGAGCCAGGGGAGTAACACTTAAAGATATAATAAGGGCACACGCATTCTGACCAGGATCCTTCTTCTGAACATCATGAGGAATGACAATGTCCTTTTTCCCCTTGATGAACATAATCAGAGGCTTTGCAAACAAAAGACCCAGCCCTACCTCAAAAGGCAACCAGAGATGGTATGCAGCTACAATAATATTTAGACCTATATTGGCCTGGGCCTGCCTTATCAGAGAAGACACTGAAGCGCCTCCAGAGTTTTAACAGCCCATCAGAAAGCTGCTGCACTGTTGTTGATCCTGATGATGATTCTGGGGCCTGAGACATTTCCAAAGATATCTGAGAACCCAGATGCTGTATTTCCCTAGATGTCATCAGCTTGTGCCACATTTTGAACCAGATCCCTGATGCTGTTCATGTTTTTGAATGACTGGGAATGTCAGAAAATTAATGATCCTGAATCAAGTAGTCTTACAGTCTTATCAGGTGCTCTAAAACACCTTCTTGAATGCTTAGGCACTGGTCCAGTCACTTGAGCAGCATGATGGGTCCATGCCAATATGTCACACAAGCCTATATTGCAGTAGGACATTTGCTACAGAGGCAAAATGGATCTTTTGCCTCTGTTCAAGATAAGACTTTCTTTTTAGTCTAAGGCCCATTATTTGACAAAAATATTTTCCTAGGCCAGGTTTTTCTTCATCAACAGCACCAAAGGCATCATCATACAAATTCTGCTCAGTGGCCATCAATGTGGTTATGAAAACCTGGAGGCATCTATCAGTTACTCCAAGATCAAATAAGGGACATTCATCACCTGATAATCCTGAGATATGCCCAAAACTTCTGCAGGAAGAAGTGAAGGATTGTGAATGACAGTGTTGGTAAACCATGGCAGGGATGCCAGGAAAGTTGACATTTTGCGACATTCAAGCATGGATGACATTTTGGGAGCAATAGGTCAAAGAACTGAAAGTGATGGTAGCAGTGATAAGCTGATGGTAGCAGTGATAAGCTAAAACAGCAGCAATTACATAAGCAGATCACACTCCCACATTCATTTGGTATAATTTTTGCAAAGGAGGATTGATGACTAATGAGTAGTGACACAACCAAGCTAGTGTGCCTTGTGAAAGGGCATTTTCATCTGGGAAAGAGGGCACTAGAAGAAGTAGAATTTCTCCTGATTTAATGGAAGCCCTGCAAATATTGAAGTACTCCATTCACAGAGGGGATGTCATGGGAAGTTGAACTCAAAGAATTTGCCATATATTGCAAGAACTGCTCCCTCTGAAGACCCAGACTCATATGGCAGGAATTTGAAGTTGGTAGAGCATGATGATTCAGAACTTGAGTATATTCAGAATGATATGTGTTGTAATACTCAATCCCGGACACTACAAGTATATAGTAATACATAGTTACATATATAGTAGTTATACTATCTGTAACTATTTAACACTCAATAATGTTCTGACACCACCATTACATTGAAGCACTCAGTCATCCATAGGGTGTAATGGCTCTCTGATCTTAGACTTGGAGGTCATATACTCCAATGGCAGCTTCCAAATCTCAACAATATGTACTGACCTTGTACTATACAACATCTGTGCAACCTATAGATACAAATGGAAACTGAAAATTCATGTACACTATGTCAAATTAGTATTGCACCACCATATATCTCATGAATTACTGTACCAATTTCCACAATTCTTCTTTCTAAAAATACTAGACACTCACAGATTGAAGGCTAGATAGTTTATACATTAATCCCATGAGATCATGGGTGATGAGAGTAGGAATAGTATGGAAGGTATTTTCATCTCCTGGACTACTTATCCAAATGAGCCAGAAAAAATCAGGAACACAGTTTACAATATTCATAAGAGATTCCTCATTTCAGTTTGAAAGTTTATAGAAGCTGTTCTGCCAAAAAATTCTAAAGGTATGAATTTTGGCAGCAAAGTGTACAAACAGTGTCCAAACAGTGCCAAAATGGACACTTTGGAATTTTTTTGCAGAAGAATGAGTCTATAAGCTCTCAAACTGAAATGAGGAACCCTCTTATGAATATTATAACCTGTGTTCCTGATTTTTCCCAGTCCTTTGGATAAGTGGCCTAAGAGATGAAAAGTACCCTTCTATCATTCCTACTCTCATCACTCATGGCCTCATGGGATTAATAATGTATAAATCACCCAGCCTTCAAGCCAAGAAGTACATGGGCAGAAGGTGGGGTAAGTGCAAGGGCTGGTATTAAGATGGCAATAGCAGGTGAGGATCAGTGAAGGTATCCTGGACACAATATCATCATATGTTAATGTACTAGAATTAGCACAGGCAGCAGGAGAGGGCCCTGGTGGAGAGTGGGCAGCAGAGAGTGGTGAGTGTCAGTGGCAATGAGCAGGAGTAGACATGCAGCATAGCAAGAGTTTCCCACTAGCAGGAAACTTCTGTGGCTGTGTCCAAGATGGCTGTGTCACTCTTTCAATTTCTTCCCTGCAAAATGCCAATTCCATATCATTCAGTGGTTGTTTTTTCAATCAACTATTGTTGTCTTCACAGTATTCTTCACAGTATTGCATTTGCATTACTAGTGTGTGATAGAAAATGACGTGGCAACTCACCCAGTGAGACATGTAATGGAACCAACAACACTGGCAAGAATTGCCTGTCTTGTTGTCATGGAATGGAATGCCTCAGAGTGCAAGACAGCATTTCATTTTCTGAAGCCTCTACAATGATCTATTGGCCTCTTCCTCAGACTCTTCAACTAGTAGGAATGCAATGAGATACATGCCCATGTCCTGATCCTACATCACACACCAATGAGCCTGTACCATCATGACATTGTCATTGTTGGAAATGGATTCCCCTTCATCATCATCACTAGGGGAATAGGGGGGAGGGAGTGGGGTCAATGTAGGTGTCAGAAAGCCCAGGGGACTTGGGAACAGAGGAGGCACCTCACAGCCTGAGCAGGCAATGGTTGACCCTTGAGGGTAGGGATGTGCACATTAAATGTCCATTACGATAACACAATTGTTAGGTAACCCACAGGTTCCCCAGTGCTTACCCATACCCATACCGTGAACCCATGGGTTAAAGGCCTACAGGTCAGTGGTTACAGGTACAGGTCCGTGCGTCACAACACCAAATTTACCACTACTACTAGGTTTAAAACCACTGATCACCCGAGAACAACAATGTATCCTGTCAAATGGTTAATGCTCCCAAATAGAGTGATCAATAGCTTTAAAACGCACCTGGAATCAAGAGAAACAGTTGAGATATGAAGGAGATATGATATTATCTTATTTACCTTGCAGCCTAACAACCATCAGCCAGATTTCGAGAGAACGACAAGATCGCACCATTGAATGGTTGACGTGCCCAAGGGTAAGACTTAAATGCTTTCTAACGCACCTGGAATGAAGGGAAACGGTTGAGATATGATTGAGATATGATATCATCTTACTCACCCATAGCCCAACAACCACCGGGTAGATTCTCAGAGAACGACAATAATCGCGCATCGAACTGTTGATGCGCCCAAGGGTAAGACTTAAATGGCTTTCTAAACGCACCTGAAATGAAGGGAAACGGTTGAGAAATGATTGAGATATGATATCATCTTACTCACCCATAGCCCAACAACCACCGGGTAGATTCTCAGAGAACGACAAAATCGCGCATCGAACTGTTGATGCGCCCAAGGGTAAGACTTAAATGGCTTTCTAACGCACCTGAAATGAAGGGAAACGGTTGAGAAATGATTGAGATATGATATCATCTTACTCACCCATAGCCCAACAACCACCGGGTAGATTCTCAGAGAACGACAAAATCGCGCATCGAACTGTTGATGCGCCCAAGGGTAAGACTTAAATGGCTTTCTAACGCACCTGAAATGAAGGGAAACGGTTGAGAAATGATTGAGATATGATATCATCTTACTCACCCATAGCCCAACAACCACCGGGTAGATTCTCAGAGAACGACAAAATCGCGCATCGAACTGTTGATGCGCCCAAGGGTAAGACTTAAATGGCTTTCTAACGCACCTGGAATGAAGGGAAACGGTTGAGAAATGATTGAGATATGATATCATCTTACTCACCCATAGCCTAACAACCACCAGGTAGATTCTCAGAGAACGACAAAATCGTGCATCGAACTGTTGATGCGCCCAAGGGTAAGACTTAAATGGCTTTCTAACGCACCTGGAATGAAGGGAACGGTTGAGAAATGATTGAGATATGATATCATCTTACTCACCCATAGCCTAACAACCACCAGGTAGATTCTCAGAGAACGACAAAATCGCGCATCAAACTGTTGATGTGCCCAAGGGTAAGACTTAAATGGCTTTCTAACGCACCTGGAATGAAGGGAAACGGCTGAGAAACAATTGAGATATGATATCATGACATGTTTTGAGGGCAGGGAGTGCAATCAACAGTAGACGTGGGCACAGTTTTCGTGGTGAAGGCAGAAAAGGCAAAGCGAGCGAGCACAGATGCAGAGAATGCAGGGAGAGCGAATGGTGGATGAAGAGAAGGCAGGGCAAGTGAGTGGTGAAGGCAGAGAGGGTGTGACATAGCTGCCTCGAGCCGGCTCTGAGCCTCTCGCAAGCCGATCAGATCAGCTTCGGCTCCCTAGCATTAGCCAAACAATCGCTCAGGCAAAGCTAAGTAGCCGAAGCTGGGCTTAGTCCAGCATTGGGCAACACTAAGTGAGACAGAGTACATACCATTCCAGCCAGCGGGATCCAGACACAGCCACCAGCTATATTTGACGTTGTTGTTTGTGGCTGTACACCATTCCAGCCAGCGGGATCCAGACATAGCCACCAGCTGTATTTGACATTGTTGTTTTGTGGCTGTACACCATTCCAGGCCAGCGGGAGCCAGACATAGCCACCAGCTGTATTTGATGTTGTTTTGTGGCTGTACACCATTCCAGCCAGCGGGATGCGGACACAGCCACCAGCTACTAGGAATCTAGGATACAGACACAGGCCAGCTATCAGTGGTGATAACAAGGGATATTGAAGAGTACATACTAAAACCAGATGAGAATAGGTCAAAGAATCACCAGCTGTAGCAGGAAGGCACCTGCATGCTGCTGATCAGATGAGAAGATAATCAGTGAAAGCACAGATGGAAAGGTATTGAAAGAACCTTGATTTGGTGAGTCAAATTCAAAGACACCTGCACAGCAGGAAGTGAGTCAAGGGTTGTGCGCAGTGGGTGATGGAGCGAGCATGAGTCATGGTGCGAAGGGCATAGTGGGGGACGTGGCACTGGTGTTGCTTGGTTAAGCTTGGTTCCTGCTGACACCTTAGCAGACCAAACAATGCCACAGCCAATCGTGGGGGGTTTGCCGAGATGCCAGGCACCCGGCAGTGACATGACTTTTTTTTTTTTTGAATGGACATATGTGTGTATTGAGTATACGTAAGCGAACATAGTAAACTAAAGCCGCAGCATATCAACGGAGCCAATAAGCCCGCATATATACGGTCCGAGGAGGACCTTTAGGCAGAAGGGAATAACGAAGGAGAAACAGTAACCCTAGTCATCGAAGAGGCGGTGAAACGCGGCTTGCTGCAATAAGGTGACAGGTGGTGGGGACCAAAGGGTCTATGTCGCCAAACATCGCTGCGGTGGGGTTGGCTTTCAGGAAAGCCACAAGCCCTATGTAATTAGAGCGACGACGCGAGAAAGAAAGAAAAGAAGGAAAAAGTTTATCATACCTAGTGCACCTGTACATGATATGTTCGCGTGTCAAGAGGGGACCATGGGCACACCGTCAGTGACACGACTCACGGATAAACCGTACAGTCGCTCCACTCATTCATATCCCCGCATCCTCTGTGTACCGCTTTGGCGATACCCTGCACGCTGTCGCATACCCCATAATCCAGTTCACGAAGATGAAATGTGGGCCGTCGTGGATCCAGGCAGTGGTGGCAGAAGCAGGAAAGATGCTGTTATTCAAGGCACGTTACCTACGGGTTCCACCTACCATATTCTGACATACACGGACGTGCCGTAGATGTTACTAGGCCAGCTATGCCTATTCCCCCCACCTCCGCCTCCAGGGGGGCTGTATGGAGATAAACATGCAATGTGGACATCATTGCCCGCTCCTTCGATATCGAGTGGCGTCAGGTTGGCATCCGTGATGCCAATTGACCGTCTCAAAGGACTGCATCGCTGCAACCGCACGCAAGTTTGGCCTCGGACTTGACTGGATGAATGCTGATGCTGACGTTGCTCTCCCAATGGTCATCACCAACATCGTGTACGACCCCATCCACCGCAATGCCCTTCAACTGAACAATATCGACCGCCACACCATCTACAAGTCTTCCAATGGCAGTCTTCAACTCATCAGCATCATGCCGTTTTGGGCGGTCACTCTCAAGCTCGTCTGGTACACCAAATCGGACCCAGGTGACATTTCCTTGATCCTCAGGTGCGAGATATCCTGCCGCTTTCTATCATCCCCGGTTACATTTCACATGCAGAAACAGAACAATTACCATGATGCTACCATTCATCAAGTCATCTCAAGCCTTCTCCCAGTCCCATTACTTCCCTATCGACTACCCTCAAATCACAGACTCACTCGATTTAGCCTCCAGAATCCATCTTCTTGCCAACCTTGTGTCCTTTGTTCCGCCACGCTATCCATTTTTGTCGAGGGAGTCTGTTTCGGTCTATCTAAGGTTCCTTTCGGCCCTCCTCAAAGCCTTGCCAATATCCATTTTGGATCCTTCAGCACGCTCTTCGCAGACGGCAACTCAATCGTCATCCACGATGAAGAGTCTGAAGCTTCTCCAAGCCAACTATCTCCCACGTCCTCCATTCCTCACCCTCCCTTGGATTCCCACACTCTGAAATGTATAAATATGCTCACAGAGCCATCGCATATATCGTCGCATCTCAGTTTCGTCAAGTCCTATCAATCCACCCAACTCCATCTCATTTCGCTTTTATTGGCATTAATTGCAGTGTGGCCGTCGAGAAAAGACCAGGTTCTAGGTGCTGCGAGCATCTATGCCAGCGGAGGCGGGTTGATAAAGGAGCCGAAATAGGGACGAGGTGAAACAATGGTTGGGTTATACGTATTTGTGCGTTTTCTTTCTGTGATTCGGTAGGGTCGCGGCGCACTGACGCATCTTTTCTATTAGATACGTTCGGATGCTCAGGTCACCGTCGCTATACAGTGTCGGCATTGACTACCGGGAAGGCAATGCTGGCCGAAGTGACAATCGCCTCATCTTGTTATATATCTTGTCAATAACAGCTGACTGAGGCATCGAGAATTTACCAAGCGAAGTTCAATTCTGCTCTCCGAGATTCGAGCACACGTTACTCGAACTCGAACTCGGAAGGATTACGAGACTCCATGTCCGCTGCGCCTGCGGTAAGTGGCATGCTTTCCTGCCGACGGCGCTGAACGCGTCTGCAGTGGCGCCAATTCGTGTTTTCTCGACGTCTCGCTGGTCACCGACGCGCACGACATCCAGAGCACGCCTCACATTTTCAAAGCCGCACTCGAACTCCTCGTGTCTCGTCTCCTCGTCCGCCGGCGTGCTCGTCGCAGACATCCATGGCTCCATTCACCTCCTCGACCCCAGCCTGAACCCATAACAAGCTGGGTGGCCCATTCCGCAGGACACGTTACCCACATGGCCGAGCAGAACGGCATGCTCGTCACCATCGGCGAGGAGCCCAGCGCCCGTGGACCCATCCTCAAGATATTCGACCTCACCACTCGCGACCCAAAGCCGTCCTCGGGCCCCGCCTCTCCTCCTTCGCTCCCTCAAACTCTCAGACCACCCCTTCCCCGTCTCTGCCACCGCACTCGCTCTCAACCTCGCCCACTTTGCCATCGGCTTTGCGGACGGCACGGTCCTGCTCTACTGACACCTCGATCAATCCTTCGCATCCTCGTCCTCGCTCACCGCTCTGCCCAAAGTCCGCACGGTGCACGGACCAGCCACACGAGGTGCCGCCGCCAGCGAACCCGTTACTGGCCTTGGCTTCAAACAACCCTCGGACGGCTCTCCCAATGCATTCCTCTTCATCGTCACTACCAGCCGTGTCCTCTACTGCCAAGTCTCGGGCAGAGGAAGTGGTGCTCCTGCGTCGATCGTCGACGAGATTGGCACAGGGTTGGGGTGCGCAAGGATGGATTGGAAAGCGAGAGACATGGTCGTCGCAAGACCCGAAGCCATTTATCTTTGCGGGACAGAGGGAAGAGGAGCATGTTACGCATACGAAGGTACGGATTGTCTTGCTCCCCTGTTTTACGACACGGCACCTAACGGTACGCAGGCCACAAATCTTCAATACATACCCACCGCCACTACATCGTCATCGCCTCTCTCTCCATTCACTCCCACAGCGAACCCTGCCTCTGCCACAGTCCGGCACTTCGTCCTTCCAATACAGCAGACCAACCCAAGGATGTCACCAAAGTTGTCATCTTCGACGTAGAAAATAAATGCGTTGCATACTCAGGCACGTTTCCACACGGCTTCCGGGACGTCATCTCACAATAGGGCCGAGTTTACATCCTGATGAACGACGGGCAGTTCTTCATGTTCCAGGAAAAACCGACGCAAGAGAAGCTGGATATTCTCTACCGCATCACTCTCTACTTACTGCCCTTAGTCTCTCAATGACCCAAAACCTCGATGAGAGTAGGTTGCCGAGATCCACAGACAGTATGGCAACCACCTGTACGCCAAGGCCGACTATGATGGCGCAATCCAGCAGTACTTGACACCATCGGACACGTCCAGGCAAGCTACGTCGTACGGCGGTTCCTCGATTCGCAGAGGATAAACAATCTGGTGACCTACCTTCAGGAACTGCATATGCTAGGGAGAGCCAACGCAGATCATACGACATTGCTGTTGAATACGTATAAAAAGCTAAAGGATATGGCACGGTTAGATGGGTTTGTCAAGCTTGAGACAAGCGTGGAAGTACCGAGTCGGACGAGGCAGTTGCAGGCGGAGAGCTCCCGTTCGACTTGGAAACGGCAATCAGGGTGTGCAGGCAGGCCGGCTACTTTGATCATGCCTCCTACCTTGCCAAGAAGTATAATCGCCACGAGGACTATTTGAGCATCCAGATTGAGGATGCGCGCAATTATGGGGAGGCGTTGACGTATTTGAGGATCTTGGGATCCGACGCGGTGCGTGCGAGTGATTTGAGGTGTGGCCAGTCTAGAGAGCTGACAGGCGGAACAGGCAGAAAGCAATTTGGCTCGCTACGGCCGGGCACTGCTCGATAATCTGCCGGTGGAGACGACGGAGCTGTTGATCGACCTGTGCACGACGACGGGGACTTTTCTCGATTCTCCCACCTCGGCCGCGGCAGGGGCAGGGGCAACAGCAAGGGTTCCTGGAGACAACAGCAACAAGATTCCTGCTACGGCGTCATACCTTTCGTACTCGGGCCTGTGTCCTCTGGCCCTGGCTCTGGAACGGAGACTCTACAGACAGCAACATCCGATCCAGCATCGCCTTCGACTACTAGAACGGCACGACAAGAGTCGAGCGTTATTGCAAGTCCTGCACGAGCTCGTCGATCAGAATCGGTATACGAACCCAGCACCGTTTCACAGTCTCGGCCTGGGACACCGTCGACCGTCGGTCCTGCCTCTTGCACACCTGTTATTTCTCATGCTCGGGCAGTGGTGATGGGACACCAGCCTCAACAACCCTTGTCGCAGCAGCAGCCACCACCATCACCACCACTATTACTCTTGATGCCAGCACCAGCACCAGCATTGAGAAAACTCATATCCCCACGACTCTACTTTGCTCATTTCGTTGACCACATGGAACAGTTCCTCGTC